>CM035847.1:37229365-37745487 GCA_020510985.1 Pholidichthys leucotaenia | reverse complement strand
CCAACACAGGAGGAGAATAGGCGAGGGAGAGAAGCTTACTTGTTTAGGACAGATGACTGGCGCTTCAAGGATGGAAGCCCGGGAGACAGCCACCTGCAGGGCTCGGTGCAGCAGCGAGGAGAGACGAGGGACGGGATAGTCCGCCGCCGAGGAATCCACCTGTGCACAGGGGAGCAGACTGGAAAGATGAGGTAAGTGATCTTCTTACCGGTAACGAGGATGCTGAAGAGAATGTGGTAGAAGCCCATGAAAGGGAAATGAAGTCTACGGCTTCAGACCGAAGCTCAGGGCGAGGCGGCTTATATCCCTCGCCGCTGATGACTGACAGGTGTGTGAGCAGGTGGCGCCGTTGATGAGCGGCGCGGCGTGACACTCTCATCTTTTAAGTGGGAGAACTTGCACAATTGGTGGTTGACTAAATACTTTTTTGCCCCACTGTATGTGGTGCACATATGTAGTTTCACGGTCTCACATGTATACGACTGTTCATATGCTCTCATGTATATTCCTGTGTGCTTATTTTAGCTTCACGTCTGAAGAGGAACAAAAGGTCTGGACCTCCTAGGGATAAGAGGAGGATGAGAGAGTTGGCCTTTTGATATGCAAAGAGATGGACATGAATGATTTCCTAACCACCCAGGGTTGGGGTGGAAGCGAGAGGAACTGCAGGGGGGATGCATTGTGTTTGGGATTTAAAGACAATGGGATTTTGTACTTTGATGTCAGGGGTATAAGACTGGCAGATGTTGGGAGTTTTCCTTCTTCTGCTTTTGAATGTTGGAGAGTGTGTTGTGAATAAAATGGAACCTGAGAAATAACTCTGCCTCATCCTTTCCACACAATCTCCACAGAGGCAGAGTTTATCTCACGAGTCAGGTTTATTCACATCTTCCAACATCAGCAAAAACAGAAAAGAGGAAAAAAAACCAGACATTCGTCCTTTAAATACCCAGGACCTTCAAAGCTCACAGTCACAATGCATTTAATCCCAAGTAACAATGCATCCTCTCTTAGATCTTATCACCTCCACCTAAAGTCTCTGGCAGCCAGTAAATCCCCCAAGGCCGTCTCTTTGCATACCAAAGACTAAACTTCCACATCCTCCTGTTATCTCCAAGGAGACTCAGTCCTTTGTTCAATCTGAGATGTGAAGCCTAAAGTGATATAACAGTGTGCATATGTGTCCCACATGACCCCCCCCCCAAACGTCTAAGATGGAACAACGGAATAACAGTCTGCATGTCATGATAAAATCATTACACATCAGCCCACGTGCTGCTTGGGCCTCAGTCTCCTCCCATATCTGCTGTAAGCGGGCTTCACCACTTCCGCGGCGCCATCCTGCTGGGGGGCTGCTGTCTGAGGGTGAGAACTGTTAGTCAGTCCCTGTGGGTGTTCTGGGGAATGTCCCCTAGGGGGTCTGCCACGCCGAGGAGCCCTGGCCAACAGCACATCCTCGTCCACCACCACAAAGGCGGGTTTGAGCCTGTTTATGCCAATCTTTTCTTTCCTGCCCCCCAAATCTAGCAAAAAATGCTTATGCCCTGTTTCCAGCACTCTAAATGGTCCATCATAAGGTGGTCGTAGCGGCGGGCGATGGGAATCGTGTCTGACAAAAACAAACTCCGTGTTTTTTAAAGCTTTAGGTACAAAAACGCGCGGAAAACTGTGGTGAACGGGGCCAGGCAGCGTGCCTGATTCCGTGCCACGCTGCAACTGCTGAGACGGGGAGCATTCTGGTGCAGAATTATCTGGGAAAAATTCCCCGGGCAGCCGAAGTGGCTGGGCAAAAACTAGCTCAGCCGGGGAGGCTTCTAAATCCTCTTTAGGTGCAGAACGCAACCCCAATAAAAGCCACGGTAGCCTGTCTACCCAATTTGCATCCGTAAGCGACGCTCTGAGAGCCGCTTTCAATGACCTATGAAAACGTTCACATAACCCATTAGCCTGCGGATTGTACGCGGTTGTGCGGTGGATCGTTACCCCCAGGCTGCGGGCCATTACTGACCAAAGTTTGGAAACAAATTGAGGGCCTCTGTCGGATGTAATGTCCGACGGGACTCCAAAGCGCACTACCCATGCTGTTAAAAACGCGCGCGCCACCTCCTCGGCTGTAGTTGACGCCAGTGGGACCACTTCCAGCCAGCGCGTGGTGCGGTCTACCATTGTCAGAAGGTGTGTGCACCCCTGTGACAGCGGGAGGGGGCCTACGAGGTCCACGTGGACATGATCGAACCTCTTAGCCGGGATGTGAAACGGCTCCAAGGGAGCTCTCGTGTGTCTGTGTACCTTGGCTCGTTGACAAGCCATGCAGGCTGCTGCCCACTCCCTAACTTGTTTGCGCAGGCTCGGCCATACAAATTTCTCTCCCACCATTTTGACTGACGCACGCACTCCCGGGTGCGCCAGAGAATGAATCGAGTCAAAAACGCGGCGGCGCCACACGGCCGGTACCACAGGACGCGGTCGCCCAGTGGAGACATCACAGATTAGGGGGGGCATACCGTCTTGCAGCACCCTGTTCTCCAGCCTTAACCCTGTTGGTCCAGACTGGAGCGCACGCACGTCCGCATCACTACACTGATCCACGGCAATGGCTGCATAATCTATCCCTACGTGGACTGGGGCTGCCGCGGCGCGCGAGAGACAGTCTGCCACTACATTCAGTTTACCCGCCACATGCTGAATATCGGTAGTAAACTCTGAGATGGCGGCCAGCTGCCTCTGCTGCCGGCCTGACCACGGTTCTGAAACCTTGGCCATCGTGAATGTCAGCGGCTTGTGGTCAACGAACGCGGTGAAATGGCGTCCCTCCAGCCAGAACTGGAAGTGGCGAATGGCCAAGTGGAGAGCTAACAACTCCCTGTCGAATGCGCTGTATTTTCGTTCACTATCGCGCAAAGTCCTGCTGAAAAAGGCGAGCGGCTGCCAAGCCCCGACTACATGCTGCTCCACGACCGCCCCTATGGCCACATCTGACGCGTCAGTAGTGAGCGCTATGCGGGCCGTTGGGTCTGGATGTGCTAACAACGCAGCGTTTGCCAGGGCTGTTTTGACCTCCGAGAATGCTCGCGCTCGCTCCGGAGACCATTCAATCTTATTTGAGGGTTTTTGTTTTTTTAGTGCGGCATACAATGGTTGCATGAGCTGCGCTGCGCGGGGGAGGAAATGGTTATAAAAATTCACCATTCCCAAAAACTCCTGTAACACCTTGACCGTTTGTGGCTGGGGAAAATTTGTTACCGCGCGCACTTTGTCAGGCAGAGGAACCGCTCCTTCTGGAGAGACGCAATGCCCCAAAAAATCAATCTGCGTCACCCCGAACTGACACTTCGCTGGGTTGATTATTAACCCGTGCTCTCCCAACCTCCAGAAAACTGCCGTGAGGTGGTTTTCGTGTTCGTCTTCGGACGCGCTGGCTACCAAGATGTCGTCCAGGTAGACGAATACGAAGGGGAGATCACGCAACACCGCGTCCATCATGCATTGGAATGTCTGCGCAGCGCCTTTAAGCCCAAACGGCATGCACAAAAACTCGAATAGGCCAAACGGAGTTATTACCGCTGTTTTGGGTATGTCCTCAGCGCGCACTGGGACTTGGTGGTAACCGTGGACCAAGTCTATCTTAGAAAAAACGTGCGCCCCCGCCAAATGAATGGAAAAATCTTGGATATGCGGGATTGGGTAGCGGTCGTGCGCTGTGGCGTTGTTCAACCTGCGGAAATCTCCGCAAGGTCGCCATGAGCCATCAGCTTTCGGGGAAGCGGGGAAGCGGGGAAGCCCATGGGCTGTTCAAACGCCTGATGATGCCCAGCTTTTCCAGGTTGGCGAACTCCTCGCGCGCTATGGTCAGTTTAGCTGAATCCAAACGCCGAGCTTTTGCAAAAACGGGCGGTCCGGTGGTAGTAATAAAATGTTCCACTCTGTGTTTAGCGACGGCTGCTGAAAATGTGGGAACTGTGAGTGCTGGGAACTGAGTGAGCAGTGTGTGGAACTTACCGCTTGCCATTGTGACATTGGCTTGTGCTGTGGGCGGGGTCACTCGGGCTGCACAGGGAATAGAATAAAAAGAAAGTGCATTAACCAGGCGCCTGTTAGCAAGATCAACCAACAAACCATGTGAGCACAGAAAATCAGCCCCCAACATATTGAAATTCACTGCAGCTATGACAAAAGTCCACTCAAATGTACGGCCGTGTAGGGACAGAAGCAGAGTCCTCTCACCAAAGGTCTTAATCTCCGAGCCGTTCGCTGCTGACGCCCCGTGACCTCCGGGACCCGCCAGCCGGTCAGCGGAGGAAGGCGTGATGAAACTCACTTGGGAGCCTGTGTCCATGAGGAATTTCCTCCCCGAGTGCACATCCGTCAAGAAGAGCAGTTTGTTCTCTTCACCGAGGGCCGCAGCTGCTACCGACCCCCGGTCTTGGCGTTTCCCGAGCGCTTGAACTGGCACGGTGGTATACATTTGCGTGCCTTCTCTGCAAAGCGGCGATGGTAGAAACAGAGGGTGTCTCCTCCGCGATCCTTGGCCCCCGCCGCCACCATCGTCGGTGGGTCTGCTACCGCCGTTTCTGGCCCCCCGCCATCTCCGGCCGTCGCGCTGAACTCCGTCGCTGCCACGGTGGCCGCGTGCTGTTTGCTGGCATTGAGAATCCGGTGCACCTCCTGGGCCAGCGCGCGTAAGTCCCGCTGGGCCAACAACGGCGAACCAGCCAGGGTCGCTCTCATGGCCGACGGTAGGGTTCTGAGGAAAATGTGGGTGAAGATGAAGTTGTCGTCATCTGAGCCCCTCAACCTCAGCATGTCCTCCATCAGGTCAATGGGTGTGCCATCTCCCAAGTTGTTCAGAGCCAGGAGCCTCTCCGCTCTCTCCTGGACTGAGAGAGTGAAGCGCTGGATGAGCGCAGCCTTCAACCCGCCGTATTTGTCGTCGGCCGGTGGCTGCTCCAAAAGGCTCTGCACATGCCGAGCCATGCGGTTGTCGAGCTTGGCAATCACATGGTAGAACTTCGTGTCATCTACCGTTATCCCCCAGAGCGCGAACTGTGCTTCGACCAAGTGGAACCAGGAGCGCGGGTTGTCTCGCCAAAAGTCCAGTAGCTGGACGGTAGCGGCATACGCTTGGCTGGGAGCTCCTGACCCGGCTGGCTCGGGGGAATTTCTTTCACTCATGATATGTCTTAGGGTCACCAGTGTGGAAATGTGAAAATGACGAGGCAGAGTTTATCTCACGAGTCAGGTTTATTCACATCTTCCAACATCAGCAAAAACAGAAAAGAGGGAAAAAAAACCAGACATTCGTCCTTTAAATACCCAGGACCTTCAAAGCTCACAGTCACAATGCATTTAATCCCAAGTAACAATGCATCCTCTCTTAGATCTTATCACCTCCACCTAAAGTCTCTGGCAGCCAGTAAATCCCCCAAGGCCGTCTCTTTGCATACCAAAGACTAAACTTCCACATCCTCCTGTTATCTCCAAGGAGACTCAGTCCTTTGTTCAATCTGAGATGTGAAGCCTAAAGTGATATAACAATGTGCATATGTGTCCCACAGTACAATAAAAACTGTCCTATAAAACAATACAGTGACAGACAACAAAAGAAAAATATTCCTTGGGTCACCAAGGGGTTAATAAATGCATGTAAAAAGAAGAATATATTATATAAACAATTCATTAAGTGCAGAACGGTGGAGGCTGAGATCAAATATAAAAGATATAAAAATAAGCTTACTAATATAATGAGGACCTGTAAGAAAGAATATTACAACAGAATATTAGAGGATAATAAAAATAACTTAAGAGGAATATGGCAAGTACTCAATGGGATTATTAGTAATCGACCTAAGAATGCTAATTATCCAGAATATTTTATTGAAAATGGCAATTTGATAAATAATATGGAGGATGTGGTTAGTGGTTTCAATAAATTTTTTGTAAACGTTGGTCCTGAATTAGCAAAATCAATAGTGACAACAGAAACAAGCAACAGTGGTTCTGTAAATGAAATAGAAGATAGAAATCCAAACACAATCTTTTTGGGTGCAGTTACTGAAAAGGAAATTATTGAGACTGTGAGTAATTTTAAGAACAAAAAATCAATGGACTGGAATGAAACTGACATGACAATAGTGAAAAAAGTAATTGAAGGAATTGTTAAGCCACTCACCCACATCTGTAACCTGTCATTTCAAACTGGTAAATTTCCAAACAAAATGAAAATAGCAAAACTAATACCTCTATACAAAACAGGAGACAGTCATTGTTTCACAAATTACAGGCCAGTCTCTTTACTCTCACAATTCTCCAAAATACTTGAAAAAATCTTCACTAAGAGACTGGATGATGTCATTGAAAAACACAACCTCCTTACAGACAGCCAGTATGGTTTTAGAGCAGATAAATCTACATCTTTGGCGCTGATCGAACTTCTAGAAGAAATTACTAGTTGTATAGATAAAAAAAAGTTTGCTGTAGGAGTATTTATAGATTTAAAGAAAGCTTTTGACACCATTGACCACAGAATACTACTAAGGAAACTGGAAAGGTATGGGATAAGAGGGGTCGGACTGAGTTGGGTGGAAAGTTATTTAAGTAACAGACAACAATTTGTACAAATTGGTGAGCACAAATCACCCTTCATGGACATCACTTGTGGTGTGCCCCAGGGGTCAGTTTTGGGACCCAAACTCTTTATTTTGTATATAAAGAGTGGTTACCGGAGTGGTGGCTCAGTTGGTAGAGCATCCGCCCCACACCCGGGAGGCAGGGGTTCAAATCCCGGCCGGGTCATGCTGAAGACCATATAAAAGTGGAACTTCCTGCTGTCCAGCTTGGTGCTCAGCAATAAACGGAATGGAGGAGGGAACTCTGTGGCAGCGCCTTGCATGGCAGTGGCTCTCTGATTCTGCACTTGGGGTGTATGTGATTTACACTGTAGATAGGTAAAGCACAATCTCGTTCTGCTGTACATGATTGGTTGAATGACAATAAGGGTGATTTAAATGACATATGCCAAGTATCAAAAATTCTGAAATTTATTTTGTTTGCAGATGACACAAATATCCTTTGCACTGGTGAGAATTTTCAGCAGGTTTTAGAGGTGGTCACAACTGAAATGAAAAAGTTAACGCAGTGGTTCAACAAAAATAAATTATCTCTAAATCTAAAAAAAACAAAGACTATGTTGTTTGGAAATTATAAAATAAATCATGAAATAATGGTAACGATAGATGATACCAGAATAGAAACAGTACAGGAAAATAAGTTTCTGGGGGTGACGCTAGACAATAAAATCTGCTGGAAACCTCACATCAGTCACATCCGGGCCAAGTTGGCAAAATGTATAGGCATACTGGGGAAGACAAGACACATCTTGGACTATAAATCATTGGTCTTACTGTACAATTCACTGTTTCTACCTTATCTTAATTACTGTGTAGAAGTCTGGGGAAACACCTACAAGACCAACCTACAGTCAATATGCACATTACAAAAAAGAGCTATAAGGATAATAAATAATGTAGGATATAGAGACCATACCAATTCGTTGTTTTTAAAGTCACATGTCATAAAGTTCATCGATTTAGTTAAATTTAAGACAGCACGAGTCATGTACAGGGCAATTAATAATCAACTCCCAACTAATATACAAAAAATATTTAAAAAAAGAGACAATAATCATAATTTGAGAGGAGACTTAAACTTTACAAAACCCAAGATACGAACAACCAAGAAAAGTATGTGCATATCTGTCTGTGGGGTGGATTTGTGGAACAGTCTGGAGCCAGAACTGAAACTACAGTGGGGTAAAAACGTATTTAGTCAGCCACCAATTGTGCAAGTTCTCCCACTTAAAAGATGAGAGAGGTCTCCAATTTTCATCATAGGTATACCTCAACTATGAGAGACAAAATAAGAAAAAAAAATCCAGAAAATCACATTGAAGGATTTTTAATGAAATAATTGGTAAATTCCTTGGTAAAATAAGTATTTGGTCAATAACAAAAGTTCATCTCAATACTTTGTTATATACCCTTTGTTGGCAATGACAGAGGTCATACATTTTCTGTAAGTTTTCACAAGGTTTTCACACACTGTTGCTGGTATTTTGGCCCATTCCTCCATGCAGATCTCCTCTAGAGCAGTGATGTTTTGGGGCTGTCGCTGGGCAACACAGACTTTCAACTCCCTCCAAAGATTTTCTTTGGGGTTGAGATCTGGAGACTGGCTAGGCCACTCCAGGACCTTGAAATGCTTCTTACGAAGCCACTCCTTCATTGCCCGGGCGGTGTGTTTGGGATCATTGTCATGCTGAAAGACCCAGCCACGTTTCATCTTCAATGCCCTTGCTGGTGGAAGGAGGTTTTCACTCAGAATCTCACGATACATGGCCCCATTCATTCTTTCCTTTACACGAATCAGTCGTCCTGGTCCCTTTGCAGAAAAACAGCCCCAAAGTATGATGTTTTCACGCCCATGCTTCACAGTAGGTATGGTGTTCTTTCTCCTCCAAACACGACAAGTTGAGTTTTTACCAAAAAGTTCTATTTTGCTTTCATCTGACCATATGACATTCTTGCAGTCCTCTTCTGGATCATCCAAATGCTCTCTAGCAAACTTCAGATGGGCCTGGACATGTACTGGCTTAAGCAGGGGGACACGTCTGGCACTGCAGGATTTGAGTCCCTGGCGGCGTAGTGTGTTACTGATGTAGCCTTTGTTACTTTGGTCCCAGCTCTCTGCAGGTCATTCACTAGGTCCCCCCGTGTGGTTCTGGGATTTTTGCTCACCGTTCTCGTGATAATTTTGACCCCACGGGGTGAGATCTTGCGTGGAGCCCCAGATCGAGGGAGATTATCAGTGGTCTTGTATGTCTTCCATTTTCTATTAATTGCTCCCACAGTTGATTTCTTCATACCAAGCTGCTTACCTATTGCAGATTCAGTCTTCCCAGCCTGGTGCAAGTCTACAATTTTGTTTCTGGTGTCCTTTGACAGCTCTTTGGTCTTGGCCATAGTGGAGTTTGGAGTCTGACTGTTTGAGGTTGTGGACAGGTGTCTTTTATACTGATAACGAGTGCAAACAGGTGCCATTAATACAGGTAACGAGTGGAGGACAGAGGAGCCTCTTCAAGAAGAAGTTACAGGTCTGTGAGAGCCAGAAATCTTGCTTGTTTGTAGGTGACCAAATACTTATTTTACTGAGGAATTTACCAATTAATTTATTAAAAATCCTTCAATGTGATTTTCTGGATTTTTTTTTCACATTTTGTCTCTCATAGTTGAGATATACCTATGATGAAAATTGGAGACCTCTCTCATCTTTTAAGTGGGAGAACTTGCACAATTGGTGGCTGAGAGGAAGGCGAGCGGGCGCTCTCGTTCGGCTCCGCAGGAGAGGCACGCGCACGCCCTTGCCTGGCATATTTCTAAGCAATGCCAACTCTCTCTCTAACAAGGTAGATGAATTGAGACTGCTGATGCGATTTAAGGACCTCGCTTCCTCGTCTGCTCCCTGCTTCTCTGAGACCTGGCTCAGGGGGAATATACCGGACAGCGCGTTTCACCTCGATGGATTTCAGCTGTTTCGTGCTGATCGTGTCACAGAGCTCTCCGATAAGTCTACAGGAGGAGTCTGCTTTTACATCAACAGCAGCTGGTGCGCTGATGTAACGGTGATTTCCCAACACTGTTCTCCCGACCTTGAATATCTTTTCATTAACTGCAAGCCATTTTATTCCCCGCAGGAGTTCGCCTCATTCATCCTCGCTGCTGTGTACGTCCCGCCCGACGCGGACGCGCGCGAGGCTCAGCGTGCGCTCGCGGATCACATTCAACATACGGAGCGGACTTTCCCGGACTCCCTGGTTATTGTGGTTGGCGACTTTAACCAGAGCAACCTGAGCCACGATCTCCCCCAATACAAACAGTTTATTAAATGCCCCACCAGAGGAGAGAACACACTGGATCACTGTTACACTACAGTGAAGGACGCGTATTGTGCTGTTCCCCGCGCTGCGCTCGGACTATCTGATCACGTAATGGTCCACCTCAATTCTCACATACAGACAGAGACTGAAGCTCACTAAACCTGTTGTGACCACTACGAAGAAATTGACCAGTGAAGCTGGGGAGAAGCTGAACACGTGCATGGAAATAACTGACTGGGGCATGTTTAAAGGAGCCACGCATGATCTGGATGAGTACACGGACACTGTGAACTCATATATCCACTTTTGTGAGGAGAGCATTCTTCCATCGCGCACCAGGGTGAGGTACTCTAATGATAAGCCCTGGTTCACTGCTAAGCTCAGACAGATCAGGAAGGAGAAGGAAGCAGCGCTGAAAAGTGGAGACAGAGACTGCTACAGGGAGGTTAAATATCGGTTTAACAGAGAGCTGAGGAGAGCTAAATCTGTGTATTCTGAGAGACTCCAGCAGCAGTTCACTGCTAACGACTCGGCTTCTGTGTGGAGAGGACTGAGGCAAATCACCAACTATCGGCCTCAGGCTTCTAAAGGTCAGGATGACAAAGCCCTTTGTCAAAGACTGTCCCAATATTACGCCCGTTTTGACACCTCGTCAGCTGTGTCCAACTCCCCCCCTCCCCCCAGCTCCACTGCCTCCTCGGTCCCTACTTCATCAAAAGCGGTCCCCCCTCCCCCCCCCCCCCCCGCACTTGTCATCAGTGAGCAGGACGTGCACAGACAGTTCTCCAGACTGAACCCGCGCAAGGCCCCCGGTCCGGACGGCGTGTCTCCCTCCACCCTGAGACACTGTGCGAAAGAGCTGGCTCCTGTCTTCACAGACATTTTTAACACCTCCCTTAAGCTATGCCACGTGCCGACCTGCCTCAAATCCTCCACCATCATCCCTGTCCCCAAGAAGCCACGGATCACTGGACTTAACGACTACAGACCTGTAGCGCTCACCTCTGTAGTCATAAAGTCCTTTGAGCGCCTGGTCCTGCCCCACCTCAAGTCCATCACCACTCCCCTCCTGGACCCGCTGCAGTTTGCCTACCGAGCCAACAGGTCTGTGGACGACGCAGTCAACCTGGCCCTCCACTCCATCCTGCAGCACCTGGACTCCCCGGGAACCTATGCCAGGATCCTGTTTGTGGACTTCAGCTCTACATTCAACACCATCCGCCCCGCTCTGCTCCAGGACAAGCTGTCCCTGCTTGGCGTGCCTGACTCCCTCTGCAGGTGGATCACCGACTTCCTGACGGACCGGAGGCAGCATGTGCGGCTGGGGAAGACTGTCTCTGACTCTGTCAGCATCAGCACCGGATCACCCCAGGGCTGTGTACTTCCCCCCTACTCTTCTCCCTTTATACCAACTCCTGCACCTCCAGCCACCAGTCTGTTAAGCTGATCAAGTTTGCGGACGACACCACTCTCATCGGGCTCATCTCCAACGGCGACGAGTCCGTCTACAGGAGAGAGGTGGCCCAGCTGGCGTCCTGGTGCAGCCACAACAACCTGCAGCTGAACGCTCTGAAGACAGTGGAGATGATCGTGGACTTCAGGAAAGTCACAACCCCTCTGCCCCCCCTCATCCTCACAGGCTCTCCCATCACCACTGCAGATTCCTTCCGCTTCTTGGGCACCACCATCACCCGGGACCTCAAATGGGAGCCGACCATCAGCTCCCTCATCAAAAAGGCCCAGCAGAGGATGTTCTTCCTGCGGCAGCTGAGGAAGCTCAAGCTACCCACCAAGATGTTAGTGCAGTTCTACACAGCCATCATCGAGTCCATCCTCACCACCTCCATAACCGTGTGGTACGCAGGAGCCACTGCCAGGGACAGACTAAGGCTGCAGTGCGTCGTGCGCACTGCTGAGAAGGTGATCGGCTGCAAGCTCCCATCTCTCCAGGACCTGTACATCTCCAGGACCCAGAGGCGTGCAGGCCGGATCATAGCTGATCCTTCACACCCTGGTCACGTACTGTTTGCCCCTCTCCCCTCAGGTAGAAGACTTCGGTCCATTCAGACTAAAACCTCCCGGCACATGAACAGCTTCTTCCCCTCTGCCATCGGACTGCTGAACACTAAGTGACTTATTGACTCTCGTGCACTAAGTACAGCAGCTCAACCAGACTCATGTCAATCATCACTGTTTCTGTTGCATTACCGTCTGCACTATGTGGTACTCCACAATATCTGCTGCTCGCTAATATATTTAAAAACTGCTTTGACTAGTATTACTCATTCTTATTCTACACTTATTGCATGTATAGTTTTTTATTTCTTTTATCTTATCATGTTTAATGTTGCAGCATTGCACCGAGACAAATTCCTAGTTTGTGTACTACATGAACAATGGCAATAAATCTGATTCTGATTCTGACTAAATACTTTTTTGCCCCACTGTATGTACAAACAGAAATCAATTCAAAAAGAGGTATAAACATTATTTGCTGAAAGGATATATGTTAGAAGGGTAGTATTTATATGTACGATTCACTATGCTCACTCTGGGACACTATGGAATGGTGGGTGGGACAGCACTGTGTATATCTGTGTTGTTTGAGGCTGATTTTGATGTATGGACATCAACGTATGTTAGGATGGATGGGTGTTAATGTTGATATTGTGGGAAATGTGTGAATGACGAGACAGAGCTCTCTCTCAAGTCAGCTTTATTCACATCCCAACGTCTCAAAGAAGAAAGAGGTCAACACAGGAAACTCTAGTCCTGAAATACCAGGACTCTTACAGTTCACAAGTCACATGTCTCACAGACCACATTGCATTAAAATTCACAGTAACAATGCATCTCCTCTTTAATCCTTTAATTACTCCCCCACAGTCTCAAGCCTTGCATACCAAAGCTAAACTCCTTGCAGCTTCCTGTAATTTCCAAGGAACCTCTGCCTTTGTTCTGATCTAAAATGTGAGTCACAAAGCAGGTCACATATGTGTGTCCACCACACAATGTACAAAATACAGTTAATTGTTTACTTGGGGTCTTAAATGTGGTAATTTGTATATAATTCACATGGGTGTATTTATGGAAAAGACGAGATGGAATTAATAAGTGTTCACTTCTTCCTTCTCCCTTTCGAACACTGTATACTGTTACTTTATTGCATTTGTCATTTGTTTTGTTTTTGTTATACTTTTTTGTTTGAAATAAAGTATCTATCTATCTATCTATCTATCTAAAACTCCTGTAGTGTTCTCACGGTCTGCGGACATGGAAAGTCTGACACAGCGCGCACCTTATCCGGTAACGGAATTCCACCCTCCGGCGAAATGCAATGGCCCAAAAAATCAATCTCTGGCACGCCAAACTGGCACTTCACCGGGTTAACTATCAGTCCGTGTACCTCCAGCCTCTGGAAAACTGTCTTGAGATGGGCGATATGCTCCCTCTCGGACGCACTAGCTACCAGAATGTCGTCTAAGCATACAAAAATGAAGGACAAGTTGTGAAGGACTGCGTTCATCATCCTCTGGAAAGTCTGAGCCACACCTTTTAATCCGAACGGCATGCATAAAAACTCAAAAAGGCCGAAAGGAGTTATTACCGCTGTTTTTGGAACGTCTTCCGCATGCACTGGGACCTAATGATATCCACGGACCAGATCCAATTTCAAAAAAACATGCACCCCAGCCAGGTGCACAGAAAAATTCTGGATGTGCGGTATGGGATAACGATCGTGTTCCATGGCGTTATTCAAGCATTGGAAATCGCCACATGGTCACCACAACCCATCGGCTTTAGGCACCGTGTGTAGCGGGGATGCCCACGAGCTGTTGGAGCACCTGACCATGCTCAACTGCTCTAAGTTGGCAAACTCCTCTCGCGCGCTGGCCAGTCTGTCTGCACGCTGAGAGTTCTGGTCGCCAAAATGATATGGTCTGCTTCCTGTGCCAGGGAAGCCGCCCACTGCACCTGAGCTTGCCTCGCCGGGCTCCGCCACTGCCAGCAACCCTGACCCTTCTTTTCCTTGTTCTGTGTCCAAGTCCTCTCTCAGGGTCGCCGGAGAGAATCTAACACTGCCGGACGTGTCTGAGGATCCAGGCTCACCGCTGGAGGTCATCATGAGTGAAGCCCCGACCCAGACCCAGGCTGGGTCCTCCGTGGGTGCAGCACCTCCCCTTCCCAAGGCCGTCATCTGGATTTCTCCTCAGCCTGAATCTCTGTGGGTGCTGTGTCCCAGCCGGGGATCCTCGTGGGTGCTGCGCTCCAGGTTGAGCCCGACGTGGGTGCAGTGCTCCAGTGCAGGGCTGCAATGGGCGCTACACCCCAGCCCAGGGGCTACCGAGGGTGCAGCCATGGCCTAGCCGGGGTCCACCACAGGTGCAACTGAGCTCCAGCCCGGAGCCACCGTGGGTGCAGCTGAGCTCCAGCCCAGAGCTACCACGCTGCCCATTCCTTCTCTCATCGTGGCAGTCACAACGTTGTTTAGACTGACTTCTGTCCCTCGGCTCAGTCTCCCCCTCCATTCCCTCCAGAGCACACTCTGCTCTGGAGCAGCCAATCTGTGTAAGTTTCCTTGTGCTTTGTCTTTGTGTTGCTTGCACTAGTTATTTTTGGACTGTTGTGTTTTTCTTTCTGTGAATCAAGAGTCTCACTGCAATCAAGTGTGTGAGATTGTGTTTGCCGCGGAGGGGCGTTCATGACAGAGATGTAATCAGTAATTGTTTCTGTCACAGCATTGATATCTTCATTCTGGAAGAAAATATCCCAGTCCGTACATAAAAAGCATCCTTTCAGTTCCTCTATTTTATCCACTGACAACACTTTAACAGAGTGGACTTCAGGTTTACTAGGCTTAAAAACTGATCTAAAAGTAGGAAGGAGCTGAATTACATTATGATCCAAATTGCCAAGGGGGGGTCTGGCTCTAGATGGTTAGGCATCTTTGATTTTCCCATAGCACTTATCGAGGATATTATTGTTCCTAGTGCTACATTTAACATATTGATAAAAACCTGGCAGGGATTTATTCAAGCTGCAATGATTAAAATCTCTGAGGATGAGCACGGGAGCAACAGGTTTGTTCTGGAGATGATAGTGGACACAGTCTGAGATTTGACTCGCTGATCTGGCTGCATTCCCACTTGGTGGGACATACACCACACACAAAAATGTTGGTGACTTTCCTCGGAAGGTAGTGTGGGCGGAGGGTAACGCACAACAGCTCAAGGTCAGGATTGCATACTGTGTCTCTCACAGCAAAGTTCCAACACCAGCTGTCTTTAACATAAATACAAACCCCACCCCACCCTGGTTTTACTAGAGTTTTCAATTCTGCCCAGACATATGTGTGTAAATCCATCAATACTGTATCAAACTATCCAGTACATCCTCCCCAAGCCAAGTCTCTATAAAAGCCACTAAGCCAGACTCACAGTATTCATAAGTCGATCAAGGTGGGACTAGGGCCGCGAGTGGAGGAGGCCCCAGTCACTGAAGATGGCGGGCCAGCCAAGGAGCTCAGCACGGTCCGGGACCGTAGCACTGGTGAGTTTGACGGTGTGGTGAGTGACGACAGCGGAGAGGGAGAGCAGCAACAGGAGTCATCCCTACGGCTGGAGGCTGGGCAGCAGGAGAGTGTGAACATGCAGGCTGAGAACCCCGGGGGAGAGCAGCGACAGCCAGGTATGGAGACGACGCAGTGGAGCGCCTGGGACGAGGGTGCTGGGAGCGACGAGGCACCTGGGTTGGAGAGCGACGCCAACGAGAGTGACGCCGACAAGAGTGACGTTGAGAACCACGGGGGAGAGCAGCGACAGCCAGGCATGGAGACGACGCAGTGGAGTGCCTGGGACGAGGGTGCTGAGAGCAGCAATGAAGCGCCTGGAGATGGTGCAGCGGAGCACCTTGGACAAGGGTGCTGGGAGCAGCGATGAAGCACCTGGGTCAGAGAGTGACGCCGACAAGAGTGAAGCTGAGAACCCCAGGAGAGAGCAGCTACAGCCAGGCATGGAGACAGCACAGCGGAGCGCCTGGGACGAGGGTGCTGGCAGCAGCGGCAAGGTGCCTGGGTTGGCGAACGACACCGGAAAAAGTAATGCTGTGAACCCCAGGAGTGAGCAACAGTGGTTGGACACAGAGACAGTGCAGCGGAGCACCTGGGACGAGGGTTCTGGGAGCAGTGGTGAGGTACCTAGGTCGGCGGGCAGCGCCGACGAGCAGGCTTCGGGTCTCTCCGGATTTCAGCCACAGGGGCCGAAGTGTTTGGAGCCACGACGGCAGTGTTGAAAGCGGTCGGGAGCGGACCGACGAGTATGGAGGGACAACGTGCCGGACAGCAGCACTGCGGGTCCCGAGGAGTGAGGCAGTTGGTGGTGAGAGGAGACATTGTTGCAGGAGAGATAGTTTTTGATCCTGGAGGTGGACGACAGCCAGGGGCGCACATGTCGTGGGGCTACCCGGGGCCTCTGAGCCAGTTTTACCTCTGGCTGCTGGTGGACATTGGTGTCACGTAAACACTAAAATGTAAATATGTATATACCCTGCTGGTGTGCATGTGAGTATGTATGATATGGGATTATTTTACTTATTTTGAGAGACATGGTCCAATTTTAGTTGTTTTGTGTGAATGTGGTGGGTCGTTTTATTGCAGTTCATTATTCCCTGTTTTCTTCGTGCATGATTTGGGTCCTAAATTGGGGAGGGTCTCAATTGTGTGTGTGGTTTTACACTTTTGTAAGGGGGAGGGGAATGTTGTGTGGTGTATGTGTTGCCGTACCCGCCCCTAATGTGACATCAGGCGAGCACGGCCGTTCTGCATATATAGTTCTGTGTTCTCAATAAAGTGTGGTTGGTTTGCTGCATGACTAACTAACTAACTAACCTGCACTTATATAGCGCTTTTCCAGTCACAAAGACCACTCAAAGCGCTTTCATTAATACTAACCCTCTATTCTAAGGGCCTATAGGAAACAGATATCTAGGGACAATTTAGAACAGCCAATTAACCTAACATGCATGTTTTTGGCATGTGGGAGGAAACCGGAGAAATCCCGGAGTAAACCCACGCAACACGGGGAGAACATGCAAACTCCACACAGATCACTGTTGGTCGGGGGCTGGGATCGATCCCACGATCACCACAATCCCCCGGCCAAGGGTAAACTGTGCTGCCGCAGTGCTAACCACTGCGCCACCGTGCAGCCCATAGAAACTCCGACTCCTTTCCTCATACGTAACAGTTGCAACTGTAAATAACAATGTAAATAACAAATATGGAAAGTTTAAAAAGAATTGAGGGTCTCCTGTTGTGATATCCTACCGTGTAGCAATGATCACACTTGAGTTATTTCTTTGGCTAACTCTGCCATTTATTCTGTAACACACACAACAAGACTGAACATGGATTCTGCGCGGGGTTTTCACACTCTTATTCTAATGTGTCCCCTTCATAGTAGTGCTGAACAATACAGGTAGTTCCCCCTAGAGGCATGTGCCAGTAATGTTCTATTTTAGACTTGCAGTCTACCACATCCCTCCCCTCTAGATTAAACTACTCTTAATTACACTAGCCAATTACTAGACATCCTGGAACTCCAATTTAACCCTGAACTATCACAGTTACTTTTTAATTTCTTAAACACATGTGTCATACACATAATTTCTTTCTTTTTTTTTTTTTTTTTCACATGTATAACACACATAACAGTCTAACTGGGGATTTGGTTTGACTACCGCATCCCAGTGAGGTTCCAGGACGCATTCTTGTCCTGTGGCTGGGGAACTCACTACTGACTAAGTATAGTCCTTCAAGTAGTCTGGAGCTCTCCGAGCTCGCTGAGATCTTCTCACGGCGGGTGAGCCAACTGCAGGTGAAGACTCAGACTGCTCCACTGTTTCGGCTGCTGCAGTGCTGCCCGTAGAATCTGCAGAGACGGTTACCTCAGGTTTCACCTGAAGTGGTGGTTCGTTGATGCTCTCCTCAGGATGGGTGTCAGACAACACCTCTGGTGCCATCGGCAGGGGAATGGAGCTCCTACCACGAACTTGGTCGATGTGTCGCCTCACCACTTGTCCATGACCTAATGTCACCTTGAATGACACAGGGCCTGTCTTTTCTGTTATTTCTCCTGGTACCCAGGCTGGTCCTGAGCCAAAGTTGCGGGTGTAGACCACGTCTCCTTCTCTCAGTATTCTCTCTCTAGCATGCATGTCATGATAACCTTTTTGTTTCTCTTGTTTATCATGCACTTTGTTTCTGAAGTCTGGATGTATTAAGTCAAATGTTGACCTCAACTTCCTTCCACACAACAGCTCAGCTGGTGACTTGCCAGTTGTAGATTGGGGTGTTATTCGATAGCTGAACAGAGCTCTCGACATTCGGGTTTCAATAGAGTCTCCTGTCATCTTTTTCATGAGTGACTTGAACGTCTGCACGGCCCTCTCGGCTAAGCCGTTAGAAGAAGGATGGTATGGCGCAGTCGTGATGTGACGTATGCCATTCTTTTCAGAAAACTCTTGGAACTGTTCACTCGTAAAACATGTACCGTTATCTGATACTATGATTTCAGGTAGCCCATGTTGGCTGAAACTCTTTCTAAGACATTCAATGGTAACAGTAGAAGTAGAGCTACTCACAGAATATGCATCGATCCACTTTGAGTATGCGTCAACTATGATCAGGAACATTCTTCCCATCCATGGACCTGCGTAGTCAATGTGAATTCTTCTCCATGGTTTATCTGGAACTTCCCAGGGATGTAGTGGGGCTGCTGGAGGACTGTTCCTGTTCTCCTGGCATGCCGCACATGACTTCACAAGCGCCTCCACCTCTGCATCCATGTTGGGCCACCACATGTAGCTCCTCGCCAACGCTTTCATGCGAGTGATGCCAGGGTGTGCTTGGTGTAGTTGTTGCAGTAAGGCATTCCTACCAGGTGGTGGAACAACCACGCGTCCTCCCCACAGGATACAACCTTCCTGGGTGCTGAGCTCATCCTGTCGTCTGGCATAGGGAATGAACTCAGGACTGTTCATCTTCGGCCATCCTCGCAAGATGTATTCTCGCACTCTTGCTAGAACAGGGTCTTTGTCTGTCCACTTCTTTATTTGTTGTGCGTTCACCAGGGGCACGCCAATATCTTCAAACAATAGCACTCTCTCCTCCTCCTCAGGCGTGCTGTCTCTTCCTCCATCCAAGGGTAGCCTACTCATCGCGTCAGCATTCGTATGGTCCCGTCCGGCTTTGTAAACGATGGTGTACTCATACGCTGCTAATGTAACGGCCCATCTCTGAATTCTCTGAGATGTCATCTGGGGTATGGCTCTCATTTCACTGAACAGTGAAATTAGTGGCTTGTGGTCAGTCACTATAGCGAACTGTCTCCCGTACAGGTATTTGTGGAATTTTTTTACACCAAATACTACTGCAAGGCCCTCCTTGTCTAGCTGGGAGTAGTTTTTCTCAGCTGCACTAAGAGTTCTTGAGACGAACCCTATGGGTCTCTCTGAGCCATCCTCCATACGATGAGAGAGTACAGCACCCACACCGTAGGGTGATGCGTCACACGCCAGGATGAGTGGTTTGTTTGAATCATAGTGCACTAACACACTACAGGACTGAAGTAGCGCTTTGGACTCTTCAAACGCCTTCTGCTGCTTGACCCCCCATGACCATTTTTCTTCCTTCTTAAGTAAGGTATGTAGTGGTGCCAGCAGCGTGGAGAGCTTTGGGAGGAACCTATGGTAATAGTTCAACAAGCCCAGGTAGGCTTTTAACTCAGTAACATTTTGTGGCTCAGGCGCCTCCGCAATGGCTTCCACTTTGTCTGTTAGAGGGTGTAGACCACTGGCGTTAATCTTGTGGCCTAGGAACACCACCTCTTTTCCCATGAACTCACACTTGCTTCTTTTCAACCTCAGACCGCTTTTCTCCAACCGTTGAAGCACTTCCTCCAGCGTTTTCAGATGTTCTTGTTCATTTGGTCCTGTACAAAGGATGTCATCCAAATAAATGGCAACATTCGGAATTCCACCTAGGATGCCCTCCATAGTTCTCTGGAATATAGCAGGACTGGAAGCTACTCCAAATGGTAAGCGTGTGTAGGTATATAAGCCTTTGTGTGTATTGATGGTTACATACTTTCTTGATTCTTCTTCCAGGACTACTTGTTGGTAGGCGTGACTCATGTCTAATTTCGTGAAGTGTCGGCCGCCATTCAGCTGTGCGAAGAGGTCCTCCACTTTAGGAATTGGATACTGATCCACCCGTGATGCTCGATTGACAGTGAGTTTGTAATCTCCACATATTCTAATGGAGCCATCCGGCTTTCTCACTGGGACTATGGGCGCCGCCCATTCTGCAACCTGCACTGGCTCAATGATCTTGTCATCCAGCAGCCTCTGTAGCTCGCTTTCAACCAGTGGCTTGACTGCATAGGGTACCGGTCGGGGTTTGCAGAATCGTGGTTGGGCCTCCTTGTCCACATTAATCTTTGCAGTGACACCTTTTAGCTGTCCTACGCCTTCTTTGAACACCTCAGCGTGTCTTTCGAGGATCTCCTCCAGCTGCAATTTGGGCTGAGATTCCACCTTATTCACCAACTGATCCATCATGGCCAGTTCTTGTAGCCAACTTCGCCCTAGTAGATTTGGTCCTTCGCTCCCAACTACTACTACAGGTAAGTCCTTTTCTTTGTTTTCGTGTTGCACCTTCACTTGTGCCATGCCTAGCACGTCTAGCTTCTCTCCTGTGTATGTTTTTAATTTTAATGAACAGGGATTTAATTCTGCTGTGTCTGTTTTCTTCCACAGTTGTGTATATTGCTGTTTACTTAATATGGTTACTCCACAGCCTGTATCAACTTCAAATGTTACTTTCATTCCATTAACATTCATGGTACGCGTGATGGGCGCTACCTTGGTCAGCTCCTCTGACGTGTTGTAAATTGTGTGAAAACCCATGTCTTCTGTATCACTTTCTCCCTCCCCTCTCAGTTGATTCGCTCGCTGTTCCTTTCCTGGGCCCTTGTTTTCATACTTTTGCCCATTAACTGTCGCTTTCAGCACCTGTGCGCTGTCCACCTTTATTCTACATGCTTTCTTAATGTGCCCTCGCTTGCCACAATTATGACACAGCTCAGTGGCAAATTTGCACTCGGCGGCATTGTGCTGGCCTTTGCAGCGATAACAACTGGGGAATTTGTGCTGAGTTTTGTCAGTCAACACTTTGTGGACACCTACTTGGGTCTTAGGCACACGAACATGCGTTGCTGTGTCCTCTGTTAGCTTCCCTTGCATCTCTCTCACATCTTTAGATGCTGTTTCCATCGCTTGGCATAATTCCAAAGCCTTCACAAAAGTGAGTTTTGTTTCAAATAAAAATCGCCGTTGCATACGGTCATCATTCACTCCACACACAAGTCTGTCTCTTAACATTTCTTCCAATGAGTCTTTGTAATCACAGTGCAGTGCTAATTTCCTCAATTCTGCCACATACTCTGCTATGGACTCAGTGTTCCTCCTTATGCGTGAATTAAATTTGAATCGTTGCACGATTTCACTCGGTTTGGGGCTGAAGTGCTTCTGAAGCTCAGCAGTAAGCTGGTCGTACGTTTTATCTTTCGGTAATGCAGGGCTTATTAAATTTCTCAACAAACTGTAAGTAGTTGCACCAACTCCACTCAACAGTACAGCCTTCCTTTTGTCTGGCTCCTCAATGTCATTAGCTTGGAAGAAAAAGTCCAACATTTCACTATATTCTTCCCATGACTGAGTCGAGTTATCAAAAGGGGTTACCGTTCCGATTACAGCCGCCATTGCTCGTCGTGGTGGGGAAACCTCGTTTTTCCTCCTCTGAACTTGCACTCGAACTACTGGAGTCACTTGAGTTCGCCACACTTGCAATGTTCTCTGTTTCTCGCCGCTGATTTTTTTCTTTTAATCCTCGTCGCCAATTGTGTGATATCCTACCGTGTAGCAATGATCACACTTGAGTTATTTCTTTGGCTAACTCTGCCATTTATTCTGTAACACACACAACAAGACTGAACATGGATTCTGCGCGGGGTTTTCACACTCTTATTCTAATGTGTCCCCTTCATAGTAGTGCTGAACAATACAGGTAGTTCCCCCTAGAGGCATGTGCCAGTAATGTTCTATTTTAGACTTGCAGTCTACCACACCTGTAATCACAAATTACACTATTCAGCTTTTCAATTCAATTCAGCTTTATTTATACTGCACCCCATCACAACAGAAGCTGTCTCAAGGGTACATTACACACAGTACTTTCCTTATGAGACAGCAAGGATCCAATGCAGCTTTGGCCGCTGCAGCAGAACACTGAGAGACCAACTGCTGACTCAGCACTCTAAAAACAATGCTTCTCTGTTTGGTCTACTGTATTAAAACTGTTATGAGATTTTTGAATCTTCTCATGGTACTTGTCGGCGTGTGGGACACATTTTACCTTCTTGACCATGATGTAAATCAATACCCAGAAAAGGCATCTTTGACTCTGCTCCTTATTTATTAATTAGATTGTGGAGGTAAAAATAAGTTCAGGCGAGTGCAACGAGCTGGAAGGTTTTAAGAGTTTTTATTCCTCCATCATCATGAGACACACAGTAGTGCTGTGCTGTGTGTGTGCGTGTGTGTCAGTGCTGTGTGTGCTCTGTGAGGCATGTGAAGTCAGCTCTTTTATACAGACAAGAGAGAATGCATGGCACATTTGCATATTGATATACATATCAGTCAATACACATCAATCACGTGATTAACTGGCGCCGGACTTCCTCTCTTTAATCCAGGGATGTATAACAATAGCCCATTGTTCTGATTGTCTCCTAGGGGCTCTCTGTCCGTATGCAAATCGTCCTCTGCCGAGCGTATATATTATCAGTCTGCATTGTGCTGAGTGCCCACAAGATCAGCAAGGGACATTGATTAATATCAGGAAAATCCACGACAGGAACATGACAAAAATGTCCCTCTTGCATCTTTTTGTCTAAATTTGTGACTTTTCTTGCAAATCTAGACTTTTTTTCCCCATGAATTTAACTTTTTGTTGTAAATTAGTGACATTTTATTCTCATAATTTGGGGGGGGTCTCCTTGCAAATCTGAGTCTGTTGTAATAAAATTGTGACTTGCTTATAGTAGATTTATAATTATATTGTAAATTTGCTTGTTTTATGATAAATTCATGACGTGTCAATTTGTGACTTGAGTCATACAATTTATGTTTTTCCTCTTTCAGTCTGTATCTTACAAATTGCCTTATTTTAGTGTAATGGGTTTATCAGTTCAGTTTTGCATGCATGACCTGTACGCAGCCTCCATCAATGGTGTGTATGGTTGGTGGTATAGTGGTTAGCATAGCTGCCTTCCAAACAGCTGACCCAGGTTTGATGGCAGGGGGCAGGAGTCTGTCCCCTACCTGGAAAGAACACTTCACCTTTTTCCGGCTGAGGACATGGAGGTGCTGATTCTCATCCCAGCCGCTTCACACTCTGCGGCAAACCGTCCCAGTAAGAGCTGCAGGAGGCAGGAGGACAACATCATCTTCAGGGATGAGATCCTGCGGTCACCAAGCCTGACACCCTCCATTCCCTGGCTGCGCCTAGAAATCCTGTCCCTAAAAATTATGAACAGGATCGGTGACAAAGGGCAGCCCTGGCGGAGTCCAGCTCTCACTGGGAATGAGTCCGACCGAGGGTTGGCAATACGAACCAAACTGTCACGACGGTCGTACAGAGACCGAATAGCTCCGAACAACAAGCCCGATACCCCACATTCCCGAAGCACCCCCCACAAAAAACCACGAGGGACGCGGTCAAATGCCTTCTCCAAGTCCACAAAACACGTAAACTGGTGTGGCGAACTCCCACGAACCCTCGAGGATTCTCGAGAGGGTAAAGAGCTGGTCCGATGTCCCACGGCCAGGACGAAAACCACATTGCTCCTCCTGAATCCGAGGTTCGACCGACGGCCGGACTCTCCTCTCCACTACCTTTTGAGTCTGTTGTAATAAAACTGTGACTTGCTTATAGTAGATGTATAACTATATTGTGAATTTGCTTGTTTTATGATAAATTCATGACGTGTCAATTTGGGACTTCAGTCATACACATGTGTTTTTCCTCTTTCAGTCTGTATCTTGCAAACTGACTTTTTTTGTAGGACTTTATCTCAGTGAAATGGGTTTATAAATTCAGTTTTGAGCACATGAACTGTATGTGGGCCGATCCTGTGCTGTGCAGCGTTGGTGGTATAGTGGTTAGCATAGCTGCCTTCCAAGCAGTTGACCCGGGTTCGATTCCCGGCCAACGCAATAACTTTTTCTTTTGTTTTAAACAACTATTTTGCCAAATGAGGCGGAGCCCTTTTCAGTATGGAGGACGAAAAATGACTTAATTAGCAATAAATTAATTAATAAATGAATGAATAAATAATTATTTGCTGAAATAAATGCAGAAATAAAAAGGGAAATAATTAAATAAATGCAGAAATAAAATAATAAATAAATGACAGAATGAAAAACCATTCATGGATCATCACTTTATCGTGGTAGGGGGTTTACGTGCCCTGGTGATCCCAGGAGCCATGTTCCATCCATCTTCTTCCTTTTTGGGGGGCTGGAGCCTATCCCAGCATCTTTGGGCGAGAGGCAGGGTACACCCTGGACAGATCGCCAGTCCATCGCAGGGCCAACACAGAGAGACAGACAACCATTCACTCTCACAGTCACACCTAAGGACAATTTAGAATCCCCAGTTTGATGCCAGTTAACCTAACTTGCATGTTTTTGGCATGTGGGAGGAAACCGGAGAAATCCCGGAGTAAACCCACGCAGACACGGGGAGAACATGCAAACTCCACACAGATCACTGTTGGTCGAGGGCTGGGATCGAACCCAGGATCCCCCGGCCAAGGGTGAGTTGCTGTGCTGCTGCAGTGCTAACCACTGCGCCACCACGCCGCCCTGCTTTTTATGTACGTATATACAGTATATACTGTATGTGTATGTATATACATACACATTTATGTATGTATACTGTATATGTGTATGTATATACATACACATATGTGTATATCTATATATTGTGACGTCGGCGAAGGTTCACACAAAGAAGAGGAGCAGATGGTTGCGACACGACAGGCTTTATTAAAACACACCCCTGAGCACAGACAGGAGGGGAGGTCATTCTCCCAGACCTCCGTTTCAATCATGGTTACACACCCATGATACGTCTTGCCCTAATCCTGCCTATAAACACTGCTGGGTCATTATAACGCAGTCAGTAATCACATTAAATACCCACACAAAGTAACGTTCTCTGCTGGCAAAGCATGCTGGGAAAATCCCTGCCCCCCTTAACACAGCCCCGACATTACACTGCCCCCCCCCCCGGACTGGTTTCTGTCCCCAGAAAAATCAAAGTCCAACCCAGAAGTCCAACGCAAATCAGTCCAGGTGTCGGGGCGGCTTTGATGCCGACGACCAGCACATCCAACAGCTTCAGTAGGACCACGCACAGTCCCTCCCCTGGCAGCGGGAGTCACGACTCCCACCGCTGCCAGGACCTCCCAGGCGGCCGCTGGCCCGCGTCCAGGCGTCCAGCCCCTGCCGAGCCCGGGAAAAGACCGGATCTGTCCTGCTCGCTCCGCTGCTGCTGCGCGTGGGGCAGTACCATGCGATGTGCCCTGGCTCTCCGCAGCGGAAGCACTCTTCCTCGCGTTGCCGCGGCCGTCTTCTCCGTGGACGCACCGCCGTGGTCTGTCGTAACTCCTCCTCCTCCCCCTCACTCTTAGCACGGCGGTTTCCTCCGGTGAACAGTCGTTCAGCATGGCAGCCAGCTCGACCTGGGCCAGGTGGTTGTAATGACGAGGCGCACACACACCGGGTGTCAGTTAGAACTTTTACTTGTCACTGCAACTTCAACCCACAACTAACCACACAGTGGCTCATGTACAACTCCTTTTATACTCAGGTCATGGCCAGGGTCATACTGCCCTCTTGTGGTGACTCTATATGAACTTCACATATCAATACATCTCCCTTTTTTTTCAAGTAAAGGTCATGTCCAACTATAAACTTTTTCTCAAATTTCAATAACCCAAATAACTCCATTTCTTTTTACATCTTTGTCAACCTTGTACACTGAATCACAACTTTAACATTTCTCTGTTTACAACTCAACATCAACACATTTTTTTTTTTTTCATTCATCTCAGTACTCCTTACATTTCCTCAATCAATCTTTTCGGTTTCACAATTTGCCTTTGTGAGCATCTCTTTTGTGTCACCTCAGTCTGTTCGTTAGTGTCTGTCTCTATGTTCTGGTTCTCAGCCATTTCTGGTTGTTCGGTTTGGCTGGGAATTGGCATGTCGCTTGTTTCACTGTCTGTGACTCTCAATTTGGTCTGAGGCACTTTCAGTAAGTGACGTCTGTTTCGCCTCATTGTTTTCCCATGCTCTGTGATGACTTCATATGATCTTGGAGTTGTTTCTTTGACCACTTTTGCCAGCGGTCCCCATTCTCCATCACATCTCACTCGCACAATGTCCTCATGTGCAAGTGGTCTCAGAGGTCGTGCTGTTCTGTTGTACAGTTCAGTTTGCCTCTCATCGCGCCTCACATCTCTCTTTTCCATCACCTGTGATACTGATGGAAGTCGCGTTCTGAGTTTTCTGTTCATGAGCATTTCTGCTGGGGAAAGTCCATTCTCCAGTGGTGATGCTCGGTAATTCAGGATCGCCAGATGTGGGTCTTCTGCATTGTCTGCAGCCTTTTTCAGTATGCGCTTCACTATTTGCACCCCTTTCTCTGCTAACCCATTCGACTGTGGGTACAGAGGGCTTGAGGTCACGTGCTTGAACCCATATGTGTCTGCAAAGTCTTTGAAGCACTGACTCGTGAATTGTGGTCCGTTATCGCTTACAACAGTCATTGGAATTCCATGGCGTGCGAACATTGTCTTTGTATGTGCAATCACTCTTTCTGCTGTTGTGTCACTCAACCCTGCAAACTCTGGGTAGGTGGAATGATAGTCCATGACTAACAGATAGTCCTTGCCCTTAAGCTGAAATAGATCCATGCCCACTTTTCTCCATGGCCCTTGAGGCTTCTCATGGGGCCTCATAGGCTCCTTTGGCTGTTGATACCTGTGGCGCCGGCAAGTCTCACAGCGCTGCACATATGCCTCAATGTCCTTGTGCATGTTGGGCCAATACAAAACATCACGTGCACGTCTTTTGCACTTTTCAATAACCAAATGCCCCTCATGCACTAATTTAACCATTTCTGATCTCATGGAGGTAGGTATGACTCTCCTTGTACCCTTTAACAGAACCCCATCTAACACAGACAGTTCACCTTTAAAGTGTTGGTAAGGCTTGTCAATCATAACCTGTCCTGGTTGATGTATCTGTTCCATTACTCTTTTTAGTTTCTCATCTTTTTGTGTTTCTTTCACTATCTTCGTCCATTTTGCATCTGACACTGGCATGTGTGCCTTAATAGAGTCTACATGTATTTGCACAGCTTCCTCTGTTGTGCTGCTGGTGTTGCACAAGCTAGCCCTACTCAGCGCATCGGCTACAATTAGTTGCTTGCCTGGTGTAAACTCAAATTTCAAGTCATATTTCTGTAATCTTAACATTAGACGCTGGATGCGCGGTGGTGCGTCACCCAGCGGCTTCTGTGAGATCGCAATCAGTGGTTTGTGGTCTGTTTCTAGTATTACTGACCGTCTATACACATATTCATGAAACTTCTCACATCCAAACACTGCACCTAGAGTCTCTTTCTCTATTTGCGCGTAATTTTTTTCTGCGCTTGTCATGGTGCGCGATGCGTATGCAACTGGATACCACTCTGTGTCATGTTTTTGCAATAGCACAGCTCCTAGGCCGGCTTTGGACGCATCTGTGGACACTTTTAGCAGTTTGTCCTGATCATAGAATTTTAACACTGGCTCCTGTATTAGACTGCTTTTGAGCCACTCCCATTCTCTGGCATGCTCTGCCATCCACTTCCACATTGTATTGGTCTCTAACAAGCTTCTAAGAGCTATTGTGTTAACTGATAAATTTGGGATAAATTTTCCCATGTAATTGACTAGCCCTAAGGCTCTTTGCAAGTCAGTTTTGTCCTGCGGTACTGGCAGCTCTGCTATGGCCCGCACTTTTTCCGGATCTGGTTGCACGCCTGCCCCAGATAACTTCTCTCCCAGGTATGTAATCTCCTGTACCCCAAATTGGCACTTACTCTTATTCAGTTTCATACCTGACTTTTGCGCCTGTGTGAGAACTCTAGCCAACCTTTCGTCGTGCTCCTCTTTTGTTTTTCCCCAGACTACCACGTCATCAAGAAAAACTCCCACCCCTTCTATTCCGTCAAACAATTGCTGCACAGTTCTATGGAAAATTTCAGGGGCTGAGCTAATCCCGAACGGCATTCGTAGAAAGCAATGCCTTCCGAATGGCGTATTAAATGTGCACAATTTAGCGCTTTCCTCATCGAGCACTATTTGGTAAAACCCAGATTTGGCATCTAATTTTGTGAAGTAACTTGCTCCACTCATTGTGCTGGTTATGTCAGATTTTGTTGGTAGCCTGTAATGCTCCCGCTGTATTACTTTATTTAGATCTTTCGGATCTATGCACAATCTCAAATCTCCATTTGGCTTCTCCACTATAACTAGGGAGTTAACCCATTCAGTTGGTTCTTCTATTTTTCTGACCACTCCGTCTGCTATCAGTGAGTCTAGTGTTTCTCTCAGCCTCTTTTTAAGAGCTATTGGCACTTTTCTTGCTGGATGTATGACTGGCTCTGCATTCTCTTTCAGCCTAATTTTTTGTTTGCCTGGTAGGCGGCCTATTCCTTTGAACACCTCTTTGTATTCTTTCACCCAGTCAGTGTGTTTGTGCCTACTTGTTGTAGCCTCTGTATTTTCTCGTGCTGTCACCTTGTCTGTATCAATGACATTCACCCTCTTGATCAGACCTAGCTGATCGCATGTTTTTAAACCCAAAATTGCTTGTCTATTTCCATCAACAAGTACAAACAATGCATTCACTGTCTTATCTTTGTTTGACAGTGTAACCCTGCACATTCCCTTAGTGGGTATTGGCTTATCATCATATGTTCTCAGATTAATCTTTTTATCTCTTATTTTCGGTTTGTTTTTCAGTCTTTTAAAATCTTTCATTGGCAGGATGTTTACCTGCGCACCTGTGTCGAGCTTCAGTGACATGTCCGTGCCATTCATCTCCAAGCACACTATCCATTCGTCAGCGCTCGTCTCTCCCTCGATGGCGTCCACGTAAAACTGATCCTCTTCGCTGTCGCTCTTTTTCTCCACGAGTTGCACCCTCTTCTTCGAGAAGCAGGTCTTTGCGAAGTGATTTTTTCCGCCACACTTGCAACATTCCTTCCCGAATGCTGGACACTGCTTCGGCGCATGTTGCATTCCACACCGCTCACAGTTCCCGCGCGCGCGCTTTGCATCTCTTTTCCTTGCATACAACATTCCTTTCGGCTTCGCACGCTGCACTGCATCGACCTCAGCAGTCTCTTTTTCCTTGCTGCTAAAAGTCTTTAATTGTGCCTTTGAACTCTCAGACGCTTGGCAAATCTGTATCGCTTTCTCCAGCGTTAAGTTAGTCTCTTTAAGTAATTGCATCCGCAATTTGTTGTCTTGGACCCCAATTACAATTTGGTCCCGTATCATTGACTCACTCAATGTTCCAAAGTTGCATGACTGACATTTCAACCGTAGGTCTGTGACATACAGCTCGATGGACTCTGACTCTTTCTGAAGTCTTTTTCTGAACACATACCTCTCGTACGTTTCGTTCTTTCTCGGTGTGCAATAATCGTCGAACTTCTTCATTACGACGTCGAATTTGCCTTTTTCTTCTTCCGTGAAGATGAATGTGTTGAACACATCTAGCGCCGCTCGCCCTGCTACTGTTAGCAGTAATGCTATCTTCCTCTCCTCGTCACGGAGACCGATAGCTAGCGAATAAAGTTCAAAACTTTGCTTGAATGCTTTCCAGTTCTCGTTGACGTTACCGGTCAACTTTAACTCGTCCGGCTGTCGAAGAGCGTTCATCTTCGCCGTCGGTTCGTATCTTTTATCCTGGTACCATGTAATGACGAGGCGCACACACACCGGGTGTCAGTTAGAACTTTTACTTGTCACTGCAACTTCAACCCACAACTAACCACACAGTGGCTCATGTACAACTCCTTTTATACTCAGGTCATGGCCAGGGTCATACTGCCCTCTTGTGGTGACTCTATATGAACTTCACATATCAATACAGTGGTCATCCAACAGGTTCTCGCCGTTGTAGCAGGGAATCTTGGCCCGCTGCTGGATGGATGGGACGGTCGCATCCCGGTCGATCACCGCTCCTGATCGCCCTGGAATCGCCAGCCCATCCTGCCCTGAAAAGGGCGGGAAGCAGGGCTGGTTTGCTCTGCTTGGCCTGCTCTGCCTTGAAAAAGGCAGAAGGCGGGGTACGCTGGTCCGTCCATCACAGCGGGTGTAACAGAGTCAGAATTTAGCCTTTTTGAATTTCTTTAAAATAGATGTGCTTTTCATTTTTACATAGTTTTTGGAGCCTCCTGGTGGTTTTATTTCGCAGCTGCATAGATAGTTTTCTTTGCACACGGCACTTACCCCAGCAGAGAAAAAGATTTTCACTGCTGGAGTTAAGTGCAATGTAATAGAGCTGTTGCTATATTTATACTTTAAATGTTGTTAAGCCATGCATACAAAGGTTTATATCTTGTAGAGTGGTCATGAGCATTACTACCATGTATTTACGAAGTTTCAGGTTATTCTAAGTAAAAATAGTAACTTTATTGTCGAGTGAATGTGTGACCACGTTGAATGAGCAGCTAGTCAGTTATTGCTAGCGCAGCATTCTTCTGTATGGTTTGCTGTCATTTCATTTTGTTAAGATATTCATTTTCTTTTACTGTCCGTGTGCAGATCGTGACATATGCAGCTGCAGACTGTTATCGTGTGCTTTTTCTGATACTTGACCAGGTAGGCTTTGTTTTATATGGTTTTTTTATATATATTTTTTTTCTAAAGAAAAAAAGAGAAAAAGATTTTCACTGCTGGAGATCGTGACATATGCAGCTGCAGACTGTTATTGTGTGCTTTTTCTGATACTTGACCAGAATAAAGACAGTGTGAGCAACAAATCCCTGCCTGTGTACTTCCTGCACCAACACGAGCACGCAGAAAACCACCCACGTTACACTGGTGCCGTGACCCGGATGTGAAGGAGTATGTCCACCAGTGTCCAAGGTGTGTCATCGGTAAGACCGCTGATCCGGAAGGAAGGGCGCCTCTCGAGAGTATAAAGACCTCTACACCTCTGGAAATTGTTTGTATAGACTTCTGGACTGCAGAGGACTCTAACAACAAGTCTGTAGACGTACTGGTGGTTACAGACCACTTCACCAGACTGGCACAGGCCTTTCCGTGTAGAGATCAGTCAGTCAAGCAAGTGGCAAAACAACTCTGGGAAAAGTACTTCTGCATTTTTGGATTTCCCGAGAGAATCCACTCAGACCAGGGTGCTTCATTCGAGAGTCAGCTGATCAGTGAGCTGTTGAAGGTTGCCGGTGTAAGAAAGTCCCGGACTACACCGTACCACCCAATGGGCAATGGTAGCGTGGAGCGCTTCAATAGAACACTGGGTAACATGATTCGTACCCTCTCACCTGATGCTAAAAGGAACTGGCCCCGACATCTCCAGACTCTAACGTTCATGTATAACTGTACAGTGCATGAGACCACAGGCTACCCCCCCTTCTACCTCATGTATGGTAGGGTTCCACGCCTGCCTGTTGACATCCTTTTCAAGAACATCCTAAAAGATCCTGAAATCAGTAGTTATGACCACTATGTAGTGTCCCTGACAAAGGACCTTCAAGAGGCCATGGCTATTGCTCAAGAACATGTCAACAAGGAGCAGAGTCGTCAGGCTGAGTTTTACAACCGTCGAGCAAAAGGGAAATTGATTGCTGTGGGCGACAGAGTCTTGGTGTCTAACAGGCGAGAGAGAGGGAAACGAAAGACAGCTGACAGATGGGAATCCACAATTTACACTGTTGTAGATGCCAACACCTCCACTCACACTTACCGGATCCAGAATCCTGAGACGGGACAGGAGAGGGTCGTCCATCGTAATTTGTTGATGCTGGTCAACTTCCTGCCAGTAGACGACAAAGGTGTACTAGCTGACCCAGTTTCATCTTTGTCTTCTGCTCAGCTGTCAGACCAAAGTGACGAGAGTCATGGTTCCTTACCTGATAGTGTGAGTGAAAATTGTGTGGATCTGTGTTCTAGCCCGGGATCTCAGGGAACAAAGATGGGACACAAGCAAGGCGAGAGTGCGGTGCGTGACTCAGTTGCTGTACCGGAGTCTATGGACCCTGTGGGGAGGACTGTTGAGTGGATTGCTCAGTCACCATTCCTTGAACCATCCCAGGTGGAGTCATCTGATGTTGTGTGCAGAAGACCTGGCCTCTCTGTCTCTCAGAGTGACCCGGAGAAGTCTGTGAGAGACTGTCCGAGTGGCCTGTCCATTGCCTCTGATTTCAGTCCCGTGACTAACACTAACTCTAGTGGAGATGTTAGTCACATGGGTGGGCAGACTGCCAGTTGTGGGGTAGACGCACTCACATATACACAGACAGACGGACAGACTGTCATAACACAGACTGACAACACTAGTCACACACAGAGTGCAGTCACGGTAGCTTCTGTTAGACAGCCTGAAAATCCCAGTTTATCTACACGGTTGAGGTCTAGGTTTGGACGCATTATAAAGCCAGTTGATAGACTGATTCAGACCATGTCCAGTCAAGAGATTACTCGCACACACCCATCCATGCAGACCGTTTGTAGGTCAGTGTAACAAATTTTTCATGATTAGAAGTTTCTTTTACACACACGGTATATGTCAGCATGTGACATGGATAGTCTTAGAGTGAAAGTTTTTATTTTCTTGTTTTCCTAGTGGCTTTTGGTACACAGTGTAGATGGTTTGTGTGGGGTGTAGACGGCATCCTACTTCCAGAAGTTGGAAGTGAGTTTGGCGCCACTCTCTTTCCACTTCATCCTTTAGGGGATACTTTTAAAGTTGGAGTATGTGTAACCATGTCATGTTTTCTTTTGACTTGCGGTGATCACAGTGCGTTGCACATCTGTAATTTTGGGCGAAATTCAGTGGGGGTGGGTGTAACAGAGTCAGAATTTAGCCTTTTTGAATTTCTTTAAAATAGATGTGCTTTTCATTTTTACATAGTTTTTGGAGCCTCCTGGTGGTTTTATTTCGCAGCTGCATAGATAGTTTTCTTTGCACACGGCACTTACCCCAGCAGAGAAAAAGATTTTCACTGCTGGAGTTAAGTGCAATGTAATAGAGCTGTTGCTATATTTATACTTTAAATGTTGTTAAGCCATGCATACAAAGGTTTATATCTTGTAGAGTGGTCATGAGCATTACTACCATGTATTTACGAAGTTTCAGGTTATTCTAAGTAAAAATAGTAACTTTATTGTCGAGTGAATGTGTGACCACGTTGAATGAGCAGCTAGTCAGTTATTGCTAGCGCAGCATTCTTCTGTATGGTTTGCTGTCATTTCATTTTGTTAAGATATTCATTTTCTTTTACTGTCCGTGTGCAGATCGTGACATATGCAGCTGCAGACTGTTATTGTGTGCTTTTTCTGATACTTGACCAGAATAAAGACAGCGTGAGCAACAAATCCCTGCCTGTGTACTTCCTGCACCAACACGAGCACGCAGAAAACCACCCACGTTACACGAGCAACTCCAGGGGTCTGCGTCTCAGCTCTGCCGTCCGTTCCCAGCCGAGCGATGAACCGCCCCGGCCGCTGGACCCCCGCCCGGGTCCTGGCCATCATCTTGCTCCATCCCACTTCTGACACCAGTGTGACGTCAGCGAAGGTTCACACAAAGAAGAGGAGCAGATGGTTGCGACACGACAGGCTTTATTAAAACACACCCCTGAGCACAGACAGGAGGGGAGGTCATTCTCCCAGACCTCCGTTTCAATCATGGCTACACACACATGACACATCTTGCCCTAATCCTGCCTATAAACTCTGCTGGGTCATTATAATGCAGTTATAATGACACAGCAGTATAATAACTCAGTAATCACATTAAATACCCACACAAAGTAATGTTCTCTGCTGGCAAAGCATGCTGGGAAAATCCCTGCCCCCCTTAACACGGCCCTGACGTTACAATATATATATATATAATATATATACACACTGTGGATGAAAATTGATGAAAATTGACTTAATTAGCAATAAGTTAATAAATGTATAAATAAATACATAAATGAATAATTAAATATAAATGCATAATTAAAAGAATAAATAAATAACTATATGCTGAAATAAATAGAGAAGTAAATGCAGAAATAAAAAGGGAAATAATTAAATAAATGCAGAAATAAATAAATAAGTGTAGAAATAAATAAATTCATAAATAAATGATTTAAATGTATTTTTGAATTGTAACATGCCTACATTTCTACATTTTTACTTTTCTTTAATTTATCTATCCATCCATCTTAACCCTTTTTGGGTTGCGGGGGGGCTGGAGCCTATCCCAGCATCTTTGGGCGAGAGGCAGGGTACACCCTGGACAGATCGCCAGTCCATCACAGGGCCAACACAGAGAGACAGACAACCATTCACTCTCACAGTCATACCTTAGGACAATTTAGAATCCCCAGTTTTTTGATGCCAATTAACCTAACTTGCATGTTTTTGGCATAAGGGAGGAAAGCGGAGAAATCCTGAAGTAAGCCCATGCAGACATGGGGAGAACATGCAAACTCCACACAGATCACTATTGGTTGGGGGCTGGGATCGAACCCAGGATCCCCTGGCCAAGGGTGAGTTGCTGTGCTGCCGCAGTGCTAACCACTCCGCCACCGCACTGCCGTTTTCTTTAATTTAATTATGTTTTTTTTTTCTACATTTCCACATTTATTTATTTATGTATTTCTGTCTTGCTATGCCAGTGAGGTAGGTGGGGCTGACCGCACTCTGAAGCAGGATTGGTAAACTAGGAGCGGCAGACAGAAGCAAAGAGTTCCTAGCAAGTGGTTCTTGTCCAAGGCACGCGCGCACGCACGGACACACACACACACACACACTTGTTAGTCTTTAGTTGGAGGGAAAATGTTAGATATTAATATTATGTATATAGTTGAGTGTACCAATATGGCAGTGCCCTGGGTGTAGTGGGAGGTGACGCGTCGTCTTTCCGGTGGTGGCGTCACGGGGAGTATAAGAGGCCAAGGCAGGAGATACTCTGTATCTTTGCTGTGGACCCTCGACCTGTACGGAGTGACTCCTGTTTGGTTCCTGTTAGTTCAATAATAAAGAGTGTAAACTGTCACCTCGCCTCCTCCTCATTTATGGACATAACATTTGGCAACGAGGACAAACGGTATGGAGCAAGCAGCTACCGCCTTTTGGCTGTTTTTGGAGGCTCCGGGAGAGCCGCTCGTCCCCTGGGCCAGGTGGTACGCGGCCTTTGAAAATTATGTCATCGCTCTGGACCTCAGCGAGCTCAAAAAGCTGTGTCCGAGGGCAATTCTGGTCCATAACCTAGGAATGGAGGGCCAGAGGATCCTGAGTACGTTGGGAGGTGGTGACACATTCGATGATGTGGTGAGGCTGATGGCAGGCTATTTTCGCACCCCGGAAAACGTCACCATGAGACAAATCCAGTTTTGACAGCAATGCCAGCAGCCGGGTGAGTCGGTGCAACAATTTGTCACGGACCTACGGCAGCTGGCAGGAGAGTGCCGTTTTGGCACTTTGGAGGAGGAAATGGTCAGCGACCAACTAGCGGAGCACGTCCTCTATTCCTCTGCGAGGGTTCGTCTCCTCACACACGCTGGAGAATTGATGCTGTTTGCTGCCATGGAATTAACACAGCAGTACGAGGCATTGGAGAAGCTGACCAAAAATCTCAGCAAGGAAGACAAGCTGCCAAGGGATGAGAAACAGTGGAAGGCGCTGGCCGTGGACCTGGACAGCATAAGTGACAAGGAATACGCCTCCACCGTGAAAATTAGATCGGCCCCGGGGACGCCAAGATGCTATTGCTGTGGGTCCGCCAGGCACCTCTACAAGGTGAGAGACTGTCCAGCAAAGGGGAAGCGCTGTGGAAAGTGCAGTTTGTTCCACCACTTCACAAGGGCCTGTAAAAACTTTGAACAGGGGGACCAAAAACCAGAGAGGGGCTCTTCCACAAGGGAACCTACAGTGGTTCACACAGTCTCACCAAACATGGATGGACGCATTTATTGCAACATTGAACTGGACGGGGTTGTGGTGCCGCTGATGCTGGATACGGGATCGGCGACCTCCATCCTGAACTGGGCCATGGTGAAGAACTTTTTCCCGCATTATATGTACATAATATTAATATCTAACATTCTCCCCCCCAAAGAAAATAGCAAGCACACTAATTGGGCCCTCCCAAAATTTCATAGTCTCACTCACACTCTGCAGCATTAAAACACACAGCAATTACACAAGCCTATCCATTCACACCACCAGGCCCTACAGATTATAACAGTCTTTGAACATAAAATGGCCTGTGAGAAAAAGAATTAACCCCGGAGTAATTATACACATTGCTATTACACATCAGACAGTAAAAACACCTGAACAATATATACAGTAATCTAATGGCGGTCCCCAAAAGCCCCCCACCCCAGCACTCCCACTCTCACAATCTGGGCAATTCAAACACACACAGTGCCGAGGCGATTAACATTTCACACATTATTTTCTTCACACATGCACACCCAGGGGAAATTTCACAAAGGTTACGTGGTTTTTCTCATTTTGTTTTTTTCAAAGCACAAGGAAACATAACAGCATTAACACAACACAATGTAACATACCGCTAACCCCCTCTTTAAAGTCTTGCTAAGGAAACCCTGGAGGGCCCCCTCTGGAACGTCCGTCTGGCGGCCCGCTCCCAGAGCGTCTCCGCCTTTTCCTTACCGGAGACAGGCTGCTCAGGCATTTCTTTGCTCCTGTATGCCGCAGCTCATTTGGGTGCCTTCTGGATCCATCAGACAGTTCCAAGTAACCGTCCTCGCGGATCCTCACCACCCGCAGCTGTCCCTGGTCATCCTGCTGCTCCCGCGTTTTGAGGACCCCACCAAGCTGAGACTCAACTCTAGGGCGGACCTCATCGCCAATTTTTAGGGGAGTACTCACTGGCCTTCTTGGTCCATGACACCGTGACTGGGCTTCCTTTCGGTGTCGGACAGTCCCGCCGACCCGGTTCGAGATCTGCCCCGGATCCTGCTTGTAGGTACGCCTGGGGATTGTGCCACTTGGTCTCGCCCCGCTCTCTTTCATCTTTTGCGCTGAATCAGCCATGGCAGCGCCCGGTTTGACGGTGGTACTCGGCTGGCCTCCAGAACTACGATGTGCCTGCTTGCTGGCTCCACTCACCACCGCAGGTGTCCGACTGTACTGTTCAGGTCCCTCGTCCGGGGTACTGCGAACTCTATCACCGGAGACTCCCCTCAATGGCACTCCATAGTGTCGGTCCTGCCAGTCGTCGCTCGGTCCGGGCAGATTTAAGTCCCACACTTCGTCGTCATTTCCCGCATAAAAGGGTTGGTCCCACAGCCCGCAGCCAGACCACTCCTCTCCGATGCTGCAGGCAATCGAGAATCCAAGTCCCTTCAGTGGACACCATGAACTCCACTGTACACATCATTGTTGGCTTGTATCTCGCCGAAAGCTGCACGGTGGAGCAGTGGTTTAGCACTGTGGCAGCACAGTTTACCCTCGGCCGGGGGATCATGAGATCGTGGGTTCGATCCCAGCCCCCGACCAACAGTGAGCTGTGTGGAGTTTGCATGTTCTCCCCGTGTTGCGCGGGTTTACTCCGGGATTTCTCCGGTTTCCTCCCGCATACCAAAAACATGTAGGTTTAGGGCGCTCGCGCACGCAGCGACCGGCAGCCGGTGGCTTGTCACCAGACTGCAAACCAAATCTACCTACGGGTACAAATAAGTAACAAAAAAAAAAAAAAAAAAAAGCATCAGCAAGCCCACGATGTCTAAGGGGTTGTTCCCATAACCATAACACGATACATCAGACCTGCTCACTCTACAGTATATAGTTGAATATACCAGTATGGCAGTGCCCTGGGTGTAGTGGGAGGTGGTGCCCTGTCTTTCTGGTGGTGGCATCACGGGAAGTATAAAAGGCCACGGCGGGAGATACTCTGTCTCTTTGCTGTGGACCCTCGACCTGTACAGAGTGACTCCTGTTTGGTTCCTGTCAGTTCAATAATATAGAGTGTAAACTGTCACCTCGCTTCCTCCTTATTTACAGACGTAACAGAAACTTGTGCAGCACTGTGATGGCTTCGACAGGGAGACCGCTGGCAGAGCTGCTGCGGGATGTAGCTCAATTATGCTGGGGGGTAAAAAGTAAGATGGACGTCCAGTGGTTGCTTCCTCTGTGTCTGAGAGGATGTAAAGTTTATGAGGGGCTTCTTGAAGTCTGTCTAAGATTTCGGGATCAACTTCCACATCAATATTTGTTTTGAGCTGAGCTAAATCATCCATTCATCTTTCCAGGCGAAACTGTAGATAGTCAATGAATGCATGGTTGTCTAAGTCATTTGCCAATGATCTTAAATCATTTGCAACTGCTCGCAAAAAAAAGCCATTCATAGATGAGTGGAACAAAACAAAAACAACAAAGTGGCATAATTCAGGATCCAGGGGACAAAAGACAGACTCAAGTGAAGTACAATTATCCTTTTATTTGCTAACTGTGCTCGTGTATGCATGCGTGTATGTACAGTGCGTGCAGTGTAGGACTCGTGCTGGGGGAAGAGCAGGACGCCGTTCGGTCTGGCAACCCTATAAAGACAAAGCAGAGGAATTAGCTCAGCTCCTGGGCAAAGGGGATGATAATAATGACAGTTTACTTTGCAGATGATGGTGGTGAGCTCAGGTTGGCCTTGAGGGCAACAGCCAGGGAGACAGCATCTGGCTCTTGTGCAGGGGAGAGTGCGAGTTACCCTGTGGCAGGAGTGGAGCTGAACTGCCGGCGGGGAGAGAGGAATCTGCCGCCAGGGAGATCCACCTGTGCACAGGGGAAGATGAACTTGACAAGGTAAGTCAATGATTGCTTACATGTGCCGAAGCGTTGGTCTGGAGATCAGACGATGAGCCAGGATGTGGCTGTTGACGAGAGGCGTGTCGTAGGGAGTTTGACAGACAGCTCTGTGCTGAGTCACAGGCAGGTCTGGCTTTTAAAGCCCGCTGATGATTGGCAGCAGGTGTGCGTGCAGCTGAGGTTGATGACGGCCCTGAGGGCGCCATGACAGTACTCTCCCCTCTAGAGATGCCTCCTGGCACCTGACCTATTTTACCCGGGTGCGTCCGGTGAAAGTCCCTGATGAGTTGTTTGTCGAGCACGAATGACGGATGCACCCAGAACCTCCACTCGGGGCCATACCCCTCCCAGTCCACCAAGTACTGCAGGTCGCGACCCAGGCGGCGAACATCCAGGATGGAATTGACTCTCCACACCGGGTCGCCGTCTATCACCACTGGTGGAGGTGGAGCCTTGGGAGGAGGGCAGAGAGGGCTGGAGCAGACGAGTTTTACCTGCGAGACGTGGATAGTCGGACAGATGCGGAGGGAGGGGGGGGAGAGCTAGGCGTACAGCCACAGGGTTAATCACACGAATAATGGGGAAGGGCCCGATAAAGCGCTGGGCCAACTTCCGTCTCTCAGCTTTCAGGTTAATATTTTGAGTTGACAGCCATACCTGCTGACCCACCTTGTATTCGGGAGTCGGTCTCCTGCGGTCTCCCCTTTCCGTTCAGCGGTCCGAAGGAGAGCTCTGCGGATGGCAGTCCAGAGCCGGCGGCAGCGCCTCACGTGAGCGTGGACAGAAGGCACCGCCACTTCCTTCTCCTCCTCTGGGAACAGTGGGGGATCGTATCCTAAGGAGGCCCTGAAGGGGGACATGCCGATCACCGAGGAAACCGTAGAATTATGGGCGTACTTGATTCAAGGCAGGTGGCTGCTCCATGAAGATGGACTGGAGGCGATGACGCAGCGCAGAGCGGCCTCCAGCTCTTGATTAGCCCGTTCACACTGCCCGTTGCTCTGCGGGTGGTAACCGGACGACAGGCTCACAGTTGACCCCACTGCATTACAGAACGCCCTCCAGACCTAGGACACGAATTGGGGCCCACGATCAGAGACGATGTCAGTGGGGATCCCGTGGAGGCATATGAAATGCTGCACCAGTAGGTCCGCTGTCTCTCGTGCCGTAGGCAGCCCCCGGAGCGGGACGAAGTAGGCAGCTTTAGAAAATCGGTCGTCAATGGTGAGGACCGTAGTAAAGTGGTTGGACGGTGGAAGGCCAGTCACAAAATTCAGGGCGATGTGGGACCAGGGGCGGCTGGGGACCAGCAGGGGGTGAAGGAGCCCGGCTGGTGGATAAGAGGACGACTTCCCGGTGGCGCACTGAGCGCAGGCCCGGATGTAGGCAGTGACGTCCTTTCGCAGCCCCGGCCACCAAAACGACCTCTGGAGAAGCTCCACCGTGCGGGACACCCCTGGATGGCATGCAAACTTCGAGGCATGGGCCCACTGAATTACCTCACCCCAAACCGATGTAGGGACGAATAACCGCTCCGAGGGACCACCTCCAGGATCAGGCTCACCCTCCTGCACCTTCACGACCTTCTCCCTGATGTCCCAAGAGAGGGTGCCAACTACACAGGATGGTGGAAGGATGGTCTGCTCATGGTCCTCAGATGCCTCCGCCACGAATTGCCTGGAGAGGGCATCCGGCTTGGCGCTCTTGGCCCCAGGCTGATAGGTGATCGTGAAATTGAACCGTCCAAAAAACAGGGACCAACAGGCCTGTCAGGAGTTCAGCCGCTTGGCGGTCCTCAGGTACTCCAAGTTTTTGTGGTTGGTCCAAACCACAAAAGGCTGGGCAGCCCCCTCCAACCAGTGGCGCCACTCCTCCGGTGCGAGCTTCACCGCCAGGAGCTCCCTGTCGCCGATGTTGCAGTTTCTCTCTGCTGGAGACAGATGGTGCGAAAAAAAGGCGCAGGGTCGGACCACCCCATCTACTGGAGAGCGCTGGGAGAGCACTGCCCCCACCCCGGAATCTGATGCATCCGCCTCAACCAAGCACCTACGTGAGGACGCGGGACGACGAGAACTCCTTCTTGAGGGCGTCTAATGCCACTGCAGCCTCCTCTGTCCAACGGAAGGGTACCTTCGGGGACGTGAGACAGGTCAGGGGACGGGCGACCATGCTGTACCTGGGCACAATGCGGCGATAAAAGTTGGCAAACCCCAGGGACTGCTGGAGCTGCTTCCTAGATGGGGGGGAGGGGGCAATCCACCACCGTCTTGACCTTCACCGGGTCGGGGAGAACCTGGTTATGGGAGATAACGAAGCCGAGAAATGAAGTCATGTTGGTGTGGAACTCACATTTCTCGACCTTCACAAACAGCTTGCTCTCCAGGAGTCGTTGGAGGACCCGTCTCACGTGCACCCGATGCTCCTCTAATGACCAAGAGAAGATGAGGATGTCATCCAAGTAAACGAAGACGAAGGCACCCAGAAAATCCCGGAGAGTGTCGTTTATCGGGCGTTGGAAGACGGCCGGCGCGTTGGTCAACCCAAACGGCATCACGAGATATTCGAAGTGGCCGCTTGGGGTCCGGAATCCCGTCTTCCATTCGTCTCCCTCCTTAATCCGCACGAGGTGGTAAGCGTTGCAAAGGTCGAGCTTGGTGAACCAAGAGGCCCCCTGGAGGGAGTCGAAGGCCGTGTCCATGAGGGGCAGGGTGTACTTATCCTTTACCGTGATGTCGTTGAGCCCTCTGAAGTCGATATATGGCCGCAGGGAGCCATCCTTCTTGCCAACGAAGAAGAACCTTGCCCCCACCGCCGAGGAGGATGGGTGAATAATGCCCGAGCTGAGCGACTCCTTAATATATGTATCCATCGCCTCCCGCTCTGGAGCTGACAGGCTGTAGAGGCGGCTCGACAGCAGCGGGGCACCAGCCCGGAGATTAATAGCGCCTGCAACTTACTGAACACTGCCCCCAGATCATGGTATTCAGGTGGCACCTTGGACAGATCTGGAGGAGGGGGGGCGTGGGGGGCTAAAGACACTGACGGGGCGCATGCTGCGGACTGCAGACACGCGCTGAGGCAGAACGAGCTCCAAGACGTGATATTCCCCGTCCACCAATCAAAACATGGGTTGTGGAGTCGCAGCCAGGGGTAGCCCAGGATGACCGAGGACGTGGAGGAGGGCAGCACCAGCAGGCGTAGATCCTCCCGATGGTTCCCAGAAACGATCACTGACACTGGGGTAGTCTGCTGAGAGACAGTCGCCAAGGGGGCTTTAGATAGGGCGATTAGCTTTAGCGGTGGCTGGAGAGCTTGACAGGGAAGCCCTAACCGGGTTGCCAGGTCCCCTGATATAAAACTCTGCTCAGCCCCCGAGTCAATCAGTGCATGTGTGGTATGTTCTATGTGCTTGTAGATGAATCTGATGGGCACAAGGCAATTGGTGAGGGGTTTTGACTGAGACGCGTCCGTGAGTCCCCCTACTGCGACGCACGGACCCCCTCTTTTGGCCGGATGGTGCAACTCTCTACCTCGTGCTCACTACTCCCACAGTACATACACAGCCCTAACGCCCTGCGGCGCTGTTTCTCAGCTAACGAAATTTTGGAGCGCCCGACTACCATATCCTCCTGCCTGTCTATCGCTTCCGGTGAAGGCAGGGCCAACTGAGACGACTGGGAGGAGCAGAAAAATTGCGCGCTCGAGCGACTGGAAGCTCTCCGCTCGGCGGCCCGCTCCCTCAGCCTTCGTCGGCCTCCGTTGGTCTATGATGACCATGGAAGAGAATCCTAAACGTCTACTCTGCTGGAACAGCACCGCCTGTGGCTGAACAGGCCGATGCGCGAATGGCAGTCCCTGTCACACAGGTCACACTTGTGGGTGGTCTCCGTGCTGCTGGGTCTGTGGCGGTTCTTCCTGCGGGTCCTTTTTTCATCTGCTGCAGCAGTCAGTCTCTCTTCACCCGCCTTGAGCTGTCTAGTCAGGGTGCCTCTCCATTTGGAGCGGTCCGTTGCAAGGTCCTCCCAGCGCTCTGTGCTGATCTCCAGGGCCTTCATGTCTCTCTTGCAGACGTCTCTAAAGCGCAGCTGTGGGCGGCCAACGTCTCTCCTGCCAGTTGCCAGTTCTCCGTAGAGGACGTCTTTGGGGATTCTGCCATCCTCTATACGGTGAACGTGGCCTAGCCAGCGGAGCCTGCGCTGCCTGAGTAGAGTGAACATGGAGGGAAGGCCGGCGTGGGACAGAATTTCTGTGTTGGGCACTTTGTCCTGCCAGGATATGTCCAGGATGTGGCGAATGCAGCACAAGTGGAAGGCGTTCAGTCTCTTTTCCTGCCGGGCGTATGTTGTCCACGTCTCACTCCCATAGAGCAGTGTGCCGATGACGCAGGCGTTGTACACTGCCGTCTTCCTCTTGACAGAGAGTTTGGGATTCTCCCACACTCGTGTGGTGAGGCGAGCGAATGTGAAGGCTGATTTTCCAATCCTCTTGTTGATCTCTGTATCAAGGGAGAGGTTGTTGCTGATCATGGACCCTAGGAACGTGAACTGATTCACGACCTCCAGCTCGTAGTCGTCGATGGTGATGGTTGGTGGTGCTTCCGTGCCTTGCGCCAAGACGTTAGTCTTCTTCAGGCTGATGGTAAGCCCGAAGTCCTTGCATGCCTGGGAGAAGCGGTCCATCAGGGTCTGAAGCTCCTGCTGTGTGTGGGTTGCAACTGCAGCGTCGTCTGCGAACAGCATGTTTCTGATTAGAGCCTCGTGTACTTTGGTTCTGGCTTTCAGGCGGGCGAGGTTGAAAAGCCTGCCGTCAGATCTTGTGTGCAGGTAGATTCCCTCTGTTGCTGTGCTGAAGGCATGCCTCAGGAGCATAGCAAAGAAAATCCCAAAGAGGGTTGGCGCAAGTACACAGCCCTGTTTCCCTCAGCCTATTATCCAAATTAATGGTAAGTGAAATCAGCTCAGTAAGTTTCTCTGGCTTATTCAGCCTAGCTAGCTCGTCCCGTAGGCTAGGGCTTAGACTCTGGATAAAAATGCTACACAATGAGGCATCCTCCCATCCGACCTCAGTGGCCACCATCCAGAAATCGACAGCGTAGTCCGCTACGGACCTTCCCCCCCCCCCCCCCCCCGTCGGAGATTTAACAACCGGGTGGTGAGCACGCTATCCCGATCGGAGTGGTCAAATACCTCATGAAAATCGGCAATGAACCGTTGGTAAGTAAGATTAGCATAACTGGGCTTAGCCATAATGGCGTAAGCCCAAGCTAGCACTTTACCCTCTAGGAGGTTAGCCACATAGTCTATCCTGCTGTGATCAGTGGGAAAATCCCCCGGCACTCGCTGGAAAACCATCTCACACTGTAGGATGAACCCACGAGCCTCCCCGAGCTTGCCGCCGAAGCAAGCAGGTGTGGGAACCAGTGTGAGCCGGGCCGATGGAACCTGACTAGCCTGGCTAGGAGGGGAGCTAGCGGGAGCCGGCGGACTCCCGAAGGCCGGAGGGAACGTTCGCTGTCCATCCAGACGATCCAACCGGCTGTTAATTTGAGTTGGCTGGCTAAGGATAACGTTCTGTTGATAAGCTAACAGCTCCAGTCGAGCTTCTAGAGTGTTAAACCGGCGTGCTAGCACGCTGTCTGCTGGGTCACTCTGACGGAGCCGTACTGACATAATTCAGGACCCAGGGGACAAAAGACAGACTCGAGTGAAGTACAATTATCCTTTTATTTGCTAACTGTGCTTGTGTATGCGTGCGTGTATGTACAGTGCGTGCAGTGTAGGACTCGTGCTGGGGGAAGAGCAGGACGCCGTTTGGCCTGGCAACCCTATAAAGACAAAGCAGAGGAATTAGCTCAGCTCCTGGGCAAAGGGCGTGATAATAATGACAGCTTACTTTGCAGATGATGGTGGTGAGCTCAGGTTGGCCTTGAGGGCAACAGCCAGGGAGACAGCGTCTAGCTCTTGTGCAGGGGAGAGTGCGAGTTACCCTGTGGCAGGAGTGGAGCTGAACTGCCGGCGGGGAGAGAGGAATCCGCCGCCAGGGAGATCCACCTGTGCACAGGGGAAGATGAACTTGACAAGGTAAGTCAATGATTGCTTACATGTGCCGAAGCGTTGGTCTGGAGATCAGACAATGAGCCAGGATGTGGCTGTTGATGAGAGGCGGGTCGTAGGGAGTTTGACAGACGGCTCCGTGCTGAGTCACAGGCAGGTTTGGCTTTTCAAAGCCCACTGATGATTGGCAGCAGGTGTGCGTGCAGCTGAGGTTGATGACGGCCCTGAGGGCGCCATGACACAAAGCCTGTAAATTCAGCTTCCGCTTTGTAGCAAACAGCAATGCTAATGTCATGTGCACCATGTAGGTACTACTACTTTGAGCAAGGAGAAAACAGTAGAGCTGAATGTTCGAACTCCTGCAGCCAATCCTGCTTCAGAGTAGGGTCAGCGCCACCAAACTCATTTAAATACAGAGACAGCAATACATAAATAAATAAATGTAGAAATGTAGAAATGCAGAGGTAAAAATAGAAATAAATAAAGGAAAAGTAAAAATGTAGACATGTAGGCATGCTACTATTCAAAAATACATTTTAATCATTTAATTTATTTATTTCTGCATTTATTTACTTTTTTCTGTATTCATTTCTGCATTTATTAAATTATTTCCCTTTTTATTTCTGCATTTATTTATTGATGTATTTATTTCAGCATATAAGATAACATAAGATAAGCCTTTATTAGTCCCACAATGGGGAAATTCTCAGATAGGAATTAGGAAAGGTTAAACTGTGGTTTGATTCAAACAAATTAACGCTCAATTTAAGTAAGACAAAATTTATAGTTTTTAACAACCATCACAACAACTCAGTATCTAAACTCAGTGTAAATGGTGTAGAGATTGAAAGGGTATCTGAAAATAAATTTCTTGGAGTAATAATTGATAATAAACTGTGTTGGAAGTCACATATTAATTATATTAAAGGTAAAATATCTAAATCAATTGCAATACTACACAGAGCGAAATATTTGCTGAATCAACCCACATTATATACTTTGTATCATTCATTAATACTCCCATACATGACATATTGTACTGAAGTATGGGGAAATACATACAAAACAAACATATATCCAGTCTTTATGCTTCAGAAGAGAGCTATTAGAATAATAAACAAAGCTGCTTACAGGGAACCAACAAACCCACTTTTTCTTACATTAAAAGCTCTCAAGTTGAAAGATCTGGTTGACTTTAAAACTGCAGTAATAATGTTTAAAGTGAAGAATCTATCACTGCCCGTAAATATCCAAAAGCTGTTCCAAATAAGGGAGAAACAATATCATTTCAGAGGAACATGTATATTTCAAAAACCTTCAGTGAGAACCACCACCAAGCAACACTGTGTCTCAGTGCAAGGAGTCAGATTATGGAACGATTTTGGACCTGAATTAAAATCATGTACAACGCTTGGACAATTTAAACAAAAACTAAAGGAAGAAATACTCCAAACATATATACAAGATGACATGTAAAATCACATAAGGATTGTCATATCCAGTCTGTGTTGTGTTGTTGCTTAGTTGTTTTGGGGTTTTTTTGTCACATTTTGTCTTAGCTTTGTTCCGAATTGTAATCGCTTTTGTTTTGTTTTTCTTTTGAATTCTTGGATGGAATATGGGTGGGCAATATAAGCTGCGGCTTCAGCCATCACCCATTTCGGCTAACTTATGTTGAACTGTATAATCAGAGTTATTGTTTAATTTGACCTTGTTGGATTTTTCCCCTTTGTTATATTATTCTGTTTCTTTTTAATCTTTACTTTTAATCTATCCGAAATAAAGATTCATTCATTCATTCATTTAGAAATTCCATGATTGCAACAGCACAGGGATAGCAGCAGTCAGAGCAATAATTTAGAAGATAAGAAAATAAGAGCAGTGAATATACATATGTACACATAAATATACTAGAAAAGCACTCGGAGAGCGCAGACCTCCGCCAAGCGCCACAGTTTCCCCCATACAGTGTTTGTGTGTATGTTTTCAGATTCCTTGACCATGAAAAGATATGACTAGCAATTGGATTGACAATGATAGGATTAGTGGTTGAGTAGTTATTCACGAAAATGACATTTTCCGTAATGGCGGCCACAGTTCCGCCCATACAGTGTTTGTGTGTACGTTTTGAGATTCCCTGACCATTAAAACATATGACTAGCAATTGGATTGACAATGATAGGATAAGTGGTTCAGTAGTTATTCACGAAAATGGCATTTTCCGTAATGGCGGCCACAGTTCCGCCCATACAGTGTTTGTGTGTACGTTTTGAGATTCCCTGACCATTAAAACATATGAGTAGCAATTGGATTGACAATGATAGGATAAGTGGTTCAGTAGTTATTCACGAAAATGGCATTTTCCGTAATGGCAGCCACAGTTCCCCCCATACAGTGTTTGTGTGTACGTTTTGAGATTCCTTGACCATGAAAAGATATGACTAGCAATTGGACTGACAATGATAGGATTAGTGGTTCAGTAGTTATTCACGAAAATGGCATTTTCCGTAATGGCGGTTTTCTTCTGGACGGTGATCCAGATCATCGCCAAAATTTAATCAGTTCTTCCTTGTACCATTTCCAACAATGCCTGAAAGTTTCATCGAAATCCGTCCAAAAGTTTTTGAGTTAGCTTGCTAACCAACAGACAGACAGACAGACAAACCCTGGCAAAAACATTACCTCCTGGCGGAGGTAATAAAGTGAATGACCAGAAAGTTCTAGGTTTAGCTTGAATAGCAGAAAAATTATAGAGCCATCAGGACTAACAAGCGACAAATATCTTGTATCAACCCACAACTTTAATTATGACAATGAAAAAAACACTCAGCCGGAATTTTCTGTTCAAGGGTTAAATATTAACTACTTCAAGCCAGAACAGGGTTTTTCACTACACAGAGGAAAAAAAAACAAAAAAAAAAACATTGCCAGACCAGTCTGTCCTACTGGGAAGACAGCTTCTCAGACCCAGGAGAAGAGCAGGTTATGTGCGCACAAACCCAATATTCATTTTCTAATGAAAGTGTTTACAATTTTAACCTCATTCACTGTTATTCTTTTAAAAGAATGATTCAAAATGAAAATATCCCGACAGTTGTTTTGAATTAAATCTACAATTTTGCATTCACAAGAGCAGATTAATAGAATCCTGTCTGAGATGAACGATAATATAACTTAAGGAAATTTTACAACTCCTGGACAAAGAGAAAGACTGGCATCATCTCTGAATTGTAGCGGACAGCTTTCATCCATGGCCAAGCAAGGCTGTGGAGTTAAAAAGCTTCTTTAAAGTTTGTAAAAGTTGGCGTGTGCTGGATTAAAAAAACTGCTCACTAATGTAATTTCACAACATTTGGACTAATTTCTCAGATTTTTCAAAACGTCTGTGAAAGTGTGGCAGGCAAAACAATACAAACTAGAAAAGCACTCGGAGAGCGCAGACCTCCGCCAAGCGCCACAGTCCCCCCCATACAGTGTTTGTGTGTAGGTTTTCAGATTCCTTGACCATGAAAACGTATGACTAGCAATTGGATTGACAATGATAGGATTAGTGGTTCAGTAGTAAAAACATTACCTCCTTGGCGGAGGTAATAAACTGAAGTGTTGCTGTTGTGTCCATCTCCTCCATCTGCAAAGTGCCAGGCTGCGAACTGTCAAGGCATACCTCATGCCTCCCTTATTGGGGGGGCTTTCACACCTGTACTGACCTCATGCCTCCCTTATTGGGGGGGGGCTTTCACACCTGTACTGAGTACTTAAAAACTGTATTTGTCGGCAGATGAAAGAAAACTGAAGCAAAAACAAACAAACAAAAACTAAGCAAACATCAACTGCAACATGAACTATTTCAAACATATTTATTCAAATGTACACTTATATGGACACAATGTTGAGCCATAACTTTTTGGTAATGTGAAAATAATAAGCCAAGTAGCACAAAAAAATTGAGTGCTCTTGCTGTCAGGAAACAATGTTGGCACCAAATCACTGAAGTGATCTGCCATCAATGGGGGTAGATTGTGCTCTGCCACAAAATGACAAAACATCACTTCTGCTAGTGATGCATTGGATTTGGAAGGCGTTGGTTCTCTCACTGTCTGAAAATGTTCATCCATCGATCAAATTTGGCTACACAGTTTTTGTGGCTCTGTGTAGCAAAGTGCGACTTCAGGTGGAAAATCCCTGATGCAGTCACTTTTAGCATTAGAGTCACACATATCAGGCGCAGCATTACTGGCGCCGGGATTCCTCTTTGTTCCTGAGGCGCGGGACAAAAGAAGGTGCGATAATGGTTGCCGTGGGTTTTATTGGGTTTGCGCTCCGCGGAAAAAAGAGGATTTGGAAGCATCCCCCGGCAGAGAGCTGGTTTTTGCGCAGCCCCTATGGCTGGCCGGGGAATTTCTGCCAAATAATCCGGCGCTGGACAGCTGCCCGTCTCAGCTGTTGCAGCGTAGCGCAAACACAGGCACTGTGGCGGGCCTTGCCCACCACTGTTTTCTGCGTGCTTTTGTGCCTAAAACTTTGAAGAAGGCGGAGTTTGTGTTCATCAGACACGACGACCAGCGCCCTCTATTGCCCCTGCACACATGTTGGAAATGGCCGTATCTCACAATGTTAAAGAATCATTTAAAAAATTGCTGTATCCAGACGGTGATCCATATCATCCCCAAAATTTAATCAGTTCTTCCTTGTACCATTTCCAACAACACCTGAAAGTTTCATCGAAATCCGTCCAAAACTTTTTGAGTTATCTTGCTAACCAACAGACAGACAAACAAACAGACGGACAGACAGACAGACAGACAGACAGACAGACAGACAGACAGACAGACAGACAGACAGACAAACCCCGGCAAAAACACAACCTCCTCCTGGCCTTCGGCCTGGCGGAGGTAATAAATATATATACACAGTGCAGAGCATTGTAGCTAGATGGAATAAACAGCATAACTGTCTATTTAGTTACCCTACATGGTATGAATATGTACCCATACTGTACATATTGTCACCCTCCATAGCGACTGATATTGTTCTAGTTGTATACTGGAGGGGACCATTTGTGTAAGTCTGTTGCATCTTTTGCATTCAATACTATTAAGTCGTCACGTTTTTTTTTTTGCTATCTCTGCGAGCAGCCCTGCGTAGGTTATACAGTCTGACCGCCGTAGGTAGGAAGGACCTGCGAAACCTCTAGGTCGCGCACCTAGGATGATGTAGTCTACTGCTAAATGAGCTCCTCAGTGCGTTCAGTATGTCCTGCATAGGGTGGGACTCGGACTCCAGCAGAGATGACAGTTTAGCCACCGTCCTTCTCTCTCCTACCTCCTCCACTGGGTCAAGGCGTTGCCCCAGGACAGAGCTAGCTTTCTTGATCAGTTTGTTCAGTCTCTTCCTATTGGCTGCTGTAATGCCATTGCCCCAGCAGACCACTCCAAAAGTGATGGCTGATGCCACCACCGTGTCATAGAATGTCTTCAAGAGCACCCCTTGTACACCAAAAGACCTGAGCCTCCTCAGTAGGAACAGCCTGCGCTGTCCCTTCTTGCAGAGTATGTCAGTATTGTGTGACCAGTCTAGTTTATTGTTCAGATGAACACCCAGGTACTTGTAGGATGTCACCATCTCAATGTCTGTTCCCTGGATGTTTACTGGTGCTGTGAAGGGTTGTCCTTGCCTGCGGCAGTCCACCACCAGCTCCTTAGTTTTCCTCACGTTGATCTGGAGGCAGTTCCGATGGCACCAGTCCACAAAGTCCTGGATAAATCCTCTGTACTCAGCTTCATCTCCGTTGGAGATGAGGCCGACGATCGCAGAGTGGTCAGAGAACTTCTGTAGATGGCAGTATGTTGTGTTGTGTGAGAAGTCCGCGGTATAAAGGGTGAACAGGAAGGGAGCCAAAACCATTCCCTGGGGGGCCCCCGTGCTGCCGATGATCATGTCGGACACACAATCCCGGGTTCTCACAAACTGTGGCCGGTTAGTGAGGTAGTCCAGGATCCATGATGACAGGTGCTGGTCCACCCCTGTGCACAGCAGCTTGTCCTTCAGGATCATTGGTTGGATGGTGTTGAAAGCACTGGAGAAGTCAAAGAACATGATCCTCACCGCGTTCCCGAGCTTCTCCAGGTGGGACAGGGAACGGTGAAGGAGGAAGATTACTGCATCCTCTACCCCAATGCCATGCTGGTAGGCGAACTGGAGTGGATCCATCGCTGGTCCCACCAGGGGGCGGAGGTGAGCAAGGAGCAGTCTCTCCAGGGTCTTCATCATGTGAGACGTCAGGGCCACTGGTCTGTAGCTGTTCAGATCTTTGGGGTGGGAAGTCTTTGGTACAGGTACCACACAAGATGTTTTCCACAACTGTGGTACCCTCTCCAGCTTCAGGCTCAGGTTGAAGATGTGCTCCACAATCCCACACAGCTGGTCTGCGCAGGACTTGAGGAGCTTCGCGCTGATGCCGTCCGTTCTCGAGGCCTTCCTCGCCTTGATCTTTCTCAGCTCCGTCCTCACCTGGGTCTTAGTGAGGGTCAGGTTGGGGGGCTATGTGCTGGGAGTGGGGGGGTGTTGGTGGAGTGGGGTGTGGACAGCAGGTCTCGATAACTTTAGAGGCAACAGTGGTTGGTGTGCAGTCAGGGGGGAGGGCGGTTGGTCAAACCTATTAAAAAAAAAAACAGGTTCAGATTGTTCGCCCACTCCCTGCCCCCCATGGCCTGGGAGGAGGTATTCTGGAGCCCAGAGATGGTTTTAAGGTTTCTTCAGACCCCGGCGATGTCGTTCCGTTGCAGCTTGTCCTCCATCTTCTTCCTGAAGCTGTCCTTGCCTTCTCTGATCTTCCTCCTCAGTTCCCTCTGTACGGATATAATATAATAATAATAATAATAATAATAATAATAATAATAATAATAATATAATTATTTATTTATTCTTTTAATTATGTATTTAATTATTTGTTAATTAATTAATTTATTTATATATTTATTAATTTATTTGTTTATTGCTAATTACATCATTTTTCATCCTCCATACACCATACTTGATGTCAGTCAAACAAAGAAAAAAGATCTCCTTACTCCTATCAAAAACCGGGAAACAGTGTCCCCCCGCCCAAACCAGCTTGTGGGAAGTGATGAGGACTACCACAGAGAATGAATGGGAAAAGAGATGAAGCTGAACTATTTTTTCCTCTCGCATGTGTTGACTTCGATGTAGCCTCCCAGGATACTGCACAGCCCTTGGTGGTATAGTGGTTAGCATAGCTGCCTTCCAAGCAGTTAACTCAGGTTTGATTCCTGGCCAACGCAATCTTTGCTTTTTAAAAAAAAAAAAAAAAATGACGACACAAATGAGGCGTAGACCTCTGCTATCAGATTCGATTTTTCTACTATACCGGTGAACTATATTCTGCTTTAAATGGTGCAATACTTGTTGTGTGGGGATTTGACTCTCGGGGCTTGCCGTAGCCTGGTCAAGGAAGTTGGGGTTATGACATCAGGTGGGCTACGGCTAGAGTATATATTGTGTTGTTCATGATAATAAAGACAGTTCAGTGTCCAGTTGAATACAGCTCCAGTCTCATGTTATTCGGACATAACATTTGGTGACGAGGGTAAAACATGGAAGCGTGTATCAGACAACTACTTCCATTTTTGCATTCTCTGGGCACGCCAGCCATACCATGGGGCCGCTGGCGGGAGATGTTTGATTTGTATGTTGCTGCAGCTGGCCTGATCAGCGTCAACGAAGAGAGACGGAGGAGCCTACTTGTCCATTATCTCAGTGAGGAGGGCCAGTGAATATTTTTTGGGCTGTGTGGCAGCGGCTCACTGAAAGAAGGTTTGGAATTAACGGACTATGCCTTCGGAGACCATTCCACCATCACACCACGGAGATATGAATTTTTTGACCGCCAGCAGCAAACTGGTGAGTCCACTCAGTCCTTTATTACGGAGCTCTGTAGCCTAGCAAGAGAGTGTGCCTTCTGGCCTATCGAGGAAGAACTGGTCCGGGACAAGCTAGCCCACGGAACTAACAATGTGTGGCTGAAGAGCAAGCTACAGCTAACTACAGGCACTCTCACGCTTGAAAAGGTGTTTGAACTGTTTAGGCAGATTGAGGCCACAGTTCAGTTGGGTCTGCCGCTAGTGGCTAAAGGAAGTGTAGCTACCCAAGGTTTCCCTCCGAGCACAGCTGTTAGCAACATAATTCTTCGGGGCGGACCTCAAGGAGGCGTTGGACTGTGGCGCGGGACAGGGCCTACACTATCACTGCTGAACCATCGGCGGTGGAGTCCGAGAACATGACACGGGTGTGTTTAGCACACACGAAGAAGGGACCGTTAAAGTGGTATGTCCTAAAACTCGATGGAGTCAACGGGCCGATTATGGTGGACTCAGGAGCCGGTAAGTCCATACTGAGTATGGCTACTTTGAAAAGACTTTTTCCAAATAAAACCATCAATGCTGGAGCAGTGAAAATGTTTGGGTACAGCCACGCCAAAATTGAAATGGTGGGCACGGTTGACTTTTCAGTGAAATGAGGGTTAAAGACGGTTCCCGCGTTTACTTTCCAAATTTCGCACCAGGGGGCAGATTTGCTAGGGATAGATTTGCTGGGTGAATTGGGATTCTCCATCAAGGACCCAGAGGGCTCGACAGTACTGACAGTTTACCCCGAATGGCATGTTCGCTGACAAGCGCTGTTCAGAGGCCTGGGATGCGTCAGTGAGTTCTACTACCGCCTGCTCATCAATCTAAGTGTGACTCCAAAAATTCAACCACTATGGCGGCTTCCCCTTGCTCTGCGGGACGATGTCACGGTGGAGCTGAACAAACTGCTTGAAGCAGGCATCATCGAGAGGGTGGATGCTTCACCCTGGATATCAACTATCATGATGGTCAAGAAAAAAATCAGGTGGCATCAGACAATATATTGACCTTAGGATGGTGAATAAGGCGATCGTTCCGGACAAGTACACACTTCCCACGATGGAGGAACTCACCGCAACGTTCTGCGGTTCAAAGGTTTTCACGAAGCTGGATCTTCACCAGGGTTACCTGCAGGTTCCCCTCCACCCAGCTATCAGGAACTTGATAGCGTTCGTGACCAACATGGGTGTGTTCAGGTACACCCACATGCCTTTTCGTCTGAGCTCAGCACCCAGCTGCTTTCAAAAAGTAATACCCACCATTCTGGCACCATTCTGGCCGGCCTCAAGGGTGTGGTGGCGTACCTAGATGACATCGTGGTGCACGGCACATCATGGGAAGAACACAATGATCGTTTGGGGTGAGTGCTGATGGTACTACAGGAACACGGAGTCACCTTTAATGGGGAAAAGTGCATCTTGGCAGCAGACTCCATCGAGTTTGTGGGATTCTGGTTGACGGTGGGGGGTCTGAGGCCCCTGCATTCAAATGTGGAAGTGGTCCTGCGCCTCCCAGATCCATTGACACGGCACAGATTTCCTCGTTTTTGGGCATGGTAAACTTTTACAGACGTTTTATTTCCTGTTACTCAGAAACAATAGGACCGCTCCGGGCCCTTTTGAAACAGGATGCACTGTGGCAATAGACCCCAGCCTGTTCAGTGGCGGCTGCTAAGCTGAAGGCTCAACTCACCCCCCTCCAGTGTTGGCCCATTTTGATCCAAAGCGGCCAACCTTTGTGACCTGTGACGCGTCTGGCTCGGCGGTGGGGGCGATTATGTCCCAGGTACAAGATGGTACTGAGCGCCCAGTGGCGTTCGCATCGAGGTCCTTCTCAGCAGCTGAACAAAAATATGCCATGAGTGAGAGGGAGGGGCTCGCCTGTGTCTGGGCATGTGGAAGGTGGCACATCTATCTCTGTGGGCACCATTTCACTCTGCAGACAGACCACCGAGCACTGACAACACTACTGGAGACGTCGGGTTCAGGACACAGACTTTTGTGGATCCACAGGTGGATGGAATGGCTGAGGGCCTACAACTTTACCACCCAGTTCACCCCTGGTAAGGAGAACGTTGTGGCAGATCTCCTGTCCCATGCCATGGCCAACACCGTACAGCCAGACGACAATGACAACAATGAGCCCACGGAGGCGGAACAGTCGGGCCCTCAGAACCATTGAGAACATCAGGTGATGCAAGCGCACTTCTAATGACGCGCTCCGAGCCCACACACCTCAGCCTGCAGCATCTCACCTTATTACACAGTGGCATATTCGCTGGTTTGGCCATGTCCTCCGCCTCCCACCAGACCACCGGACAAAAGCCATCCTCATGTGTGACCCCAGGGCCTCAGGGTGGAAAAGACCTTGGGGCAAGCCACGCACCAGATGGTTTGATGTGCTGGAGAGAGACCACTGACAGCTCGGAGTCCCTGTTGACGACACACAGGAGCTGGCCCAAAACCGGCAATGTTGGCACACACTGGTTAACCTGATTGGCTCTACACATGATGATGGCCACCCAGCCCTCACCCCGCAGGAGTTGTATGCAGTAAGCAGGTAGAAAGTGTTCCAGGGGTGGGGGGGAGTGGTGATTGGAGCGGACTTTAATGAACATGTAGGTGAAGTGAACAGAGGTGATGATGAGGAGGTGATGGGTAGGTATGGTCTTAAGGAGAGAAATGTGTAAGGGCAGATGGTTGTGGATTTTACTGAAAGGATGGAAATGGCTGTGGTGAACACATACTTCAAGAAGAGAGAGGAACATAGGGTAACTTACAAGAGTACTACTGTTATATGGGGATTTATTGTGAAGTGCGGTATGATGACGCCGCCTTCCTGTTGTGTCATCACACCGCCCTATATTACGGGGCAGCCACCATGAGGACTTCGTCTTGGGCTGGATGACTCTGCTGGGTGCAGTCTGTACGGTGTTCCTAAATTCCATATTAAACACGCATTCAGTGATACGTCTCTGTCAGCCTCATTCTTCACCAGGTTTGTGGACATAGCATTTGGCAACTGAGGATTAACGTATGGAGGTGTGCGTCACACCACTCCATCCCTTCCTTGAGCTCCTGGGCGAGCCACTGGTGCCATGGCCTCATTGGTTCGAGGCCTTTCAAATGAACATCATGGCACTGGACCTCGAGAAGCTTGATAAGGTGAGGGCACGTTCGCTCTTTGTCCACAACCTCAGTATTGAAGGCCAGCAGATCCTACGGATGCTCGGCATGTCGGACTCGTTCGAGGACGTCGTGGAGCTGCTAGCTAAACATTTCACTACCCCAGACCGTGTGACTGTTTGGAGAATTCACTTTCGCCAGCAACGTCAACGTGTCAGTGAGCCTATCCACCAGTATGTTGCTTATTTGAGGTAGCTAGCTAGCGAGTGTCATTTTGGACTGCTAGAAGATGAGATGGTGCGTGACCAATTGGCCAAGCACACGTGCAACGCTGGACTGCGTGCTAGGCTATTGACAGCGCCCAATGACTTGACGCCAGCTAGGGCTTTCGAGCTAGCTCTCCAGTTGGAGGCCACAGATAAGCTAGCTTCAGTCTAAACTGGCACCAGTTACAGAAACCGCCAGAGTCGCCCGCCTCAGCTAATGTTGTGGATCCTGATAGCAAGGATAGCTTGGATGAAGATGATTATGAATCCAATGCTGCCAGCGGAAGGTCTGCCCCAGGGAACCCCATTTGCAGGGGTTGTGGGTCCGCAACACACTGCCATAAAGTGAGAGAGTGCCCGGCAAGAGGGAAACGATGCAGTAGATGTGGACACTTAAATCCCTATCCCAGGGTGTGCCGTTTGTCTCACCCGGGGAACCCACGGAAGAAATCACCCTGCCCGCCCCCAACAACTATCCTCTCAGCAAGTTGCAGTACCAAGGGATATATGTATTGTGCAGTGAAGTTAGACGGCATGGAGGTGCCACTGTTACTCAACATGGCGACGGTGCGGCTGATGCTGAATTGGGCCACGGTGAAGATGTTTTTCCCCCAACACAGGATTAGGAGTAATCCAGTGCTGTTGTATGGCTATGGTGGTAGCAGGCTGTGCACTGTCAGGACTGTGGAGTTAACTGTTCGTTACAAGTCTGAAACAATGATTGACTTCACGTTCCAAGTGGTGGCACGCGGCGATAACATCATGGGGTGTGACCTATTCTACGGACTGGGTTTCGCCATCAAAGACAGCGCTGGGAACAAATGGTCTGGTTGTAGCCGCTGGGGCTCGTGGGCTCCGGTGGTCAAAGAGGATGTGGTTTGGGACGAGGAGCTAATGGACACCCTTGCTTTCGAGTCGGCCAGTTCTCGCTCAGTGTCAGTACGGGAAAGTTTCAGTGCCTGCGTTCGACAAGAGGTAGTTGGGGGGGACGAGCGTGATGGTGGGACACCTATGCCGACGAGCAACACCATGCTAGCACCGGATGCCTCCAGTACTCGGCTGCAGTTGGGTGGGGGGTCTGCTGCTACGACGGTGGCCACTGCTACGTTCTTAGAAGAGGGTGGGGCATGACCGACGAGCATGGAGTTACCGCATGCTCAGCAGCAGCACGTCAGGCCAAGTAAGGTCCCACTTCAGGTTATGGACTTGGTTTGGGTTCGGGGTTACGAACAACCACGTTGGGCCAGTCGAGAGCCGACAAAACATTGAGCACGCCCGTGGATAGTGGCAAAGTTAGAAGTGGTGTGCTTCTGGTTGTCTGACGGCTCGATGAGGCATGCTAACTAGCTGCGACTTGTCCAGGAGGATGCTCCAGGTGGCGAGGCTGGACAGAAGTGGGTGAAGGTGGTTTGGGATCCGGGCTTCTTCGTTCAGAAGATCAGCCATCACTCCAGGGGCCTGTCGCTTCCAGGGGCGCACCTGTTGCGGGGCAGCCCAGGGCCCCCCCTGCCTGTCCCACCTTTTTCCCAAGTGACTGTGCTGTGACAGTGTAATGTGTTTATAGTTCTGTTTTGTGTTTTGTGTTTAGTTTAGGAGCACGGCAATTCTGAGTTGAGATAAAGACTTTAAGTTGTATCAGTGGCAGAATGACCCACTGTGCCGTGCGGGCAGTCTGGTAGTCCACCCACCGGTCCTATTTTAGGGTTTTTTGTGCGAGTGTGTAAGGTCTTAGCTTATTTTAGTTTCGAGTGTGACTGGAGTTCTAAATTAGGGTGGGTTTGATTTGAGTGAGTGGTTTTGGACCTTGTAAAGGGGGGGGGGGGGTTATATGGGGATTTACTGTGAAGTGCAGTGTGATGACACCACCTTCCTGTTGCGTCATCACACCGCCCTATATTACGGGGCAGCCGCCATGAGGACTTCCTCTTGGGCCGGATGACTCCGCTGGGTGCAGTCTGTATGGTGTTCCAAAATTCCATATTAAACACATGTTTAGTGATACGTCTCTGTCAGCCTCATTCTTCACCAGGTTTGTGGACATAACAACTACATCTTATGCAGAAGGAGAAATCTGAAAAAGATAAGAGACTGCAAGCTGGTGGCAGGGGAGAATGTAGCTAGACAGCGTCAGATGGTAGTCTGTAGGATAACTTTGGAAAGTAAAAAGAGGAAGAGAGTGAAGGCAGAGCCAAAGATTAAGTGGGAGAAGTTACAGAAAGAACAAGGTTGCACAGAGTTCAGGAAGGAGTTGATACAGGCTCTTGGCAGTTGGGAAGAATCACCAAATGACTGGGAAAGTACAGCAAAAGTACTGAGGTAAACAGGTATGTGGTGTACCCTCTGGGCATAGGAAGGAAGACAAGGAGAACTGGTGGTGGAACGAGGAGGTACAGGAAAGTATTCAACAAAAGAGGTTAGCAAAGAAAAAGTGGGATAGTCAGGGAGATGAAAAAAGTAGACAGGAGTATTTGGAATCTAGGCACATGGCAAAGAGAGAGGTGGCAAAGGCATTCAATTCAATTCAATTTTATTTGTATAGCGCCAAATCACAACACAGGTTATCTCAAGGCACTTTACAAAAAAAAAAAAGAGTGGGTTTAGGCCACACTCTCAAATTTATAGAACCCAGCAGAGACCCCTAAAAGCAAGCACTGCGGCAACCCAGGCGAGGAAAAACTTCCCTTTAACAGGGAGAAACCTCGAGTGGAACCATATCTTATAGAGGACGGCCATCCGCCTCGACCGGCTGGGTTGATAAAATAGGTAAAAAGTAGGAGGCCTGGCAGTAGCTACATTCAAAACAAAACGTAACAAATACAATTCAACATTAACATTAACAGCCAGACATTCCAGTATCAAACTGTGAGGAAGCACCATCTGACACCTGAAGTGACTGCTGATTTTATCAAACTCAGAATCAGAATCAGAATCAGAATCAGAATCAGGTTTATTGCCATTGTTCATGTAGTACACAAACTAGGAATTTGTCTCGGTACAATGCTGCAACATTAAACATGATAAGATAAGAGAAATAAACTATACATGTAATAAAGTGTAGGATAAGATTAAGTGATACTGGTCAACAGTTAAAATATATATGAGCCAGCAGCAGATACTGTGGAGAACTATATAGTGCAGTCGGTAATGCAGGAAGAAAACAGTGATGATTGACATGAGTCTGGTTGAGCTGCTGTACATGGTGCTCTTACACAACACTCCCCCAGTTATTTCACCTGCATCGTATGATTTTATTGTTGATAATTTTAACAGTAAATTAAGCTCAACTATTGACAGAGTTACCCCAATAATAACAAGGACAGTTAGGAATAAACCAAAGCCCCCATGGAGAAATAACCAAATCCAAAAACTGAAAAGAGAGTGCAGGATGGCTGAGAGGAAATGGAGGAAAAACAAATTAACTATCAATTACCAAGTACTACAGAATAAATTAAAAATATACAATAAAGCAGTCAAGATATCGAGAACTGAGTATTTTTCCAACATAATCTCAACCCATAACCATAACCCTAAAGTCCTTTTTGCAACCATTGATCAGTTAATCAACCCAGATTTTAATAAAAACACAAGCCTGCCATCAGACTCTCTCTGTGAAAGTTTTGCAGACCACTTCAGGTGCAAGGTTGATTCTATTAGAGCCAACATTTTATCTGACCAGAAGACTTTTATTTATTTAGCGAATGCAAAGTCCTTAAGCCAAGCAGTTGCCTCCTGGTTTGCTGTATGGAGGGTGTGTAATCCTCCTTCCAGTCTTTGGAGCGGGCAAGCCTCTATGATGTGTTCCATTGTTTGCTCCTCTCCACATGCGCACAGTGGGCTAGGGCTACTGCCCCATCTGTGAAGGCTGGCCAAGCAGGGGCCATGTCCAGTCCTGAAGCGATTGAGTGTAGACCACTGTCTCCTTGGGAGGTTGGTGCCCGGGACCTGTTGGTTGGGGTTTATCACCAGCTGTTTGTTTGGGACCTCCTTGGTCTCCCATTCCTCTTGCCAAGCTGTCTGGATGGTAAAGTCAGCTGGGGGAGGGTTTTTCCAAATCGGCCGTCTGGATGAAAGTCGGGCACTGGGTGGGGTGTAGATATCTGCATGGATTGGTAAGTGAGGAGAATCTTTAACTTTTTGGAGCATCCTTTGAGTTAATGCTGCTCGCCGGATGTGTGGAGGGGCTATGTTTGACAGTACAGAGAGCCAGGGGAGTGGTGTTGAGCGGATTGTTCCAGTTATAGTTCTCATGGTTGAGTTGAGCTGGGTGTCTACATGGTGTGTGTAAGATGACCTGGACCAGACAGGGGCACAATATTCTGCTACAGAGTATGAAAGGGCCAGTGCTGAGGTGCGCAGGGTGGAGACTGCCGCTCCCCATTTTGCACCAGCGAGCTTGCAGAGCAGGTTGTTTCGTACCTTCACCTTAGCAGCCATCCCCTTTAGATGTTCCTTGAAGGATAAGGTCCTATCAAGGGTCACTCCAAGATAAGCTGGATTTGGGGCATGCTTAAGCTTGAGTCCGCTCAGGTGGATGTTTAGTTCTCTGGCAGCTTTTGCATTGTGGAGATGGAATACACTGGAGACGGTTTTTGCTGGGCTTGGTTTTAGGCGCCAGATTTTGCAGAACTGGTCCAGTTTGGCAAGATCTTCCGTGAGCACCCGTTCCAGTGGTTCAAAGTCTGGTGCTTGGAATGCCAAACAGATGTCGTCTGCATAGATGAATTTGCGGGATTTTGTAGTAGGCAGGTCATTTATGTAGAGGTTGAACAGAGTTGGAGCTAGAACTGAGCCTTGTGGGAGTCCGTTTTTCTGCATTCTCCATGCACTTGTGTTCTGACTGAGGTGGACTCTGAACCTTCGGTTGGTCAGCAGGGTTTTTATAATTGCTGTTGCCCAAGCAGGGATCGCCTTTATAAGTTTCAGGAGGAGGCCTTTGTGCCAGACCGTATCATAGGCGGCTGTAAGATCGAGAAACACAGCCCCTGTCTTCAGTCTGCTCTCGAAGCCATTTTCGATGAAGGTGGTTAGGGCCAGTACTTGTTCTCCTGTACTGCGGTCCTTGCGGAAACCTGCTTGATCCACACTTAGAATATCCTCTATTTCTGGGGAAATGCGTTGCAGTATTAGGCGCTCCATGATTTTGTAAGGAACGCTGAGTAGGGAGATTGGGCGGTAGCTTGCTGGTAGTTTGTGGTCTTTGCCAGGTTTTGGGATGGCAATGACCTTTGCTGTCCGCCATTTCTTTGGGATCGAGTTTGTTTGTGTGATCCTTGTGTAGAATTGTGTCAACCAGGTTAGAGCTCAGGGGCCAAGATTTTTCATGAATTCTGGGAAGATGTTATCGTATCCTGCTGCCTTTCCACATTTCAGGCCCTGTAGGACTTTCTCCAGTTCAGCAGCCTTGAAGGGTTCAGGGTTCGTTTCCTCTACAGGCATTTTTTGGTGTTTTTTTTAGCTCAGTTGTAACTGCTCTTCTGGTGTCTTTGTCTTGGGGTGCTTTGGCGATAGTCAGTAGGTGGGATGCAACTTGGTTGGGTGTGACGGATGCTCGGCTTTGGCTAGGGGGCTTCTGTGCAGCTCCTAGGCGACGGATGAGGCTCCAACATTTCCTGCTAGAGTGGGTAAAGCTCCGGTCAGCAACTGTCTCCTCCCATTTCTTTCGCCGGGCTGTATTTAGCGATTCAATGAGATGGTCTGCTATCTCTGGGTCCCCTGATGTTTGATAGGATTGTAGGAGGGCAGCACTTTCTCCGTCCAAACATGGGACATAGAGGGGTCGGTAGCCTCGTGGGATTGCAGTATGGGCAGCCTTGAAGATTGCGCTGCAGAAGCGGTTGTATGCTTCATCTACAGTGATGGTGTGGAGTGGGATGGTAACAACGCTCCGGTCCAGAGTTTCACTGAATTTCTTCCAGTTGGCTTTGCGGAAGTTCCAGCTCATCTTCCTTGGGCTGTATATGACTGGAAGTTGTAGGCCAATGTGTACAAGCAGGGGCCGGTGTTGGCTGTGTGGAAAATCATCAAGAATGAGGATCTGTGTAGGATATGGCTCCCCATTCAAAGAGCTGGCCCAACACAGGTCAGGAGAATAGTCCTTCTTCCACCTAGCAGAGTGGAAGGTTCCTCTTTGTTTGGGGTCGTATATCAAAGCGAGGTCATTTCTGGATGCCCAGTCTGAAAGTGCCTCCCCATCACTGTCCACTGCTGGGTACCCCCAGTCAGGGTGATGGCTGTTAAAGTCCCCCACATAGATGGCAGGGTGGGGTAGGGTGGGTAAGACCTGCAGATCCCAGTTGGCATTAGGGGGCTTGTACACATTGACAATATGGAAGCCACCAATGATTATGGTGTCTGAGAAATGTGTTGTTATCAGGTGATTTGCTTCAACTATGTCAGAACGCACATAGGTGGCACGTCCATGTTTAGCATGTAGAACATAGCACAGGAGGTCAAAGCCTTTGATGGTGAAGCGGCCAGCTTCCTCTGTGCCAATATTAGTCTCTTGGAGGCAGATTACATCAATCGAATGTTGGATCCATTGCCCCCAGAAGACTGCTTTTAATGGAATCTTGGACTCACCTTTAGCTGAGGAAACACTAGACTGTTTTGCCCTGGTTGATGCTAAGATGCTTGGTAGAGTTTTCTCCCAGGTAAACTTGACCTCCTGCCTTTTAGAGCCGATTCCTACATCACTTTTTAAAACATTTTATGGATTCTTCGAGCATGAGATTTTAAACATTGTAAATTGCTCTCTTCAGACTGGTGTCTTCCCTGCTGCCTTTAAAACAGCTGTGGTGAAGCCCCTTTTGAAGAAGAGTAATTTAGATCCTGATATCCTCAGTAACTATCGACCTGTATCCAACTTACCGTTTTAAAGTAAAGTTTTAGAAAAAATTGTTTTTATCCAGTTAAACAATTTTCTTATGGACTACAACATTCTTGAGAAATTTCAGTCTGGTTTTAGGACAAACCACAGTACCGAGACAGCCCTTTTAAAAATCGTTAATGATATCAGGTGTATCATGGACTCCCACAAACTGTCAGTCCTGGTGCTGCTGGATCTCAGCGCTGCCTTTGATACAGTAGATCATCACATTTTATTACACAGACTCAAACACCTGGTGGGCCTCTCAGGTACTGTTCTCGAATGGTTTCATTCCTATCTCACAGATCGACGCTATTTTGTAAGTATGGATACATGTTCTTTGGCAATCCATGAAATCAAGTGTGGGGTACCCCAAGGTTCAATTTTAGGGCCAATGCTTTTTTTTTTTTTCCACAATATCTTTATTGAACCTTTTTTTTTTTTAACAAACATGATACAAACAATCAAACACTAACACTAAAGTACTACAAAAAAAAATGCACTAAGAACACCAACAACCACCAACAAAATCAAATCTTCAACAATGCTCCTCTGTTTAGTCTAGACAATCCAATACATAAGTATACATATTATGTTCACCAGTTTGGAATTTACAAGGTCCACACACATCATTCACCTTCTTCTTCAAGAGTTATGTTTAAATTTTTTACATAATCAATAAAAGGTCTCCATATATTCTCAAACACAATTTCCTTTGATTTCAGTATATATGTTATTCTTTCTAATGGAAGGTTTGTTAACATCTGTCTTAACCACTGAGTCACATCTGGTCTATGAGTCTTTTTCCATAATAGTGCAATACATTTTTTGGCATTAAGCAAACTGAGGTCTATGAATGTTCTTTCACTTTTATTAAAATTATGCTTTTCTGGGTACAAACCCAACAAAAACAGTTTAGGATTCAATATGATTTGTTTTGAGATTATTTTTTCAATTGTTACCCTCACCTCTTCCCAAAACATTCTTATTAATCTACATTCCCATACACAATGAAATAGGGTTCCTTTACTTTCCATGCATTTTGTGCATGTATCTGGTATATTTTTGTTATATCTATTTAACTCCTCCGGTGTAACATACATCCGCATTAACCATTTGAAATGTATCAATTTAAGGCGTACATTTATTGATTTGGTTTGAGCTTCTGTACAAGCCAATTCCCATTGTTCCTCTGAAATTTCAGTTTGCAGATCTTCTTTCCAGTAGTTTAATCTTTTCAGTGAATTTTCACTTGAAGATAGTGTCAATGAGTTATAAAACTCTGAAATAATACCCTTTCTTTTACTATCTTTCATCATCATTTTTTCCAAGGATGAATAAATAGGTCAAGTGAGAGCTTTATTTTGATTTGATTGAATAAAGTTTCTAAGTTAAAGATATTTTAAAAAATGTGTTCTATTGAGATTAAATTTGATCCTCAGCTCTTCAAAAGACATTATGTTATCTGCACATGGCAAATATAAATCCTGAATCCTTTGTATCCCTTTTAAATTCCATACTTTAAATACAGCGTCCGCTCTCCCTGGTTTAAAATATTGATTACCCCATATTGGACTAAATTGTGACAATAACTGTGGTTCTTTTAAATAGTTTTTAGCTTCACACCATATTTTGATCATATGCTTTACAAATGGATTTTTAACTTGTTTTTGTAATTTTTTTGCCGAATCTGAGTATATGAATATGGGAAGAGGTAAAGGTAAATTGTATGATTCCATTTCAGTCCAGTGAGGGAGATCATTTGATGAAAAATAATATGTCATAGACCTCAGTTGTGCCGACCAATAATACAACATAAAATTTGGACATTTCAGACCTCCACGATCAAATGGTAGATATAATAAAGACAGACGTAATCTAGCCCTCCTGTTGTTCCATATAAATTCCACTAACTTTTTTTTTATTCTTGAGAATAAATCTAAAGGTGGTGATAAGGGAATGTATTGAAATAAATAAAGTATTTTAGGTAAAATATTACTTTTAAGTATATTGATTCTCCCGATCATCGACATTGGTAGTGACATCCATCTCTGAGTTAACTCATTGATATCTGACATTAAGGCTTCATAGTTGACACTGGCGACTGATTCTAGCTTAGGCACAATTTGGATTCCTAAATATTTAAACTGATTTACAACATTGAATTGATTTACCTCAGGGGCTGGGTAATTTCTCTGGGTCTCATTTAGCATTAATATTGAAGATTTAGTTTTATTTATTTTATATTCTGATATTTCCCCAAAATTCTTTATTAAATTCAACAAGGTTGGAATTGATTTTTTTAGATTCGACATAAACAAAATTATGTCATCGGCGTACAGGGAGATTTTATGTTCTGTTGGTCCAACTTTAATTCCATATATTTGTGAATGTAAACGTATCGCTATCGCTAAAGGTTCAATTGCCATAGTAAACAGTAAAGGTGAAAGTGGACAGCCTTGTCGACATCCTCTATTGATTTTTATTGGTTTTGAAATATTGTTATTTGTTAGGATTTCTGCTGTAGCATTATTGTATATTATTTGAACCCATTTTATGAAATTATTTCCAAGTCCAAACCTTTGTAGGACTTCAAAAAGAAAGGGCCATTCAACTCTATCAAAGGCCTTTTCGGCGTCCAGTGATAGGAGAGCTGTATCCGGTGCTTCTTTATTAAAATAAATAATATTAAATAGTCTTCTTACATTATGGAAGCCTTGTCTACCCTTTATAAAGCCATTCTGATCTCGATTAATAATATTTGGTAAAATTTCTTGTATTCGTCTTGCTAAAATTTTACAGATTATCTTAAGGTCGGCGTTTAATAGGCTTATTGGTCTCATATTTTCACATTTATTAGAGGGCTTACCTGGTTTTGGCAGCAGTATAATTAAGGCATTATTTATGTATGATGGTAAATTATTATTTTGAAATGCTTCTAAAACCATTTCCAAAAAAGGTTTTATTAATTTATTCTTAAATTTTTTATAAAGGTCAACTGGAAGACCATCTGGTCCTGCACTTTTTCCTGATTTCATATTATCAATGGCTAGCCCAACTTCTTCTTGACTAATTTTAGACTCCAATATCTCCCTGTTTTCATTTGGAATACACGGTATAGATAGTTCGTTCAAAAACCCATTTAGTTTTGTTAACTCAAATTCATTTTTGGTATCATATAATTTTTCATAGTAATCTCTAAAGGCTCTGTTAATTTCTAAAGGATCTATAACTACCTGTCCGTTACTTATAATACTGGTAATTGGTGTTTTAATTTCTAATTGTTTAATCTGCCATGCCAATAATTTTCCTGATTTTTCACCTTGTTCATAAAAAGATTGTTTCAATCTTAGAAGACTCGAGGCAGCTCTATTCGCTGATTTTTTGTCGTATTCAGCTCTCAAAATCAGTAATTCATTCTCCAACCTTGGGTCACTTCCTGCATACACTTTTTCCTGAAGACTTTTTATTTTATGTTCCAATTTAGCTCTCTCCTCTCGAGTCTTCTTAGATTTTGATCCTGTATAACTAATAATATGTCCCCTAATAAAAGCTTTGAAAGCCTCCCACTTTACACATGCTGATGTTTGTGTAGTATTGATGTCAAAGAACTCGTCTATCTGTTTTTCTATATACTTGACAAATTCCTCATCCTGAAGCCATTTATGCTGAAATTGCCATCTACCTGATTCCTTTGTCAATTTTTTATCTACATATATTAGACAACAGGGTGCATGATCAGAGATCACGATGTTATCATAAAAGCAGTTTTGAATCTTGGACCTTAATTCTGTGGAAATCAAAAAATAATCAATACGTGAGAATGTCTTGTAGGTACTGGAATAACAAGAATAGGCTTTAACTTGTGGTTTCATTTCTCTCCATATATCTAACAATCTCAATTCTTTCATAAAATGATTAATAGTCATCCTACATCCATTGTGCGTACAATCCAGTCCTGTTGATCTATCTATACCTGGATTCAATGTACAATTAAAATCCCCTGCTATTATATGTTGCCCTGTAAGTGATGATAAGATAAGAAATAAATTAGCAAAGAACTTTTGATCATCTATATTGGGACCATATAAGTTCTCAAGATTTATATTTTCTAATAGCAAAGAACCTTGAATGATTACATATCTTCCAAATTTGTCTCCAATTACATTTTTCACTTGAAAAGGAACTGATTTATGTATGAGAGTCATAACTCCCCTGGCCCGGGATGAGAATGATGAGGTGAAGACACTTCCTTGCCATCTACTCCTAATTCTTTTTATATCCTCCTCTATTAAATGAGTTTCTTGTAAAAACACAATTTTTGAACCCATGTCTTTTATTTTATTCATAACTTGTTTAAGTTTTTTTAAATTTTGTAGACCTCTGCAATTCCATGAAGTTAAATTAAGATTAACACTTTGGTTTATGATCAATAGAGAGTTTGGGATTACCTTGCAGTGTAAACATGCTCATACAGAGAAGCAAAAACATGAGTGGTTGAACATTCATCCTGCAAACTACACACAAACAAATTTCCCCTTCCCACACTTGTGGCAAACCCCCCAAAATCAAAAGAAAAATTCCGTCTCCCGATATAGCCATCGACCGCTCCACACCCACGGGGAACAGCCTAAGCCACTCCTTCTTCATCCTCCCAATCACCCTAACTCTACTGCTTTTAATGATGTAACATTAACTCTCCTCTGTAGTTTTCCAACTTAACTCCAAAATTTTTAACAACTTTGTACATCATAGTTTTTTTTTGTTTGTTTTGTTTTTGTTTTTTTTTTAATATATAATACAATCTATATTTTGTAAACTTACTATTTACTTCAAGTCAGTCAGATGCCTGTGCAAATGCTTAATTATTCTACCTTATATTTTGTTCATGCTTAGCTCCCACCAGTCTCTTCTTTTTCTTTGATCTTCTTGATGAACTCCTGCGCCTCCTCTGGGGTCTTGAAGATGTGGGTTCTGCCCTCATACGTGGTCAGCAGTCTCGCAGGATAGATTACACCATGACGAATCCCAAGGTTGCGCAGCTCCTTACGTATGGGATCAAACTGCTTCCTCAATTGTTGGATTCCTGTGGCCAAATCTGGGTAGAACCGCACCTGCTGATCCTGGTGTTTAATCTCTCCTTTAGCTCGTGCAGCGTTGAAGATCTTCATCCTGTCTCTGTTGCTAAGAAACTTCATAATTAAGGTCCTCGGCGGTCCCTTATCTCTCCGTGGGCCAATACGATGTGCATTTTCCAGAACCACTGCTGATTGCAACTCCTCGCTGCCCAGCACCTCCGGAATCCACTTTTCCAGAAAGGAACATACGTCCCGACCTTCTGATTCCTCTGGAAGACCCACCAGCCTCAAGTTATTCTGTCTCGACCGAGATTCCAAATCCAAAATATTATCTTCCAGACATTTATTTTTTTTTTCCAAAGTGCGCACCTTTAATTGAAGAAGGGTGACGTCATCTTCAGCACTAGCGAGACGGAGCTCCATCTGCGCCGTTCGTTCTACACAGTCACTCAATTCCTTTCTTATTCCTTCCAACGCTGTCATAATCCCATCAAATCTAGAGGAAAAGTCCGCTCTCATTGAACTCATGGCAGCCATCAGCGCATCTGCGCCGCTCCCCGCAGACATCGCACCGTTGCCAGCCTCCTCCGCCATATATGGAGTTTTATTTGCTGCGTCACAGACCTGAAAGTCCGTTAATTTGGACTGTTTCGGCGGCTCGCTTTTTCCTCTACCTGGTTTTCCAGCCTTAGGCTTCGCCGACATATCCTCGCCCAGACGCTGGGATACGTTCTGTCCCAAATGAGAGAGTTATTTGCCGATTTTTTTTCTCCAGGAGCAGAGCAGAGTGAGACACGTCCGTCTTACGTGGCAGCCATAACCGGAAGTCAGGGCCAATACTTTTTAATCTTTATATGTTACCAATTGGGGATGTTATCAGGAGACATGGCATCAATTTTCATAGCTATGCTGATGATACTCAACTGTACATTGCCACGTCTCCTGATGACACAAACCCAATTAATGCCCTTTTGAACTGTATTTTAGATATGAAGTCATGGATGGCAGAGAACTTCCTACAGCTCAACCAGGGTAAAACAGAAGTTTTAATCATTGGTCCTGAAGACAAGAGAGAGAAACTTCTACCAAAATTGCTAGGTCTAAAACCTATGAGAGGGTTAAAGGAAAGTTAGTGCCAAAATAATAATTCTGTAGGTGCGCTACACATATTCTACACATATTCTGCTTGCATTCTTATGAACAAATATGTTATGGTAAACTGATAAACTGGAATTAGGCAAAGCTATAGAGCTCTCTCTCTCTCTCTCTCTCTCTCTCTCTCTCTCTCTCTCTCTCTCTTTAGTCAGGTCTTTCACATTAGTTACACACCCAAAACAACATTCTCACACACACTTTTGATAGTACATTTTAGGAGATCGGTAATGTGAATAGCGGATGGCCTGTTCACGTCAGAGTTAAACTGGCCAATCAGACGGTCGCGTACAAGCCCATCCTATTGTACAGGGGGTTGGTCCGACCCGCCAACCCGAGAAGATAACTGTAACACGCACCCGGAAGTCGTGGTCAGTGTGGTGACGCTCCAGAGGGAGCTGCATCACGCTACACCCAGCGCTGCTTGCTTTACTTGTGACTTCTAAATAAATGTTCTATCTTTAAATTGAAGAAATCTCTGGCTTGTTCTTGGATCTTTCAATCAAAGAATCGGGTATTTTTCTAACAAATTGGTGCCGGTGACCCAGATTGACATATTCTGAGGCGAGCCTGAATGCAACAAATCGGAAGGACCCTTTTGCAGACAGCGGTGGTGCCTGAACAAAAAAGGTAAGCAGAAAACCTTTTTTTACACAAATTTCTGCATTTGGCCATTCTAAATTTACAGCTGTCTGATAAAAAGGGGTACAGTATATCCGATCTCAAAATTTTACCATTTGGTTGGGAGTCACATGTAAAGTCTAAACAAATAGTGAAATTGTTTGAAAAGTTAAAAGGGTGCACATGTTCTATTTTCAGTCTGAGGTAGAACGGTCGCGATCATGGACATACAATTCACAGGTGTATGGTCTGTCAAATTTTAAAACATTTTGGAGTCTGTCTGAACCAAAATACCGAGACTTAGGAGGCCAGGGTGATTTATAATCACCCAGGTTCGTCTCCCAAATTATAAGCCAGGTTTTAGTAACCTGTTGCCAGGGGGAGCCATTGAAAGTGTTTGACCCGATGCCGCTGTGGAGCGAGGCCACGACTGGTTAATCTGCTGGACACACGTCACTGCTTGTACTCGGGGCTGAAAGAAGACCCCCAGTGAAAGTGTCCTCTGTGTATCAGAGTTAGTCATGGCACCACTTGTGCGTGGGGGACCTGCCGAGGCCTCAGCGAAAGTGTCCTATGTCTAACAAAAGATTAAACGGATTGGTGAGGTTTTGGGATGCAGTCTGTACCCAGAACTTAATAAGACATAGGAAGCAACGGCCGTGCCTGTCTTCCAAATTGATAACCAGGTTTAGTAGCCTGTTGCCGGGGGGATGTAATTGTCCGACCCGATGCCGTTAAGGAACGATGCCACATAGATTAAGTATTTTGGAGCAGTCTGTTCCGAAATAATTACGAGACTTAGTGAACAACAGAATCAACCGTGTTCGTCTCCCAAATTAAAGGACCCGGATTAGCCTGGGGGCCAGTAATTTTGGTTGCAGTCTGTGCCGGAATAAGAGACTTAGTGAACAGCGGAATCAACCGTGTTCGTCTCCCAAATTAAAGAACCCGGATTAGCCTGGGGGCCAGTAATTTCGGTTGCAGTCTGTGCCGGAATAAGAGACTTGGTGAACAGCGGTGATCAGCGATCAACGATATTTGTCTCCCAAATTAAAGGAACTAGGGTAGCCTGGTGCCGGATGTCTTTGTTAATTTTGTGTCTTTAAGGGATAAAAGAGTAGTCTGAGAAATACCGGGAGTTGGAAACATCTATTAAACTTTCCACATAGTATGATTTAACTAATGGCGCGCACCGGACTGCGTGGCCAGAACAAAGGAAGGTAATGCGCCCCCACCACTGAGTGGAGGTGAGATTGGTAAATCAGGTTACTGAGAGGAGAATTATTTGAGGTAACAGTATTAAAATGAAGCGCTAAATTAAAGTTGTAAGGTTATTCTGGCATGTGTACAGCTGGGGTTAGGGAGGCAGCACTCCATTTCTTCAAATAAAAAAAAAGACGTGGTTTGTGAACAATAGGCTCAGGAGCCATCTTGCGCGTGTTGCATTCACTGCGCATATGCATGAGAACGTCATCTTGAACCACCTTCAAGCTGCGGCATAGTGTCTCCATCGTGAGGCCAAATATAGGAAGTGCACTATTTCACAAAATTACTGCCAATAAGAACTTAAATCTTAATAATAAATTTGAACCTTATCTCTCTGGCTGAAAGGAAAGCTTTAAGTTCGTGCATGACAAAATAAAGTCCTCCCGCGCCTGCCTATGTGGGTTTGTTTGTAGTGAGGCAAAAAAGCATGCCCATTCAGCTTGGAGAGAAAAGGCTCAACTTTAAATAAGACAGAGGGAGGTATAAGATTAATAACTATTTCTACTTATACAATAAAACTGGAGAATAGGGAGATTTATTCCTCAATAAAACTGTAGAAATCCTAGGTGGACACTATATAAAGGTGAGATAATTTAAATGAAAAATGGAAAATTGCAGATTGGAACAGATAAGTAAATATATAAATGAATTAAAATTATAAATACAAAAATAAATGAATAAACTAAACTAAAATGAATGAATAAAAATAAATAAATAGGAGTTTTTGTTGTGGAGATGAACCTTGTGGAAGTGAGAGTGGGCAGAAAATGGAAGGGGAAATTTGTTGTTTGAGAAAATTGGAAACTGATGAAATGTTAAAGTTTTGTGCAGGACACAAGACAAAATATGGAGAAACAATTGGAAGAAGGAAAGAAAAAACATAAGAATAAGAGACTTATGCTGCAACGGTGAGAATAAATGCAAAATAATCAATAAACACGATAGAACAGAAAAGGACAAAAACACGCTGTTTAATAGCCTGTCTGTTTCTCGCCATTAAATTTGAGATGATTGTGGTCTGAGATGATGGTGGCGGTGGACACCCCTCCTCCAGCAGCTGCATCCACCCTCCTCCTTCATCCTCCTTCACACCTAGCAACCCCCTCCTCCCTCCACAGCAACAGTCAAAGAAGGCAAAACAATGGGTCAAAGAGGAACAATTGAGCACATGTAAGTACAGTATTGTTGCTTTCCATATCAGAGACATGCCAAGACCACATACTGAGCAAACCCAATACATGACCAATCTTCAAAAAAGCCATACCCATGCCCCACCTAATTTGACCTATCAGCATCAGCTGCAGGGCCACAGGAGGTCAGAGTTTTAACAATAGAGTCAGAGGCCCCCATGGGACTAATACTTCCTATGCAAGGGCACCCAGGGGGGTCCCCCAATTAGCAACACAATGTGTATCCTCCCCTACAGGATGTTGAAAAAGAACGGCTTTGAAATTAATGCCGTTCTGTTTCAAAGGGGGAGAGTGGGACAGGAACGGATAGAAAAGTTACTAAGTCATTAAGGTTTACTGTCTTGAAGTCTGAAGTTAGGCATTTTGCAAGTGGTATCCTTTTTAACAAGCAGGTAGTGAATCTAACAGCAAAACTAAGATAATTGATCACAATGTTCTCAACCTTATAGCTGAGAGGTCGGTGTGCTTTCTCATCTAAAATGCTACCATGTATGCAAACTATTGAGTAGCTACAGAAAGAGCGTATAAATATGAATGAATCTTTATTTTTTGGAAAAAGATTAAAAGAAAGGAACAGAACAATATATCAAGGAAAAATCCAACAAGGTCAAATTAAACAATAACTCCTCTGACTGTACAATTCAACATAAGTTATCCGAAAAGGGTGATGGCTGAAGCCGCAGCTTATATTGCCCACCCATGTTCCATCTAAGAAACATCTAATAAAACGAAGGTTAGCAATTAAGACCAAAATCTGGAAAATTCTTGATGCTTGAAATGTAATTTTTCCACAGAATATCAGGCAGTCTGACCTTTTGCCACATGAAAACTAGCCACCTGCTGGCCAAGAGAAAGGATGCAGGTTTGGGGCTCCTTTATACTCAAGGGTCAATATATAGTTGGAGATTCACAGACCCTCCTATCTGTATTTTTACACATTTCCCAAAACTTTATAGATATGAACCAAACTTATTAGTGCTTTTTTGGTCTCAAGGACCACCACTGGTGCTAGTCCTCTATTCTAAGGGCCTATAGGAGAAAGAGGTCTGGGGACAATTTGGAGCAACCAATTAACCAAACATGTGAAGGCAGTGCAGCCAAGAGTTCAAGAGAAGCTAGTGAAAAGTATTGCTTATGTTTTACAAATTTGTTGAAATCTAATCACATTGTTAAAGTAAGAGATTTGCAGTAGGCATTTTTTAACTCGACATGGGGTATGAACGTGTGAGGGTAGATTGGGTACAAGTTTGTAAAATGGAGGAGCAAAATATGATAAAAATGCTGATTTACAATCACAGCTTAAGACAAAGGCTGAAAATTTATGCAAAGAGGTTGCAAGGTTCAGAGGGAATTTCACAATTGAAGAAATTTGCTGAATATTAGAAAATGTCACAAATTTCTGAAAAAAAAACTTGCAAATTTACAAGGAAAAAATCCAAAATTTGTTGAGAGAAAAATGACTATTAAGAGAAAAGGTTGCAAAGTTACAAGGGAAGTGTTTAAATTTATGAGGAAGGTGCAAGTTTATATGAAAGTCACATTCTTTACACATTTCCTTACACTTTGTATGGGGATGGCAGCTTAACACGGGTGATGGTTTTTGATCATCCAGTGATGAGTAAAAAGCGTTATAGAAGATGAATTAAAACAAACATGACTAGAGTAGACTAGAGAAACAAGAAGATAATTTGAGGTAAAAGCAGCAAACACTCGACCGAGTAGACTCAAGAATGAAGCACATATACACTCTCGTTCAAAAGTTTGGGGTCACCCAGACAATTTTTGTGTTTTCCATGAAAAGTCACACTTTTATTTACCACCATGAGTTGTAAAATGAATAGAAAATATAGTCAAGACATTGACAAGGTTAGAAATAATGATTTGTAATAATAATTTTTTCCTTCAAACTTTGCTTTTGTCAAAGAATCCTCCATTTGCAGCATTGCAGACCTAACATGATTGCACAAGGGTTTTCTAATCATCCATTAGCCTTCTGAAGCAATGAGCAAACACATTGTACCATTAGAACACTGGAGTGATAGTTGCTGGAAATGGGCCTCTATACACCTATGTAGATATTGCACCAAAAACCAGACATTTGCAGATATAATAGTCATTTACCACATAAGCAATGTATAGAGTGTATTTCTGATTAGTTTAAAGTTATCTTCATTGAAAAAAAGTGCTTTTCTTTCAAAAATAAGGAAATTTCTAAGTGACCCCAAACTTTTGAATGGTAGTGTAGCTGTGTGCGCACCGGCCTTATCCAAAGGGTACAAGCATCATAGACACACGCACAGAGCGGAGGTGGAGCATAAACAAGGCTTTAATGTCCTGTGCACATAGATCTGCAGCTCTGACACACACAAGACAACCAGTGTAGCTTGATAAACAAACCAGCGGTTCACACACGGATGTTCCGCGTGTCACGTGGTTGTTGAGTCATGATTTAAATATTTTTAGAATTGTTTTTGGGGGCTAATGAAAGTTTTACATTTTTGTATCTAAAAATTGTTATAGCTTTGTAGGCATGGTGTTAGCTCATCCGGAGGGTATCGGTTCAGAAGAAAAAGACAGAAAACTCCACCACACCAAGATACAGATGACTTTGTTATACTTTTGTTTTCAGAGCAATCAGCAGACGTGTTATTTTTATACGCTTGTGTTATTTTTATATTCTTCGAAAGGCAGATGTTCAAACCCAGAGGCATTATTTAATACCAAAACAAATCGAAAGGTCAGTAGTATGAACAACGGGACAGTGAATCATGAAGAAGACAAGCAGGTGGTAACAGAATGTTGATGAAAGCTGAAGAGAACTGAGACCAGATGAATGAAAGGAAGTTTTAATACTGAAAGAGATTATAGATGTGAGATGTGCAGCTTCACCAGCTAGTCCAGGGAAAGGTGAAGTCTTGTACACAGAAGGAAATGGGAAAAGAAATGAAGGCAGAGTATGTGTAACCAAAGAAAAATATAGATCCACGTAAGATTTGCAGCTGTAGCTAAAAAACAAACAAACAAACAGAAAACCAACAATAAATAAATTAAATTTTGCTCAATCCTGAAGAGTGTCAGGAAGAAGGCACAAACACAGGCAGCCATCTTAAATGTTTCCAAGTACTTAAAGCAGAAATGAGGCATTAGGTATCCATTCTTTCAGTGCATTTCTTTTAATTGTGAATATTAACATTAATGAGCAAACACTCACAGCAAAGATTATAGCTTTACTATATACTCAGTTATTTAAAGTCAGTCTAACACCCAAGTTATGTTCCTCCCCAATAGAGGGTATGCATAGGATGTCATTGAACAGAACTCTTGGAAGATAAACACTGAGTGGCAAAAATGAATAGCAACATGAAGGTGTATGCAGTACAAAAACAAAAATCCACACAGCATTCAATTACAGTAGTGCAAATAATATCTCTTAGCATGGTGGAGAGTTAATCTTATTATCCCATCTTGTATTAATTAGCAAAATTAAATAAAGGCTTTGAAGCAGTTCTTCTCTTGACTCAAGGATGGAAATCTAAATAAGAAGGGGAAAATAAAATTTGAAGGAAAAATACGCACTTATTTATGGAATGGCTGACACAAGGGGATCCTGAGGATCCCCATGAATCTGTTTCTCTTATAAAAGGAAGCCAAAAGGACAAGGGGGGAGGACAGCAAGGAGGAGGAGGAGGGAGCATGCCCCACAATGGCCACTGCTGGCAGGAGGGAGGCGCCCACACCCACCACGGAAAAATTGGACTGCATACTTAAAGACAAGAACAGATAAGTGGACTCACTTCTACACGTATGCAGAAAATTAGCAAAAATTAAATTATTGCATGTAAAGTAGGAACTCCGGGTAATGACATACAGGACTTTTCAAGGTCAGAAAAGTAACGATCAAATTCTGCAAATGGCAAGCTACTAATAGAACACCTATCAACATCTGTAAAAGTAGCATTGTACCCCATGTACTACAGGCAATTGAACAGATCTGATCCAAATTATGGACAACCATTATTTGCAAATCCATCCTCCAGATTGGTCATAAAATTGGACTGGTAAACAAGGAAATGTGTGGAAGCATCCATTGTCCTAATTGAAGAGGATAAGAGACATTTCAACCTATGGGGGGTTCCACACATCCCGCTGGTTAGACCCAAACACATGGATTGGAAAATGTTGGACATTTTGACACCTCTACTGTGGAATAGAGCCATCCATGGAAAACCAATACCTGACCTTAACATAGAATATTCTCCCAAAATAAAACCATAAGCATTGTCTCCTAACTGGGTAACCACAACACAAAAGGCGGTACACATTGACACCCAGAAATCTCCTATATGACCAATCTTAACATTAACAAACGAGGGGATGAGGAAAATTTGAAGCAAATTCCAAATTGGTTATGGTAAAGGGATAACCAGATGTAGATCTAATAAAAGAAGCAGAGTACGACACTATAGGCCATATATTCAGAAGCACAGAAGGGCGTTAACAAATGCAATTTTCCACAGTGGGAGTCATCAGCAAGTCTTAGACCAATTGCTGGGTCGAGAGGAAGAGTTGACCCCAAGACAGAGGATGATGATGGGGAAGACCATTCTGCCATCACAGACTATTTGTAAACACAGTGCTACTGATAATACATAAATCATACATAGCCCACCACACATAGGTACGGGTGTGAGATTTATAGTACTCTTGCGTGTTTATTTCCATCATACTAATTACGGTTAGGTAGTCTGGATAAGGGTGAAGGTTAGAAGCTCTGAATGCCTGAATACAACAATGCACGGATAAGGATGTCTCCTAACGTTGAACGATGTTGTCTACTACCTACCCACTGCTGAACATATAGGTCCCATCACCCAACACACTCATCACAACACAACCACCGCTTGCAGATTTCATATAGTCAACAATCACACACTCAAGGCTACTGGGAGATAACTTACAACAGCACATAGATAACTACAGATGTAGTGAATAAGGATAAAACGGTACAGGCTCAGGCTCAATACATTGTGATGCCAACCCCTCAGGCCATTATTGGTCCTGCCCCGGCTGAGTCCTTTGTATCGGCACTCGATTAAAGGTGTAGGGTACAGGGAAGATGCATGCCGGAGGGCACCAGACCATCACGACGTGTGCCTGCGACGTAGAAAAAGGTCGTAGGGCAAGTGACTGTACGACTTCAGTCCCTAGAAGAAGAATGGACTGGTACCCGAGCACATCCACTGCACCTCCAGCATCCAGGGTGGAGCCAGGAGCTCGAGCCTTACCAACACCAGCATCTCCACCTCTGTCCAGCGACAGGGGGGTAGCATCCCTGGGACAGCATCACTGAACTGTTCACTGGCTGGACTGGATGTTACATACCCTCTGCTGCACCCATCAGACTGTCTATAGACCTCATGGGACGAGATGTGCCTCTCAGTGCGTGGGCACACAGTTGTTTGGCTTCTAGTGGTACTGGTGTGTGTCAACGAGGTGGGACTGTACTCCACAGCTGCGGATACAGGAAGTAGACACAGAGGAAGGTCAAACCTCTGTCGCAACCGTGTGATGAATGCAGCCGAATGATGCGAGCCCTGGCAAGGGTCAACCGGTGGACAAAGGCTTCATGGGCTTCGTGGATTGACCCTGTTCGACCTGATGACCCCCACACGGTCCACTTCACCAGACAAAGAACTATGATCAGGAGGAGACCTCGGTGGGGGTACAGGACTTGGTGACAGTTCATCTCTTAGACATCGCTGCACCACGCTAAGGTGTCCACAAGGGGAGAGGCAAGGGTAGCAGAACCAATGGTGTAAGCCTCTTGGGTTGACACACAATGCAGGGACCTGCCTTATTCACCATCTGTTTATCGCTAGTGTCTCTCACACCATGCATGGTTGATATGATAAAATCATGTCAAAGGGGTGAGTGAAAGGGTTAATGGAAAGTTAATGCCAAAATAATAATTCTGTAGGTAATCTCCTATTATGCTCTACACATATTCTATACATATTCTGTTTGCATTCTTATGAACAAATATGTTATGGTAAACTGATAAACTAGAATTAGGCAAAGCTATATCCAGCCCCCGACCAACAGTGATCTGTGTGGAGTTTACATGTTCTCCCCGTGTCTGCGTGGGTTTACTCCGGGATTTCTCCGGTTTCCTCCCACATGCCAAAAGCATGCACGTTAGATTAATTGGCATCAAAACTGGGGATTCTAAATTGTCCTTAGGTATGACTGTGAGAGTGAATGGTTGTCTGTCTCTCTGTGTTGGCCCTGTGATGGACTGGCAATCTGTCCAGGGTGTACCCTGCCTCTCGCCCAAAGATGCTGGGATAGGCTCCAGCCCCCCCGCGACCCGAAAAGGATTAAGCGGAAGAAGATGAATGAATGAATATAGAGCTCTCTCTCTCTCTCTCTCTCTCTCTCTCTCTCTGTTTCTCTCTTCTCTCCCTCTCTCTCTCTCTTTTTAGTCAGGTCTTTCACATTAGTTACACACCCAAAACAACATTCTCACTCACACTTTTGATAGTACATTTTAGGAGATCGGTAACGTGAATAGCGGATGGCCTGTTCACATCAGAGTTAAACTGGCCAATCAGACGGTCGCGTACAAGAGAGAGAGTCCAAAACGGCCCACAGAATGAATTTGCAAAGTGTGAAAATTCCATCCAGCCATTTTCTACCACTTTTCTGGAGGTTCGGGTCACAGAGGCAGCAGCTCAAGTAGAGAAGCCCAGACTTCCCTCTCCCCAACCACCTGCTCCAGCTCTTCAGAGAGCATACCAAGATGTTCTCAGGTCAGCTGGGAGACGTAGTCTCTCCAGCATGTCCTGGGTCTGCCCCAGGGTCTCCTTCCTGTGGGATGTGCCCGAAACACCTCAAGTGGGAGGCATCTAGGAGACATCCTGATCAGCTGCCCAAACCACCTCAACTGGCTCCTTTTGATATGGAGGTGCAGCGGTTCTACTGTGAACCTCTCCCGGATGACTGAGCTCCTCACCCTATCTCTGAGGGTGAGTCCAGCAATCCCACGCAGAAAGCTCATTTCAGCTACTTGTATCCGCAATCTCATTCTTTTGGTCATTACCCAAAGCTCATGACCATAGGTGAGGGTAGGAAGGTAGATTGACCAGTAAATCGACAGCTTTGCTTTTGAGCTCAGCTTCCTCTTCACCATAACAGACCAGTACAACGAACGTCTGCATCACTGCAGATGCGTGTGAAAATTAAATAATAGAATACCTGAGCAGCACTTTTTCAGTAAAATAACTGCTATTCCCAATTTGTCCATTTGGGGCCGCACAAGAGTAGCAAACACAAAAGTGATCCCCAATTTACACTGAGGGAGTCCGTTATGCCCACACTGTAGCAGCACAGCAACTCACCCTTGGCCAGGGGATCCTGGGTTCGATCCCAGCCCCCGACCAACAGTGATCTGTGTGGAGTTTGCATGTTCTCCCCGTGTCTGTGTGGGTTTACGCCAGGATTCCTCCGGTTTCCTCCCACATGCCAAAAACATGCAAGTTAGGTTAATTGGCATCAAACTGGGGATTCTAAATTGTCCTTAGGTATGACTGTGAGAGTGAATGGTTGTCTGTCTCTCTGTGTTGGCCCTGCGATGAACTGGTGATCTGTCCAGGGTGTACCCTGCCTCTCGCCCAAAGATGCTGGGATAGGCTCCAGCCCCCGCGCGACCCGAAAAGGATTAAGTGGAAGAAGATGGATGGATGGATGGATGGATGGAGTCTGTTATGCAGCAGGTAGGGAGGACTCAGGATTTCTCCCAAAGACTCCAAGGCAAACCTTTCCCACCTGCCTCTGTTATTGTCCCTTCTCGCCCATTGTTAAAAATATGCAACAAGTGTTTTTTATAGATGACGGATCAGCACACACTGAAATGTCATGGTATTTACTGTATTTATTAACTGTTCTTTGAAAATACATTTATCCCTGTGTTTCACAGCTTGGCGGTGTTATGTCCACAAACCTGGAATGGAGACAGATGAGGATGCTGTGCTAGAACCCAAACTTTATTATACAAACTGCTGTTTAGCAACACAGGTGAATAAGCACTCAGCTCTCTGTTATGCCCTGGGGATGAGTTGCCAAAGAACAGCCATGAGATGGCCAGCTCTCTCCCTATATATGGCAGTGTGATGACATCACCAGCCGGCTGCGTCATCACGCCACACATTGTAATGAATCCCATCATTACATCCCCCCGCTTCACCCCTTTGCAAAACACAGAACACACCAAAATTGACCCTCCCCAATTTGGTTCACTTGAAGCAATCAAACATTCAAACCTCCGAACTAAGGTCAGTGGGTGGACTGCCGCTGGACCTGATGCAGCTAAGTGGATTATTCTGCCACTTGTTTAGCCATGCTCCTACTTAAACAGTCTTCCATGGGGAAGGCGGTTCTGCTGGAGGGGCCTTGTAGCGGGCTCGCAGTAGACTCACCCCTGGAGATGCCGGGCCCCTGGGGCCAGGACTGATCTTCATAATGATGGGGCTCGGGTCCCACATTGCATCAGCTGACTCCCGCGAAGCCTCACCATCTGAAGCAGCCACCTGGACGCGCCGGAGTTGGTTTGCATGCTGAACCGAACCATCTGTCAGTCGGAAGCACGCTGATCCCAGTTTTGCCACGATCGTCAGCGGCGTCCGCTGTCCCGGTCTCTCATCAGTGCAGACTCGAACCCAGTCCATAACTTTGAGTGGTGCCTTGCTTGGGCTCATATGCCACTGTGATTGCTGTGGCGCTGCATGCTCATCCATTTAGGGACCTCCATCATGCCATAACAGTTCTGTTGTTACTGTGTTCATCACAGACCCTTCACCCAACTTCACCGTCGTTGTTTCCGTAATCTAAAGCTGGTCGTGGGTACGGAAGGTGTCCGGTGTCTCTTCCATGTCGCTTGCTGCTGCAGACTCGTCACCCATCGGCTCGGTCGTAACCCCTGTAGACTGACGCTGAGCGTGGGCACTGAAGCAGTCCGGTTCCTCCTCTCTCCCATCTGATGTGCTTTGTTGTGTCGCATCATAGATAGTGTGTGTGCCCGGTTGTTGTGCCCCGAGGTTCTCTGCGTGCACAGGCTCCCTTGCCTGCAATTCCACAGCAGCCTCCGGCTGGGCGAGGATCTGAGGCGAGTCCTGCTGCCCCCCCCCCCAGGGAAGCCTTCCTCCTGCCCGTCTGGGACAGCTTGTTTGGTGCTGGTGTCACCCTTTGAAAACATGTCCCAATTACCGTAGCTTGACAAGTTGAGCCTGTCGCCGTCACGGATGGTAAAGCCCAGTTGGTACAAAAGGTCACCTCCCATAATGTTTTCACTATGTGTAGTCACCTGAAACTCAAAATCATAAGCAATCCTCGACTTGTAGTACGCTGTTAGCTCAATTGTCCCAGCGTTGCTAACTCTGTGACCCCCATAGCCATAAAGCGCCACTGGGTTCTTCCTAATTTTGTGGTTGGGGAAAAATTTCTTCACCGTAGCCCAATTCAGCGTCGACTTAACCGCTACAGTGTCAAGCAGCAGGGACACAGTCATGTCATCCAATTCAACCATGCCGTATGTGCATGAATTAATTTCACGGCTTACTGTGTGGATGGTGGTCATTGGCGGGCAGCTTTGTTTGTTTGGTGGGTTCCACAGCGTCGGCGACTGGCATACTTTGGCAAAATGGTTGTAACGTCCACACTTGTTACAACGTTGTCCTCTTGTCGGGCAAAAACATGCTCTCTCATGATGTGTCGAGGAACCACAGTTACCACACATGGGGCCTCTTGGAATGGTGCTTCAGTCAACGGTGTTCACCTCATACTCGTCTACCGTGTCTTCATATTCTTCCGTGCCCACTGCGTTGGCTAACATCATCTGTTCTGGTAGCTTCTGTTGTTGGCGCCCATCTAGCTCTGATGCTAACTTCTCTGCTGACTCAAGCTGGAACCCTAGCTCTATCGTGCTAGCTAGCATCATGTCGTTTGGCGCCATTAGCATCTTAGCCCTTAGCCTCAGGTTACTCGTGTGTTCAGCCAACGGGTCCCGCACCATCTCGTCCTCTAACAGTCCAAATTGGCACATGCTAGCCAGATGTCTTAAATCAGCAATTAATTATTGGGTGGACTCATCACTTCCCTGTCGCCTCTGGCAAAATCGAATTTGTCATACTAGCACGTTGTCCAGTGTAGTAATGTAGCTCGCTAGTAGCTCTACAGCATCCACATACGAGTCCGTCAGACCAAGCATGTGAAAAATCCTCTGACCTTCTATGCCGAGGTTGTGGACAAGTAGTGTCCGCTTCCTCACTTTATCCAGCTTTCCGAGGTCCAATCCTGCAACGTAGGTCTCGAACGCGTCCAGCCAACGTGGCCACAGGACATCCGGTTTGTCTGGGGATTCAAGGAAAGGCCTTAGGGGCCTCAAGCACACTTCCATGGTTCGTAAATTCTCGTCGCCAAATGTTATGTCCACAAACCTGGAATGAAGACGGAAGAGGATGCTGTGCTAGAACTTGAACTTTATTATACAAACTGCTGTTTAACAATACAGGTGAATAAGCACTCAACTCTCTGTTATGCCCTGGGGACAAGTCGCCAAAGAGGAGCCATGAGATGGCCGACTCTCCACCTATATATGTCAGCATAATGACGCCACCAGCCGGCTGCGTCATCATGCCGCATATTGTAATAAATCCCATCATTACAGGTGGCGGGGGTGGAGGGGGTATTATGTCTGGAATAATAGTTGTTGTTCTTCAGTCGTTCTCGACAATGACCAAGGACATCACAGGGAAGAGAACTGGGTGCAGTGTGTCCAGCTGTGGCTGATCAGTCCGATGCGGGCACGAAAGGCTCTGCCACAGGTCGGGCACAGGTAGTCTGCACAGGCAGAAGATACAGGTGTGGCTCTGGACTTGCGAAGCTCACGTTTTCTCTGGGCCTTGGAAATCCTGTTCAGCTCAAAGGAGGCAGCACCTTTGCTGGTACAGCTACGCCAGTCTGGTCGGTCTCGTGCTAGGGTCTCCCAGGTGTCAGGACTGATATCAAAGCTCTTCAGGAAGGCCTTAAGAGTGTCTTTGTAGCGCTTCTTCTGACCACCTTGTGATTGCTTGCCCTCTGCTAGTTCACAATAGAACAGTGTCTTTGGTAGGTGTGAGTCAGGCATACGAACAAAGTGGCCAGCCCACCTAATCTGGGCTCATTTGAGCAAGGTGTGGATGCTAGGCAGCTCAGCTCGGGAGAGGACCTCTGTGTCAGGGAGGCAGGAGCTGCGTTAAACTCAGAACTTTATTACAGGTGCAAATATAGAACACGTGCTACAATGGATAGCCCCAAGCTAGCTACATACTGTCGTGGACTTTGCTCTAGTGGGAGGCAAGGAGCCAAAGACCCAGTCTCCTGCCGTTAGCCCCTACTTATGATCAGGACATGATGATGTCACGACAGGCATGCGTCCCCCACGTCCACAACATGCCTAATATCTACATATGTTCCCATACATAACATCACCCCCCCCCCCCATCACCACCTTGGAAAAGCTCAAACCAGCATGCAAAGTTTTCCTTTTTAAGACATTACATTCACAACAGCCTTTTTTTTTAATATATTGCAACAGGCAGAGAAATAGAACTTGGGCCATCGGGTAGACTGCCGGTTAACCCTACACAACTGGGTGGGTTATTCAGCCATCACTGAAGCAGCCGTGCTCATTCTAAACATACCAAAACAAAGTCTCTGCTTACAGTTCAACTTCAGGGGTATCAGTCGAGCCCTCGGTGGGCGCGCCCCCGGAGGTGCTGGATGCAGCAGACCTGAACGCCGTCTCACCAGAGTCATGGCTCACTCATCAGTAACATCCCAGCCCAGGTCCCATACCAGTTGGGTCGGCCCCAGCTCTGCGTCTTGATTTGAGGCAGCTGCTCTTACCTTCTGCAGACGGCTGACATGCTCTCTCGAACCATTGGCTATCTGGACGGCGGCTGGCCTCTTTGGTGTGACGGGACTGTCTGTGGGTCCAGGTGGTCAAATCGTTGGACCCCAACCCAATCAAGTAGTGCATGCGGCGATTGGTTCGGCTGAATTCGGAGCTGCTGCTCTCTCATCTCTGATGTTTGTTGCTGCTGTAGTGGCATGCCATCCGCGCCAGCAGCAGGATGTGTCCTCGGTTGGTGTTGCTCTGTTAGGTCCTGCTGGGCGGCAAACTCTCCATTCTGCTGTACCACAACGGCTCCCTGAGGCTAATACTCGGCGAGAATGCGGGATGAGTTCAGTTTCTTCTCTCTCTCAGCTGGTGCTGGCTGTGGTCATGGTAATGTGTTGCTGTCATTGGCAATGGGATGCGCGCTGGGTTGTCTTTGTTCACCGGGATCCCCTTCCTCCATGAACTCCTTCTCGTGTGGCTCCACGGCAGCCACTTGAAGTTTGTACTGGGCGAGGATCAGAAGCGAGTCCGGTCTGTGCTCTCTCTCCGTGCTGTATTTGCTCTCTGTGCTGTGATCTTCGGCTGTACCCGTGTCTGCAAAATCACACTGTCCTTCCTGTGATGATCCTGCAGCTTGTGAACACTCATGCTGCATGGTGACCGGCTCCGGGTTCTGCATGGATGCGGACTGGGACTCCTGGTGCTGTTCCGGTTCTGCTGGGTTCTGTTCGGCATGCAGTGCGAGGCAGGGAGTGGCTGCGTCCATGTCTACGTGCAGTGGACTCAAGTCATCTAGGCTGAGTTTGCTGCTGGGTTGTTGCACTGTGGTGTCCTGCTGTTCCAAGGTGTCTACCTCTGGGCCCTCCTGAGAAGGTGTGAGGTCAGCGGGCTCAGCAACCGGGGCAACCATCTGTACCAGTGGAGCTGACTATGGAGAACGCTGGTGGAGGCCCGCCAGCCGCAATGCTACCAAGGCCGTCATCATCAGTTGGGCCACCACTTCCATCGTGGTCATCTCCAATAGGCGGTGCAGTGTCCTCAACAGTGCCAGTTGTAGCCAGTCCACTGAGCCTGCTACTGTCTGGACGTTTGGACCCACCCGCAACATGTCATGTATCAACAGATTGACAGCATACTCCACCAACTGAGCCTGTATCAGCCTGTCCTCCATGTGCCCAAATTCACCCGTGCTAGCCAAACAGTGAAGGGCGTTTATGTACTGTATGCGTGACTCATCCTCTCGCTGCTGGCACTGGTAAAACATGAACCTCTGTGCCATCACATTCTGTGGGGCAGTAAAATGCTCGGCCATCAAGGTGGCACATTCACTGAAGGTCTCCGCAGGGCCCAGTGCCTTCAACAACTGTTGTCCCTCGAGGCAGAGGCAGTACCATATCACTGTATGTAGATGACTCTCGCTAGCGCTAGCTAGGTCCACAGCCAACACAAATGCCTGAAGCAACTCAAACCAATGGAGCCACGGGATGGGTGGCTCACCTGGTGTCGGGAGGAACAGTGGCAGTGGTGTCAGGCTCTCTTCCATCTTCAGGAAAAGTCACTTTTCCTCCAGAAGATACCGATTTCTCATTGTCGCCAAATACTATGTCTGGAAAAATAGGACTGCGGAGACAGGAGCTGCGTTGAACTCAGAACTTTATTACAGGTGCAAATATAGGACATGTGCTACAATGGATAACCCCAAGCTAGCTACATACTGTTGTGGACTTTGTTCTAGTGGGAGGCGAGGCGCCAAAAACCCAGTCTCCTGCTGTTAGCTCCCTCTTATGGTCAGGGCATGATGATGTCACGACGGGCATGTGTCCCCCATGTCCACAACATGCCTAATATCTACGTATGTTGCCATACATAACATCTACCCCCCCCCCCCCCACACACACACACCTTGGAAAAGCTCAAAACAGCATGCAAAGTTTTCCTTTTTAAGACATTACATTCACAACAGACTCTTTTTTTTCTTCTTTACATTGCAACAGGCAGAGAAATAGAACCTGGGCCACCGAATAGACTGCCGGTTAACCCTACACAACTGGGTGTGTTATTCTGCCATCACTTAAGCAGCCATGCTCTTTCTAAACATATCAAAACCAGTCTCTGCTTACAGTTCAACTTCAGGGGCCTCAGTCGAGCCCTCGGTGGGCATGCCCCTGGAGGTGCTGGCTGCAGCAGACCTGAATGCCGTTTCGCCGGAGTCATGGCTCACTCATCAGTAACGTCCCAGCCCGGGTCCCATGCCAGCTGGGTCGGCTCCAGCGCTGCGTCTTGATTTGAGGCAGCTGCTCTTACCTTCCGCAGATGGCTGACGTACCCTCTTGAACCATCGGCCATCTGGACAGCGGCTGGCCTATTTTGTGTGACAATTCTCATCCATGATGATGGGACCGTCTGTGGGTCCAGGCAGTCGGATCGTTGGACCCAAATCCAATCAAGTAGTGTAAGTAGCAATTGGTTCAGCTGCATTCGGTGCTGCTGCTCTCTCGTCTCTGATGTTGGTTGCTGCTGTGGCGGCATGCCATCTGCTCCAGCGGCAGGATGTGCCCTCGGTTGGTGTTGCTCTGTTGGGTCCTGCTGGGCAGCGAACTCTCCATCCTGCTGTGCCACAGCAGCTCCCTGAGGCTGATACTCGACGAGGATGCGGGATGAGTTTGGTTTCTTCTCTCTCTCACCTGGTGCTGGCTGTGGTCGTGGTAATGTGTTGCTGTTGTCAGTGATGGGATGCGCGCTGGGGTGTCTTCGTTCACCGGGATCCCCTTCCTCCACAAACTCCCTCTTGTGTGGCTCCACAGCAGCTACTTGAAGCTAATGCTGGGTAAGGATCAGAGGTGAGTCTGGTCTGTGCTCTCTCTCCACACTGTGTTCACTCTCTGTGCTGTGTTCTCTCTCTGTGCTGTGCTCTTCGGCTGTACCCACATCCACAAAATCACACTCTCCCTCCTGTGATGAGGCTGCAGCTTGTGAACACTCATGCTGCATGGGGACCGGCTCTGGGTTCTGCATGGCTGTGGACTGGGGCTCTTGGTGCTGCTTCAGTTCTGCTGGGTTCTATTCAGTGTGTGGTGCGAGGCAGGGAGTGGCTGCGTCCACGTCTGCACGCAGCAGACTTGAGTCGTTGTCCAGAGAATGGTAGCTGGAAAAGTCAATTTTCCTCCAGAAGATACCGGTTTCTCATCGTTGCTAGATACTATGTCTGGAATAATAGGACTGCGGAGGCAGGAGCTGCACTGAATTCAGAATTTTATTACAGGTAGAACTATAGGACATGTGCTACAATGGATAGACCCAAGGTAGTTATGTACTGTCGTGGACTTTGCTCTAGTGGGAGGCGAGGCACCAAAAACACAGTCTCCTGTCACTAGCTCCCTCTTACAGCCGGGACGTGATGATGTCACGATGGGTGTGCATCCCCCATGTCCGCAACATGCCTAATATCTAGGTTGCCATACATAACATGGGGGCCGTCACTTCGCTGCCTTTTGCTGGATGTTTTTACAGTCGGAACCAGTTCTTTTTGTCACAAAAGTTTTTGAACATGTCCAAAACAAGAGAAGCTGCCAGTGTCTTGCCAAAAAGTAATGGGCCACCAGAAACTGATTGGAGCACGCCTCACTCGGCTAAAGCTGTTTCTCTTCTGATTCTGAGGCTGACGGTGTTATGCCAGTATGTCTGTGAATATTTAATGCAGTGAGGGATTAATCATAATTTTAGACCCATGAGTTTTGTGTTAGAATAATCAGATATTGTGGTGGACACAATACCCAGGTCTAGCATTCTCTCACACCCAGAGAGGCGAGATGAAGCTCACCGGGAGGGTCAGACTGGGAAAATTTACATGGAGCCAATGGATAAAGATGCGCCTTTGGCCCCCCACTGCACCAAGCTGCCACGTGAAGTGCAGGAGGGTGGATGTATTGTTATTTATGTAACAAGTGTTACGTTAATTGCGCCACACATTCTCTTTGTCCATGCAACATGGATAATGTCAGAAGCCTCAGTCGTTATGCATGAGATTGAAGCTATAAAGGCCAGATGCGCAATGACTGGAGGCAGTCCCCTTGATGGAGACTTCCATGCTGGGGTCCATGGCTGTACATGTTTGTTAGAGGGAAATAAAGATTCTGTGTCATCTATGCTTGTGCCTCGCCTGCATCCATTCCTCTACAATATGACATTTTACCCTCTAGCAGCTTTTAATGTTTTGCCTTATATGTTAAGAAAAGTGTGCTGAAATTAACAAAATCTGTGAATAATGATGTAAAAGTCAATAAAGCTTAACCCACCCGTATCAATCGGAAGGAAATTTTGATCCGAATGTGTGATTGGGTCAGAATATTCAGATTGGCATGTTTACATGAAGCATTTTTATTCTGATCAGGCTTTTAATCCGGTTACTTGTGTCCATGTAAACATGGCTATCGAGATGCATGGGTTATGCCAATTGTTAATCCGACTGGTGCGCATATAAACACTTATTCCGAAGTTTGGGTAGAAAATGTGTTTACTGCACATGTCTGTATGTCAGTTACACGTCGACATGACGTATTTCTACCTTAATAGCAGCTAGCGGAAGACATGGCGGGAGTAAAACAAATCTTGTCTGTATTGTCCTGCTGTCTCCCTCTGTTCGTCATATGCAGAAGTATGTACTGCTGGACTTGTAGCTTCATTACGGAGACCAGCAGAGGCAAAAGTACAGTCTGAATAACAATACAGGTCCATTTCAAAAAGAGAAAGACACGAAGCAGGGTTTGTTTACATTAGAAGTTGCTTCTTCTTCTACTATTTCCGGAATGTCGGATAATTGTGCGCATGTCATAATGATTTAGTCCGTTCAAACATGTGACACATGGAAACGCACATCCTAATCAGATCAACTTTTTCAGGATCCATGTAAACAGTAAAGTTATGATCTCAGTTGTAATCAGATTGAAGAAATTTTGCACATGTAACTGTGGCTAGTGATCTGTGTGGCGTTTGCATGTTCTTCCTGTGTCTATGTGGGGTTACTCTGGAATTTCTCTGGTTTCCTCCCACAGGCCAAAAACATCCAAGTTAACTGGCATCAACTGGGGATTCTAAATTGTCCTTAGGTATGACTGTGAGAGTGAATGGTTGTCTGTCTCTCTGTGTTGGCCCTGTGATGGACTGGCGATCTGTCCAGGGTGTACCCTGCCTCTCACCCAAAGATATGGGATAGGCTCCACACACACACACACACACACACACACACACACACACACGCAACCCGAAAAGGATTAAGTGGAAGAAGATGGATGGATGGAACATGGCTCCTGGGATCATGAAGGCACGCAAACCCACCACCATGATAAGGTGACGATCCACGAGTGTTTTTTCATTCTCTCATTTATTTATGTATTTATTTAATTATTTCCCTTTTTATTTCTCCATTTATTTCAGCATATAATTATTTTTTTCAAATTATGCATTTAATTTATTGCTAATTAAGTCATTTTTTGTCCTCCATATCTAAGAGGGCTTCGCCTTATTTGCCGAAATAATTATTTAAAAAAAAAAAATACACCCTGCGTTGGCCGGGAATCGAACCCGGGTCAACTGCTTGGAAGGCAGCTATGCTAACCACTATACCACCAACGCTGCGCAACATTTAGAAAGGCTACATACAGGTCATGCGAGCAACACTGATTTTTTACTGAAATTCCAAACTATAAAATTATTCTGACACAAAGTCCTATAAAAAAAAAGTCAATTTGGAAGATAGACTGAAAGAGGAAAAACAAATGTGTATGACTCAAGTCAGAAATTGACACGTAATGAATTTATTATAAAACAAGCAAATTCAGTGTAGTTATAAATCTACTATAAGCAAGTCACAATTTTATTACAACAGATTCAAATTTGCAAAGACCCCCCCCCCCCCCAAATTATGAGAATAAAATGTCGCTAATATACAACAAAGAAAGTTAAATTCGTGGGAAAAACATGTAGATTTGCAATAAGAGTCACAAATTTAGACAAAACGATGTAAGAGGGACATTTTTGTAGAGTTCCTGTCGTGGATTTTCCTGATATTGCGGATCCTTGCCGTCATACTACTGAGTGTAATTTGTGATTACAGGAGACCCTCAGTTCTTTTTAAACGTTCCATGTTTGTTATCTACAGTTGCAACTGTTACGTCTGAGGAAAGGAGTCGGAGTTTCTATTGTCATGCAGCGAACCATTGAGAACACAGAACTACACGTGCAGAACGGCCGTGCCCGCCTGACGTCACATTAGGGGCGGGTACGGAACACACACCAAGGACTGAGAACCTTGTTCAGTTTGCATTATGGAAGTCAGGTTATTTCGCACCTCAGACAGAGACAATGAATACACATGGGAGAACAATGCCCAAGAGGGTGAGAGGTGGTTGAATGAAGTGTAGTGCATACCTGTCAAGGCATACCTCATGCCTCCCTTATTGGGGGGGGGGGGGGGGGGGGGGGGCTTTCACACCTGTATTGAGTACTTAAAAACTGTATTTATCGGCAGATGAAAGAAAACTGAAGCAAAAAAAACAAACAAAACCCAAACAAAAACCAAACAAACAACAACAACTGCAACATGAACTATTTCAAACATCCATCCATCCATCCATCTTCTACCGCTTTTCCGGAGGTCCGGGTCGCGGAGGCAGCAGTTCAAGCAGAGAAGCCCAGACTTCCGTCTCCCCAGCCACCTGCTCCAGCTCTTCAGAGGGGATACCAAGGCGTTCCCAGACCAGCTGGGAGACATAGTCTCTCCACCGAGTCCTGGGTCTGCCACGGGGTCTCCTCCCAGTGGGACGTACCTGAAACACCTCAACTGGGAGGCGTCCAGGAGGCATCCTAATCAGATGCCCATACCACCTCAACTGACTCCTTTCAATGTGGAGGAGCAGCGGTTCTACTCTGAGCCTCTCCCGGATGACTGAGCTCCTCACCCTATCTCTGAGGGTGAGTCCAGCAATCCTACGGAGAAAGCTCATTTCAGCCGCATGTATCCGCGATCTCGTTCTTTCGGTCATTACCCAAAGCTCGTGACCATAGGTGAGAGTAGGAACGTAGATTGACTGGTAAATCGACAGCTTTGCCTTAGAACTAAGCTCCCTCTTCACCACAACAGACCGGTACAACGTCCGCATCACTGCAGATGCTGCTCCAATCCGTCTGTCGATCTCTCGCTCCATTTTCCCCTCACTCGTGAACAAGACCCCAAGATACTTAAACTCCTCCACTTGGGGCAGGAGCCTGTCCCCAACCCGGAGAGGACAATCCACCTTTTTCCGGCTGAGGACCATGGACTCGGACTTGGAGGTGCTGATTCTCATCCCAGCCGCTTCACACTCAGCGGCAAACCGTCCCAGCAAGAGCTGTAGGTCATTGCTGGATGAAGCCAACAGGACAACATCATCTGCAAACAACAGAGATGAGATCCTGTGGTCACCAAGCATGACACCCTCCATTCCCTGGCTGCGCCTAGAAATCCTGTCCATAAAAATTATGAACAGGATCGGTGACAAAGGGCAGCCCTGGTGGAGTCCAACTCTCACTGGGAATGACTCCAACCGAGTGTTGGCAATACGAACCAAACTCTCACAACGGTCGTACAGAGACCGAATAGCTCGTAACAACAAGCCCGATACCCCATACTCCCGAAGCACCCCCCACAAAAATCCACGAGGGACGCGGTCAAATGCCTTCTCCAAGTCCACAAAACACATGTAAACTGTTTGGGCAAACTCCCACGAACCCTCAAGAATTCTCGAGAGGGTAAAGAGCTGGTCCGATGTCCCACGGCCAGGACGAAAACCACATTGCTCCTCCTGAATCCGAGGTTCGACCAACGGCCGGACTCTCCTCTCCAGTACCTTGGCATAGACCTTCCCAGGGAGGCTGAGGAGTGTGATCCCTCTAAAGTTGGAGCACACCCTCCGGTCCCCTTTTTTGAAGAGAGGAACCACCACCCCGGTTTGCCATGCCAAAGGCACTGCCCCCGACCTCCACGCAATGTTGCAAAGCTGTCCCAAGCTTTCTAAACTGGCTTTTGGTATTTTAAACATATTTATTCAAATGTATACTTATATGGACACAATCTTGAGCCATAACTTTTTGGTAATGTGAAAATAATAAGCCAAGTAGCACAAAATAAATAAATAAATAAATTTAAAAAAATAAATGATAATATTAATAATAAATAAATAAATAAAAAATATTTTTCAAATTTACATTAGCAAAAGGTAGATTGCTTAATTTGAAAGTACACAATAAGAATAATTCTGAATATAGTTCTTAATTGTCAGCTAGATATATACACTTGGAATTAAAGAGTTTTTAATTGTCAGCTTTGTTACGCTAACACACTTTGATGAACTTGAAACAAGAAAATGTTCACTGATGCTGCTTGTTATAGTTCCAAGTAGCAGCCTTTGCTGACTCTAGCATTTCTTTTGAAGGCTTGACCTTGAAGCATGGAGTGTCACAATTCAGTTTCACTTGCATGAAAGAAGTCAGTTTCTGGGAGCATACTTTTTCTGAAGTCAGTGTGAATTTTCCTGACCATGCTGAAAGCCCTTTCACTGTCAGCATTGCTGTGAGGAAGGCAAAGCAGTGCTGAGTACACTTTGAGGAGCTGGGGGAAGCGGGGCACATCAAGGGCTGTCTTCAAGGCCATCACCTGACCCCAGTAGACATCAACACAGACAGGCTTGCCATCCTTGTCTTGTAGAGGCACTGTGTTTTCTGGCAGCACTTGCAGGTCCTCCCATTCTTCTTTCAGCTCTTCTGTATCAACAGTGGGGCAAAATGCAACAGCAAGCTTTACAATGGGGCCATAGGTCAGGGACTCTGTTTTCCTGGGGTCGAGGACAGAGAGGTGTGGCAGAATTTTGTCGTCAAAGGGGAACTTGTTGAGCATCTTTCTCACTACAGCTTCATAGAAGTCTCTTACTGCTTCAAAGAACTTCAGCTCTGTGCCTGGGTCAAGTTCATGGGTTTGTAGGGCTTCTCTGGTTTCCAGTCCAATGGCGATAAACTCCTCAGAGTGCTGCAGGTCACTGTCCAGGAAATCCAGCCTTCTTAGGTCATTGGTCGCCTTTACATACTTCATTTGAACAAATTTGACCAATAGTTTTCTCAAGAGATGATCCATTTCAGGGAGGAGACTGCCTATCTTGCTCTTGTCTGCTTGAAAGATGGTGTTGAAGTTGTTGATGATAGGCAGGATGAACTTGAGAAGCAGGAACAAGTCACATACTGTCAGGCTCTTTTGGCCATGTACCAAAAAAAAAAAAACAAGACGACTTCTTTGACAAACTAATCACATAGAATGAAACATACGTCCATCACTATGATACAGAAACTAAAGCCCAGTTGAAGCAATGGAAGCGTTATGACTCACCACCTCTGAAGAAGGCACATGTCCAACCCTTGGTAGGCAAGGTCATGCTCACAGTCTTTTGGGACCAGCATGGAGTAGTGATGATGGATTGCCTGGTAAAGGGTACCACAATTACCGGGACTTACTACACTTCACTGCTGCAGAAATTGCAGGTGGTCATCAAAAGCAATCATCATGCTGACCAAAGGTGTCCGCTTCCTGCAAGATAATACCGGGTTCACAACTTACGTTGCCCAGAGGGAAACACAGTCCTGTGGCTATTTAATCCTTCCTCACCCCCTCCCCCTCCCTACCTTACACCATTGACTTCCACCTTTTTCCAACAATGAAGTCATTTTTGAAGGGCAAGCCCTTCCAAGACAATGAAATGCTGATTTCCATGGTCAAGTTGTGGCTTCTGGCACAGCCTGCAGACTTCTACAGGTGAGGTCTCCGCAGCTGCATAAAGCGATAGGAGAAATGTGTAACCCTTGGTGGTAACTATGCAGAGAAAGACTAATAAATGTGCCAAGGTTGAGTCTTCTCAGTCCATGGAAGATGACTCAGGGGAAATCTCTTATTAACAGCCCTCATAAATGTGTAACATGTCTATATTTTAGCTAAATTATATAAAATTGAAAAGCCTGTTTTTTAGTGCCATAGCTATCATGGAGCAGCATATGCCCTGCTGAATCTGAACAGCGCTGTCAGTCAAAGATGGTGTTTCCCTATTCTCACCTACTGTAAATCATCACCTTCATTGGGTTTGATCTACTGAAAGCTGAAGTTTGATACTTTATATCCAGTGTGTCTAGGGAGCATGAAGGACTAAAAAGGCGCCGACCTGCAGTGTGGGTCTGGCTGTCAGGTACGATCTGATGCAGATGAGCGTATGCATATGCTTGTCTGCCGCTACAAAGGCGGGTTTGAGTCTGTCTATGCCAATTTCTCGAAGCTCGGACTCTCCCATTCTTTTCGGTGACGTCGTCCCTCGATTTCCCTTTTCTTCAACCTTTGTTTTCTTCGCCGGCGGCACGCTGCATAAAGCCATTTTGAAAATCACAAAAAGACTGCTTAGGTGCGCTCAATTTCGCCAGGCATCGAATTACTGTTCAGTTGATTTTAGGTTCTCTCAATAATTTTTTTTTTCGCTGTATATTTTTCTTTTTGGCGTACAGAAATGGCAATACGCCCGTATTTGCTAAAATTGCATTTTCCCCGTATTAAAATATGGCGAAACCGTATCACTTGACGGGTATGGTAGTGTAAATATCATGCTGTGTATGAGGAAGTGCCTTGAAGCTTGTGAAGGTGACTTGTGATATAGAGAGGAGTGCTTGCTGTAACCAGTCAGTCTGTTCTGTGCTTGTGAGATGTGAGTGTGTAATAAATCGTCTGACATGAAGCTGCCTCTTCATTTACACACTCCACACTGGTTACCCAAGACATATTATGGAACACGAGGCGAGAACCCCGGAGCCGGCCCCGTCGGGAAGCCCCAGAGACGCAGCAGCCATTCCACAGACAGCCAGGACTGGAACCCCCAGCAACATGTGTGCAGTTTCAGTCAAGCTACCGGATTTCTGGCAGCACAACCTGCACTCTTGGTTCCACCACACCGAGGCCCAGTTCGCCCTCCGGGGAGTAACGGCAGACGACACCAAGTTCTACCATGTGGTAGCAGCACTGGACTCCCACACAGCCCAGCAGGTAGCGAGCCTGCTCGATCAGCCACCAGCCAGCAACAAATATGAGGCGCTCAAGGCTGCGCTCACCCGGCGCTACATGCTCTCGGAATGTGAGAGAGTGGAGAGGCTCCTGGCGCGGACCGAGTTAGGAGATGGGGCGGCCGTAGACCTGATGGAGAAGATGCTGGCGTTAATGGGCACGGACGACGGGCACTTTCTGTTTGCCCACCTTTTCCTCCGGAACCTTCCAACAGTGGCGAGAGCGGTTCTGGCCAATTCACCGTTGCTGGCCGCGCGTGACTACCGTGCGCTAGCCCAGGAGGCGGACCGGATCATCCTCACCACCAGGGCGATCACAGTCAACGCAGCAGCGGCGGAGCCCAGCGAGATGACCAGAGGAGGCGAGGAGCCACCGACGGTAGCAGCAGCGGGGGCCAAGGAGCGCCAGAGAGACACGCTCTGTTTCTACCACCACCACTTCAGAGAGAACGCACGCAGATGTGCGCCACCGTGCCAATTCAAGCGCTCAGGAAAACGCAGAGGCCGGCGGTCGGTAGCAGCTGCGACCCTTGGCAAAGAGAACAAGCTGCTCTACTTGACGGACACACGCTCGGGAGGCGTTTCCTCGTGGACACCGGAGCCCAGAAGAGCTTCATCCTGCCGACCTACGCCGACGGGCTGGTAGGACCTAGCGGTCCCCCGTGATGTTGGCAGCAAACGGCTCGGAAATTAAGACCTTTGGTGAGAGGACACTGATCTTATCTCTACACGGCCGTACATACAAGTGGACTTTTGTCATAGCAGCACTGAATTACCATATCCTGGGGGCTGATTTTCTGTGTGCACATGGTTTACTGGTTGATGTTGCTAACAGGCGCCTGGTTAATGCACTGTCCTTTGACTCTCTCCCCTGTATAGCTCGAGTGACCCAGCCAACAGCACAAGCCAACGTCACAGCTCCAGGCAGTAAGTTCCACGCACTTCTCACTCAGTTCCCAGCACTCACGGTCCCGACGTTTTCGGCGGCCATCACTAAACACGGGGTGGAGCACTTTATCACCACCACCGGGCCGCCCGTTTTTGCAAGACCTCGGCGCTTGGACGCAGCTAAACTGGCCATAGCGCGCGAGGAGTTCGCCAACCTGGAAAGGCTGGACATCATCAGGGGTTTGAACAGCCCATGGGCATCCCCGCTACACACGGTCCCTAAGGCTGAGGGATCGTGGCGACCGTGCTGTGATTTCCGCAGGTTGAACAACGCCACAGCGCATGACCGCTACCTGATTCCCCACATACAGAACTTTTCCGTCCACCTCGCCGGAGCACGCATTTTTTCCAAAATAGACCTGGTCCGCGGTTACCATCAAGTCCCAGTGCGCACTGAGGACGTACCCAAAACAGCAGTAATAATGCCTTTCAGTTTATTCGAGTTCCTGCGCATGCCATTCGGGTTAAAAGGCACGGCACACACGTTCCACCGCATGAAGGATGCAGTGCTGCACGATCTCCCGTTCGTGTTCGTCTACCTCGACGATATCCTGGTAGCCAGTGCGTCCGAAGACGAACACGAAACCCACCTCAGGACGGTTTTCCAGAGGTTGGAGGAGCACGGATTAATAATCAACCCGGCTAAATGCCAGTTCGGCGTGACGGAGATTGATATTTTGGGGCACTGCGTCTCTCCGGAAGGAGCGATCCCGCTGCCTGACAAAGTGCGCGCTGTGGCGGATTTTCCCTGGCCTCAGACGGTTAGGGCACTGCAGGAATTTTTGGGGATCGTGAACTTTTATAACCGTTTCCTTCCCCGCGCGGCGCAGCTCATGCAACCATTGTACGCCGCGCTCAAGAGACAGAAACCCGCAGATAGGGTCAAATGGACCCCGGAGCGAGAGCGGGCGTTCTCGGAGGTTAAAGCAGCCCTGGCAAACGCCACACTGCTGGTGCATCCGGACCCGGTGGCCCGGATAGCGCTCACCACCGATGCTTCAGACGTGGCCATAGGGGCTGTCGTAGAGCAGCACGTCGCCGGGGCTTGGCAGCCGCTCGCTTTTTTCAGCAGAACTTTGCGCGACAGCGAACGTAAATACAGCGCGTTCGACAGGGAGTTGCTGGCTCTCCACCTGGCCATACGCCACTTCCAGTTCTGGCTGGAAGGGCGCAGCTTCACCGCGTTCATGGATCACAAGCCACTAACGTTCGCGATGGCCAAGGTTTCAGAACCATGGTCGGGCTGGCAGCAGAGACAGCTGGCCGCGATCTCAGAGTTTACTACCGATATTCAGCATGTGTTGGGTAAACTGAATGTGGTGGCGGACTGCCTCTCGCGCGCCGTGGTGGCCCCGGTCTATGTGGGGATAGATTACGCAGCCATGGCCGCGGAGCAGATTAGCGATGCAGACGTGCGCGCGCTCCAGTCTGGACCAACAGGGTTAAGGCTGGAGAGCAGAGTACTGCAAGATGGCATGCCCCCCTAATCTGCGATGTCTCCACGGGACACCCGCGTCCGGTGGTCCTGGTCGCGTGGCGCCGCCGCGTGTTTGAGTCGGTTCACACTCTGGCGCACCCAGGAGTGCGCGCGTCGGTCAAAATGGTGGGAAAGAAGTTTGTGTGGCCGAGCCTACGCAAACAAGTAAAAGAGTGGGCTGCAGCCTGCGTGGCGTGCCAATGAGCCAAGGTACACAGACACACGAAGGCTCCCTTGGAGCCGTTTCGGGTACCGGCTAAGAGGTTCGACCATGTTCACGTGGACCTCGTGGGCCCCCTCCCGCCATCACAGGTGTGCACGCACCTCCTGACAGTGGTGGACCGCACCACACGCTGGCCAGAAGCAGTCCCGCTGGCAGCAACCACGTCCACGGACGTAGCACGCGCTTTTTTAACAACATGGGTGGCGCGTTTTGGAGTCCCGTCGGACATTACGTCCGACAGGGGCCCGCAATTTGTTTCCGACCTCTGGTCTGCGATGGCCCGCAGCCTGGGTGCTGCAATTCATCGCACAACCGCGTACAACGCACAGCCCAATGGGTTATGCGAGCGTTTTCATAGATCACTGAAAGCAGCACTCAGGGCTTCACTGACAGATGCAAATTGGGTAGACAGGCTGCCGTGGGTTCTATTGGGGTTGCGCGCCGTGCTAAAAGACGATTTGGAAGCTTCCCCGGCAGAGCTCGTTTTTGCGCAGCCCCTACGGCTGCCCGGGGAATTTCTACTGGACAATCCCACGCCAGGCAGCTCCCCGTCTCAGCTTTTGCAGCGTAGCGCAAACATGGGCACGCTGCCGGGCCCTGCCCACCACAGTTTTCCACGTGCCTAAAACTTTGAAGAACGCGGAGTTCGTGTTCGTCAGACACGACGCCGCCCACCGCCCTCCATTGCGCCCACCCCATGATGGACCGTTCAGAGTGTTGGAAACAGGGGATAAGCATTTTGTGCTAGACTTGGGGGGGTAGACAGGAGAGACCTGGCATAGACAGACTCAAACCAGCTTTTGTAGTGGCGGATGAGCAAGTGCTGTTGGCGAGGGCCCATCGGCATGGAAGACCCCCACGGAGACCTCCCCAGGGGGACGATTCATCAGAGCAGCCACACGGACAGAGTGAACCCCTCTCCCCCCCACGGCTCACCCGCGGTCGGACACACTCCCAGCAGCCTCCCACCTGCACAGCAGCGCCACGGAGGCAGTAAACCCCAGTTACAGCAGATATGGGAGGAGACTGAAGCCGAAACAGCATGTGGACTGATGTTCTATTGTTCTATCTAAGATGCTGGGGGGGCGGTATGGGCCTCAGGTTATTTCACACCTTAGACAGAGACAATGAATACACATGGGAGAACAATACCCAAGTGGGTGAGAGGGGGTTGAATGAAGTGTAGTGTAGATGTCATGCTGTGATGAGGAAGTGCCTTGATCCTTGTGAAGTGTGACTTGATATAGAGAGAGGAATGCTTGATGTTACCAGTCAGTCTGTTCTTTGCTTGTGAGATGTGTGTAATAAATTGTCTGAAATGAATACGTCTCTTCATTTACACACTCCACAACACATTTCCACAAAAAGTCTGAGTCATACACATTTTAGCCTTAGAATTAAGGTAAAACACCTGTTATAATAGACGGTGAACATTAAATGATTTTTCCTCTCAAATTTAAAACACTTGCAGGAAAACTTTGAGAATTTTTTTCTCCCCAATACAAATTGGCTTCTTTCATCTATATTTGCACATTTAATTTTCAAATAATTTCCCCCCCGAATTTTTGAGTCTTTTTTTAATCATTAAATTGAAGAAATTTTCTCCTAAATTCTGATCCATCCTTTCAGATTAGCTATCTTTTTCCAATTTTGTCCTTGTAAATATGATCTCAATATTTTACAACTTTCCTCATCATTTGTGATGTGCCATCCTGAGTGCTTCAGGGAGAGATTCCGCAGGTCCTCCCTACCTACGGCTGTCAGACTGTATAATCCAAATACTGCTCATAAAGTCTGGACTAAACGTCACAACTCCGCACAAGAGATCGTCCCCTCCAATACACAACTAGGACAATTACTATCGAGGGTGGCAACAACACTGTTCAGTCAATGGGAAATATACAGGTACATCTCAAAATATTAGAATATCTGAAAAAGTTCCAATATTTTTTTGTCACTCATTTCAGAAAGTGAAACCATCCATCTTCTACCGCTTAATCCTTTTCAGGTCGCGGGGGGGCTGGAGCCTATCCCAGCATCACTGGGCGAGAGGCAGGGTCCACCCTGGACAGATCGCCAGTCCATTGCAGGGCCAACACAGAGAGACAGACAACCATTCACTCTCACAGTCACCCATATATTATATAGATTCATTACACAGAGAATGATATATTTCAAGTGTTTGTTTTTTTTTCCACAATATCTTTATTGAACCTTTTTTTTTTTTTTAACAAACATGATACAAACAATCAAACACTAACACTAAAGTACTACAAAAAAAAAAATGCACTAAAAACACCAACAACCACCAACAAAATCAAGTCTTCAACAATGCTCCTCTGTTTAGTCTAGACAATCCAATACATAAGTATACATATTATGTTCACCAGTTTGGAATTTATAAGGTCCACACACATCATTCACCTTCTTCTTCAAGAGTTATGTTTAAATTTTTTACATAATCAATAAAAGGTCTCCATATATTCTCAAACACAATTTCCTTTAATTTCAGTATATATGTTATTCTTTCTAATGGAAGGTTTGTTAACATCTGTCTTAACCACTGAGTCACATCTGGTCTATGAGTCTTTTTCCATAATAGTGCAATACATTTTTTGGCATTAAGCAAACTGAGGTCTATGAATGTTCTTTCACTTTTATTAAAATTATGCTTTTCTGGGTACAGACCCAACAAAAACAGTTTAGGATTCAATATGATTTGTTTTGAGATTATTTTTTCAATTGTTACCCTCACCTCTTCCCAAAACATTCTTATTAATCTACATTCCCATAAACAATGAAATAGGGTTCCTTTACTTTCCATGCATTTTGTGCATGTATCTGGTATATTTTTGTTATATCTATTTAACTCCTCCGGTGTAACATACATCCGCATTAACCATTTGAAATGTATCAATTTAAGGCGTGTATTTATTGATTTGGTTTGAGCTTCTGTACAAGCCAATTCCCATTGTTCCTCTGAAATTTCAATTTGCAGATCTTCTTTCCAGTAGTTTAATCTTTTCAGTGAATTTTCACTTGAAGATAGTGTCAATGAGTTATAAAACTCTGAAATAATACCCTTTCTTTTACTATCTTTCATCATCATTTTTTCCAAGGATGAATAAATAGGTCGAGTGAGAGCTTTATTTTGATTTGATCGAATAAAGTTTCTAAGTTGAAGATATTTAAAAAAATGTGTTCTATTGAGATTAAATTTGATCCTCAGCTCTTCAAAAGACATTATGTTGTCTGCACATGGCAAATATAAATCCTGAATCTTTTGTATCCCTTTTAAATTCCATACTTTAAATACAGCGTCCGCTCTCCCTGGTTTAAAATATTGATTACCCCATATTGGACTAAATTGTGACAATAACTGTGGTTCTTTTAAATAGTTTTTAGCTTCACACCATATTTTGATCATATGCTTTACAAATGGATTTTTAACTTGTTTTTGTAATTTTTTTGCCGAATCTGAGTATATGAATATGGGAAGAGGTAAAGGTAAATTGTATGAATCCATTTCAGTCCAGTGAGGGAGATCATTTGATGAAAAATAATATGTCATAGACCTCAGTTGTGCCGACCAATAATACAACATAAAATTTGGACATTTCAGACCTCCAGAATCAGAATCAGAATCAGAATCAGAATAAACTTTATTGCCAAGCATGTAAAAAACACACGAGGAACTTGACTTGACATTGGTGCGCATGCGCGCGACACAACGACACGGCAGCCATAATAGGCGCCTCATCAAACAGAGATAGATAAGAAAGGGAGGGGAAGGGAGGGAACGACACAAGGGGGGAGGAGAAAAAAAAACTTTGTTATCAGAATACAGCTTATTTTTTAAGCAGATTATGATTACAATGAAAAAAAAATCTCTCAATAGCACAGAGCAACAACTCAGAATTTCACAAGACACAAGAGAGCAGTGTACAGTATATCTTTAATCAGTTCATGAATCAATGTGTGTGCGGTGTTGAGCAGTGTTGATGATAATAAGAGAGACCCAAGGACCCTTGGCAGAAGATGTTTTGTCTGTCTGGCGCCCAGTCTTATCTGGCGCTGCAGCTGGCTGTCCAAGGCCTTGTGCTCATGATTTTGAAAAAACACAGTCTGCAGACAGCCAGGAGGAATTTTCATGGGGAATAATAATGCCAAATAGGACTGATCACAGAGAAGACGTGTATTTCTTCTGTAGATTCAGTACATTAATCCTTCATTGCGCAGCTTTGAATTCGTCGTGGAAAGACCTGAGCGAACCCATGATGTAATCCACCTTACGAGACAGTTCTCCAGTAGTCGCTATCAGGGTCTTCTCCAGATAAAACGATCAAATGGTAAATATAATAAAGACAGACGTAATCTAGCCCTCCTGTTGTTCCATATAAATTCCACTAACTTTTTTTTTATTCTTGAGAATAGATCTAAAGGTGGTGATAAGGGAATGTATTGAAATAAATAAAGTATTTTAGGTAAAATATTACTTTTAAGTATATTGATTCTCCCGATCATCGACATTGGTAGTGACATCCATCTCTGAGTTAACTCATTGATATCTGACATTAAGGCTTCATAGTTGACACTGGCGACTGATTCTAGCTTAGGCATAATTTGGATTCCTAAATATTTAAACTGATTTACAACATTGAATTGATTTACCTCAGGGGCTGGGTAATTTCTCTGGGTCTCATTTAGCATTAATATTGAAGATTTAGTTTTATTTATTTTATATCCTGATATTTCCCCAAAATTCTTTATTAAATTCAACAAGGTTGGAATTGATTTTTTTAGATTCGACATAAACAAAATTATATCATCGGCGTACAGGGAGATTTTATGTTCTGTTGGTCCAACTTTAATTCCATATATTTGTGAATGTAAACGTATCGCTATCGCTAAAGGTTCAATTGCCATAGTAAACAGTAAAGGTGAAAGTGGACAGCCTTGTCGACATCCTCTATTGATTTTTATTGGTTTTGAAATATTGTTATTTGTTAGGATTTCTGCTGTAGCATTATTGTATATTATTTGAACCCATTTTATGAAATTATTTCCAAGTCCAAACCTTTGTAGGACTTCAAAAAGAAAGGGCCATTCAACTCTATCAAAGGCCTTTTCGGCATCCAATGATAGGAGAGCTGTATCCGGTGCTTCTTTATTAAAATAAATAATATTAAATAGTCTTCTTACATTATGGAAGCCTTGTCTACCCTTTATAAAGCCATTCTGATCTCGATTAATAATATTTGGTAAAATTTCTTGTATTCGTCTTGCTAAAATTTTACAGATTATCTTAAGGTCGGCGTTTAATAGGCTTATTGGTCTCATATTTTCACATTTATTAGAGGGCTTACCTGGTTTTGGCAGCAGTATAATTAAGGCATTATTTATGTATGATGGTAAATTATTATTTTGAAATGCTTCTAAAACCATTTCCAAAAAAGGTTTTATTAATTTATTCTTAAATTTTTTATAAAGGTCAACTGGAAGACCATCTGGTCCTGCACTTTTTCCTGATTTCATATTATCAATGGCTAGCCCAACTTCTTCTTGACTAATTTTAGACTCCAATATCTCCCTGTTTTCATTTGGAATACACGGTATAGATAGTTCGTTCAAAAACCCATTTAGTTTTGTTAAATCAGGTTCATTTTTGGTATCATATAATTTTTCATAGTAATCTCTAAAGGCTCTATTAATTTCTAAAGGATCTATAACTACCTGTCCGTTACTTATAATACTGGTAATTGGTGTTTTAATTTCCAATTGTTTAATCTGCCATGCTAATAATTTTCCTGATTTTTCACCTTGTTCATAAAAAGATTGTTTCAATCTTAGAAGACTCGAGGCAGCTCTATTCGCTGATTTTTTGTCGTATTCAGCTCTCAAAATCAGTAATTCATTCTCCAACCTTGGGTCACTTCCTGCATACACTTTTTCCTGAAGACTTTTTATTTTATGTTCCAATTTAGCTCTCTCCTCTCGAGTCTTCTTAGATTTTGATCCTGTATAACTAATAATATGTCCCCTAATAAAAGCTTTGAAAGCCTCCCACTTTACACATGCTGATGTTTGTGTAGTATTGATGTCAAAGAACTCGTCTATCTGTTTTTCTATATACTTGACAAATTCCTCATCCTGAAGCCATTTATGCTGAAATTGCCATCTACCTGATTCCTTTGTCAATTTTTTATCTACATATATTAGACAACAGGGTGCATGATCAGAGATCACGATGTTATCATAAAAGCAGTTTTGAATCTTGGACCTTAATTCTGTGGAAATCAAAAAATAATCAATACGTGAGAATGTCTTGTAGGTACTGGAATAACAAGAATAGGCTTTAACTTGTGGTTTCATTTCTCTCCATATATCTAACAATCTCAATTCTTTCATAAAATGATTAATAGTCATCCTACATCCAATGTGCGTACAATCCAGTCCTGTTGATCTATCCACACCTGGATTCAATGTACAATTAAAATCCCCTGCTATTATATGTTGCCCTGTAAGTGATGATAAGATGAGAAATAAATTAGCAAAGAACTTCTGATCATCTATATTGGGACCATATAAGTTCACAAGATTTATATTTTCTAATAGCAAAGAACCTTGAATGATTACATATCTTCCAAATTTGTCTCCAATTACATTTTTCACTTGAAAAGGAACTGATTTATGTATGAGAGTCATAACTCCCCTGGCTCGGGATGAGAATGAAGAGGTGAATACACTTCCCTGCCATCTACTCCTAATTCTTTTAACATCCTCCTCTATCAGATGAGTTTCTTGTAAAAACACAATTCTTGAACCCATGTCCTTTATTTTATTCATAACTTGTTTAAGTTTTTTTAAATTTTGTAGACCTCTGCAATTCCATGAAGTTAAATTAAGATTAACACTTTGGTCCATGATCAATAGAGAGTTTGGGATTACCTTGCAGTGTAAACATGCTCATACAGAGAAGCAAAAACATGAGTGGTTGAACATTCATCCTACAAACTACACACAAACAAATTTCCCCTTCCCACACTTGTGGCAAACCCCCCAAAATCAAAAGAAAAATTCTGTCTCCCGATATAGCCATCGACCGTTCCACACCCATGGGGAACAGCCTAAGCCACTCCTTCTTCATCCTCCCAATCACCCTAACTCTACTGCTTTTAATGACGTAACATTAACTCTCCTCTGTAGTTTTCCAACTTAACTCCAAAATTTTTAACAACTTTGTACATCATAGTTTTTTTTTTTTGTTTGTTTTGTTTTTGTTTTGTTTTTTTAATATATAATACAATCTATATTTTGTAAACTTACTATTTACTTCAAGTCAGTCAGATGCCTGTGCAAATGCTTAATTATTCTACCTTATATTTTGTTCATGCTTAGCTCCCACCAGTCTCTTCTTCTTCTTTGATCTTCTTGATGAACTCCTGCGCCTCCTCTGGGGTCTTGAAGATGTGGGTTCTGCCCTCATACGTGGTCAGCAGTCTCGCAGGATAGATTACACCATGACGAATCCCAAGGTTGCGCAGCTCCTTACGTACGAGATCAAACTGCTTCCTCAATTGCTGGATTCCTGTGGCCAAATCTGGGTAGAACCGCACCTGCTGGTCCTGGTGTTTAATCTCTCCTTTAGCACGTGCAGCGTTGAAGATCTTCATCCTGTCTCTGTTGCTAAGAAACTTCATAATTAAGGTCCTCGGCGGTCCCTTATCTCTCCGTGGGCCAATACGATGTGCTTTTTCCAGAACCACTGCTGATTGCAACTCCTCGCTGCCCAGCACCTCCGGAATCCACTTTTCCAGAAAGGAACATACGTCCCGACCTTCTGATTCCTCTGGAAGACCCACCAGCCTCAAATTATTCTGTCTCGACCGAGATTCCAAATCCAAAATATTATCTTCCAGAGATTTTTTTTTTTTTTCCAAAGTGCGCACCTTTAATTGAAGACGGGTGACGTCATCTTCAGCACTAGCGAGACGGAGCTCCATCTGCGCCGTTCGTTCTACACAGTCACCCAATTCCTTTCTTATTCCTTCCAACGCTGTCATAATCCCATCAAATCTAGAGGAAAAGTCCGCTCTCATTGAACTCATGGCAGCCATCAGCGCATCTGCGCCATTCCCCGCAGATATCGTACCGTTGCCAGCCCCCTCCGCCATATATGGAGTTTTGTTTGCTGCGTCACAGACCTGAAAGTCCGTTAATTTGGACTGTTTCGGCGGCTCGCTTTTTCCTTTTCCTGGTTTTCCAGCCTTAGGCTTCGCCGACATATCCTCGCCCAAATGCTGGGATACGTTCTGTCCCAAATGAGAGAGTTATTTGCCGATTTTTTTTCTCCAGGAGCAGAGCAGAGCGAGACACGTCCGTCCTACGTGGCAGCCATAACCGGAAGTGAAAGTGTTTATTTTAATTTTGATGGTTATGGCTTACAGCCCATGAAAAAAATAGAAATTACATAAAATTCATTTAAAAAAAGTTTTTTTTAATACAAATGTGGACCAACTGAAAAGTATGTCCATGTTAACACTCAATACTTGGTCGGGGCAAATTTTGGATTAATTACTGTATCAATGTGGCGTGACATGGAGGTGATCAGCCCGTGGCACTGCTGAGGTGTTATGAAGGTCCAGGTTGCTTTGATAGTGACCTTCAGCTCATCTGCATTGTTGGGTGTGGTGTCTCATCTTTCTCTTGACAATACTCCATAGATTCTCTTTGGGGTTTAGGTCAGGAGAGTTTGCTGGCCAATCAAACACAGTGATGCCATGGTCATTAAACCAGGTTTTGATACTTTTGGTGGGGGGGGGGTGCCAAGTCCTGCTGGAAAATGAAATGAGCTTCTCCATAAAGCTTGTCAGCAGAGAGAAGCATGAAGTGCTCTAAAATTTTCTGGTAGACAACTGCGCTGACTTTGGTCTTGAAAACACAGTGGACCAACACCAGCAGAAGACATGGTTCCTCAAATCATCACTAACTGTGGAAACTTTACACTAAACCTTGAGCAACTTCTGTGCCTCTCCACTCTTTCTCCAGACTCCTTTCCAAATAAAATAAAAAAAAATTACTTTTATCTGAACAGCGGTCATCTGCTGATGTTTGTCCACTGTCTTTTATCAAGACCAAAGTCAGCACAGTCATCTACCAAGAAATTTTAGAGCACTTCATGCTTCTCTCTGCTGACAAGCTTTATGGAGTTGATTTCATTTTCCAGCAGGACTTGCCCCCCCCCCCACACACACAGCTAAAAGTATCAAAACCTGGTTTAATGACCATGGCACCGTTTGATTGGCCAGCAAACTCTCCTGACCTAAACCCCAAAGAGAATCTACGGAGTATTGTCAAGAGAAAGATGAGACACCAGACCCAACAATGCAGACAAGCTGAAGGTCACTATCAAAGCAACCTGGACCTTCATAACACCTCAGCAGTGCCACAGGCTGATCACCTCCATGCCACGCCACACTGATACTGTAATTAATCCAAAAGGAGCCCCAACCAAGTATTGTGTGTGTATGGACATACTTTTCAGTCGGCCAACATTTGTATTTTAATGGGCTGTAAGCCATAATCATCAAAATTAAAATAAACACTTGAAATATATCATTCTCTGTGTAATGAATCTATATATGGGTTTCACTTTCTGAAATGAGTGACAAAAAATACTGAACTTTTTCATGATATTCTAATTTTTTGAGATGCACCTGTACCTTATTCCACCTAGCTGCAATGCTCCATACTGTGGGTGTTTATATATTTACATATTTATTCCATCTAGCTACAATGCTCTGCACTGTGTGTTCATATATTCATATATTTATTCCATCCAGCTACAATGCTCTGCACTGTGTGTCTGTGTGTGTATATATATATATTTTATAGTAATATGTATATTAGCTGCTCTTGCTTGTTTTTTTTCTTGCCTTCTGATTGTTGCTCTGAGTGTTGCTATCCCTGTGCTGTTGCAATCCTGGAATTTCCCCGTTGTGGGACTAATAAAGGCTTATCTTATCGTCTGGGTCCATATCTATATTTTGTCAGGTAATTTAACTGTAATGCTATTGATACCATCTAACTGCAATGCTCCTGCACTGTGTATATAACTGTATGCACGTGTATTTATTTATTGCTTGGGCTAACCTATTTTATCTCATTTAATATCGCTCTGAGTGCTGCTTCAATCTTGTCATTTCCCCATGGTGGGACTAATAAAGGCTCATCTTATTTTCTTTTAACTCAGAGAAAAACTGCAAATTTGCAACTGTGTTGTACATTTGAAAATCTTTTTAAAACTAGGTCCTTTTATCTTTTAAAAATAAAAACACCTTCATTTGCAAACTTTTTTCATTTAAATGTGTATTTTTATTGTCGGTACTTTGATCTTTTGTCCCACGGTGAATACTTCAATTTGCAGCTGTCCGTCAATCTGCTACTTCTTCTGCTACTTCTTCCACATTTTCTTGTAAATTTGAATTTCTCACATTTGAGCTTTTTTCCAGCCCCCCCCCACACACAAAAAATGTCATTTTATATAAAATTTAAGCTTTGATATAAAATCAAGCATACCCCCCCCCAATATATTGTCCAACCCAAGCCAGTTTCTTTACATTTTCTCCCCTTGTCAGTTTGTCTTGTAAATTTTATCCATTGTAAGTCAGTCACAGGTAGCCAGGGTTTATGGGTGAGAGTCAGATGTGGGTCCAGAGCCGCAGGTTGCCGACCTCGGGTGTATGTGGAGTGCGATTCCTTTAATCAGTGAACAATAAATAAGGAGGCAGATTCAGATCAGATTACTGATGATTTTATTGTTTCTGTACAAACAAAACGGCAGCAGAGACGATGATTCCTCCTCAGATCCGAGAGGGATAGAGCATCTGGAAGAGAAACAGGAAACACACCGTCAGAATAAAAGCATCACTAGACAGGGTTTCTGCAGCTGTAAGAATGTTAAATTTAAGACTTTTTAAGACCCTTTTAATTTAACCTTTATTTATACAGGGCAGTTCCATTGAGAGGCAGCCTCTCTTTTTTTAAGATGCCCTGTTCACACTCACACAGTTATACATTCACACCTGCTCGAGATTAGATTATTGTAATTCTTTATTATCAGGTTGTCCTAAAACATCTTTAAAAAGTCTTCAGCTGATCCAAAATGCTGCAGCAAGAGTTTTAACAGGTACTAGAAAGAGAGATCATATCTCTCCGGTTCTGGCCTCCCTTCATTGGCTTCCCATAGAGTTTAGAATTAAGTTTAAAATCCTTCTTTTTACTTACAAAGCTCTAAACAATCAGGCTCCTTTTTATTTAAAAGATCTGATACTACCGTATTATCCTAACAGAGCACTACGCTCCCAAAATGCAGGACTACTTGTAATACCTAGAATCTCCAAAAGTCTCCCATTGTACTCCAAAAGTACAATGGGAGGCAGAGCCTTCAGTTATCAAGCTCCTCTCCTGTGGAATCAGCTGCCAATCTGGATTCGGGAGTCAGACTCGATCTCTGTTTTTAAGATTAGGGTTAAAACCTACCTTTTTGATATAGCCTACAATTAGGGAGGGATCATGTGTTTCTGAACCCTCCCTTAGTTATGCTGCTAATAGGTTTAGTCAGCCGGGGGACCTCCAGTAATGCACTGGGCCTCACTCCTTTCCTCACTCTCTATGAAATATTTTTTTTTGCTGGTCATTAACATTTGTTTGTTCTCTCCCATAGATTGAGTCCCCATCGTGCTGTTTGCTCTCTACATGTCTGTTCTTTTCATCTTCTCTGTCCCCTCACCCCCCAGCCAGTCGCAGCAGATGACTGCCCCTCCCTGAGCCTGCAGAAGCAGGCTCAGGGAGGGGCAGCCTGCAGAACCAGGCTGAAGAAACCTCCAGCCTGGTTCTGCTGGAGGTTTCTTCCTGTTAAAAGGGAGTTTTTCCTCTCCACCGTCGCCAAGTGCTTGCTCACAGGGGATCACCTGATTGCTGGGGTCTTTCTGCAACTGTGGGGGTTCCCCCCTACAGTTGATAGTGCTATGAGATGACTGTTGTTGTGAAATGGCGCTATATAAATAAAATAAAGTTGAACCTGGAAGCTGCCCAGTACAACCACAAACTGACCTGTGGCCACTGAGCAGCTCTACTGGAGCAGTTAGGGTTAAGGGCCTTGTTCATGGGCACCACAGTGGGGCTGAGGAGGGTGGGGCAAACACTGCTATGTTATCTGTCCCACCCAGATCTAATCCTGCCGGTCCAGAGACCGAACCCGTGACCCTTCACTCACCAGTCCACATCCCCAACCATTAGGTCACCACTGCCCACTTCTTTTAAGGACACTTTATCAAATTTAAGGCCTTCTATTTGCAAAATGATGAAATACATTCAACCATATTACAATTAACCTTGTCCAATTATTTTGGGCCATTAATATAGCTCGCATTAAATGTACTTCACCGCTAAATGCTGCCACGAAATAAACAAGTTATTCAAATAAAATACCTGAAACTAGACCTTACACCAGGGGTGTCCAATCATGTGCCATGGAGGGCCAAGACCCTGCAGGTTTTATCCTCTCCCCAGTCTCTTCAGCAGGTGTTTTCACTGATCAGCAATCAGTGGGAAGAAGTTCAGTGAAATCTGCTGTTGAAGACACTGGTTGGAGATAAAGCCTGCAGGGTCTTGGCTCTCCATGACACACGATTGGACACCCCTGCTTTACACTCACAACCAAACCTGGCAACATCACAGGAAAAAAGGCACAAACTTATAAAAAGTTGCATATATACATTAAAAAAGTCACTTTCACAAGTAAAATAGAAGGCTTTATTGTTATTGTACAGCACAACGAAATTGTGGGGAAATTTAAAAGGAAATTTTCGCAAATTAGCAAAATGGTGCAAATGTAGATTAGATATGTTGCAAATTTACAAAAAATATTGCAATTTTACAAGAAAAAATATGCAAATTTGCATTAAATATCTGTAAATGTACAAAATCTGTGTGTGTTCCTCAGATATCTCTCAAACGGTTCGTCAGACTGACCTCAGATTTTATAAGTGCTTTGCTGGGGTTATGAGGGTGTGCATCCCCGAGTATGAAGTTGCTCAGTTAAAATATGTGATTTTTATCAATAAAAGTTTAGCCACTGCCGTGTCTCCTCATGATCTGGCTTGTGGAAGCGTGGGCAGGTTTTCAGATTCAATGACTTTGTACTGATTGGATAATATGAGGCATCACGACTGTTATGTCGGTAAACGAGAACCAAGGATGAGGCTGGATGTTGAACTGAACACAACTTTATTGTTGACTCACTCTCACAGTACAGGCGCTCCCATCAGGCAAAAGGTGAAGTCAAAGAGACCGCCCCCCCCTTCCTCACAGCTCTCTTATACACCAGGTGGCGGTGGAACCAGAAAGGTGGAGCCACCACTCGTGTCACACAATAATATGTCCCAATAACAACACAACAACAACCAGTCACTCACCACTGCACTCCGCTAACAAAACAAGGAAGTGAAAAGCGACAATTTTTTTTTTTGTTTTTTTTGTTACTTATTTGTACCCGTAGGTAGACTTGGTTTGCAGTCTGGTGACAAGCCACCGGCCGCTGGTCGCTGCGTGCGCGAGCGCCCTAAACCTACATGTTTTTGGTGTGCGGGAGGAAACCGGAGAAATCCCGGAGTAAACCCGCGCAACACGGGGAGAACATGCAAACTCCACACAGCTCACTGTTGGTCGGGGGCTGGGATCGAACCCACGATCTCATGATCCCCGCGGTCCCCCGGCCGAGGGTAAAACTGTGCTGCCACAGTGCTAAACCACTGCGCCACCGTGCAGCAGTGGTTTAGCACAATTGGTGCAAATTTGAAGTTCTGATCTGAATTGTAATCAGATTGAAGAAATTTTGCCCATGTAACCGTGGCTAGTGATACAGCCAAACAGGTCATTCTGCTGTGTATAATAATGTTGGGTGTTTTGTACTTATAATATTGCTGAAATATAAAATGATGCACTACAATGGGTCTCAAATATTTGTAAACATGTCCTGTTATAGTACTGCATGAGTTTATTGACAATAGACCATAAACTACACATATAAACTAAAACAATTATGACGGAACTGCCATTCCCCAAAGTGAAGACACAACACTTATGAATGTAAGTCAGAAAAGATCACACAAATTAGTGACCTGACAAATAAATCAGGATTCTTAAACAGTTGCTAATATTGGATGTCCCATTCATTTTCAGTAATTCTGTAATTAATATTCACACAATCAAATAAATCTTAGTGTTCAGTCCCTTTTATATTTGCCAGTCTAACATGTGTGATTACCTACATATACAGTGGGGTAAAAAAAAGTATTTAGTCAGCCACCAATTGTGCAAGTTCTCCCACTTAAAAGATGAGAGGTCTCCAATTTTCATCATAGGTATACCTCAACTATGAGAGACAAAATAAGAAAAAAAAAAATCCAGAAAATCACATTGAAGGATTTTTAATGAATTGGTAAATTCCTCGGTAAAATAAGTATTTGGTCAATAACAAAAGTTCATCTCAATACTTTGTTATATACCCTTTGTTGGCAATGACAGAGGTCAAACGTTTTCTGTACGTCTTCACAAGGTTTTCACACACTGTTGCTAGTATTTTGGCCCATTCCTTCATGCAGATCTCCTCTAGAGCAGTGATGTTTTGGGGCTGTCGCTGGGCAACACAGACTTTCAACTCCCTCCAAAGATTTTCTATGGGGTTGAGATCTGGAGACTGGCTAGGCCACTCCAGGACCTTGAAATGCTTCTTACGAAGCCACTCCTTCATTGCCCGGGCGGTGTGTTTGGGATCACTGTCATGCTGAAAGACCCAGCAACGTTTCATCTTCAATGCCCTTGCTGGTGGAAGGAGGTTTTCACTCAAAATCTCACGATACATGGCCCCATTCATTCTTTCCTTTACACAGACCAGTCATCCTGGTCCCTTTGCAGAAAAACAGTCCCAAAGCATGATGTTTCCACCCCCATGCTTCACAGTAGGTATGGTGTTCTTTCTCCTCCAAACACGACAAGTTGAGTTTTTACCAAAAAGTTCTATTTTGGTTTCATCTGACCATATGACATTCTCCCAATAGTCTTCTGGATCATCCAAATGCTCTCTAGCAAACTTCAGACGGGCCTGGACATGTACTGGCTTAAGCAGGGGGACACGTCTGGCACTGCAGGATTTGAGTCCCTGGCGGCGTAGTGTGTTTCTGATGTAGCCTTTGTTACTTTGGTCCCAGCTCTCTGCAGGTCATTCACTAGGTCCCCCCATGTGGTTCTGGGATTTTTGCTCACCGTTCTCGTGATCATTTTAACCCCACAGGGTGAGATCTTGCGTGGAGCCCCAAATCGAGGGAGATTATCAGTGGTCTTGTATGTCTTCCATTTTCTAATAATTGCTCCCACAGTTGATTTCTTCCCACCAAGCTGCTTACCTATTGCACATTCAGTCTTCCCAGCCTGGTGCAGGTCTACAATTTTGTTTCTGGTGTCCCTTGACAGCTCTTTGGTCTTGGCCATAGTGGAGTTTGGAGTCTGACTGTTTGAGGTTGTGGACAGATGTCTTTTATACTGATAATGAGTTCAAACAGGTGCCATTAATACAGGTAACGAGTGGAGGACAGAGGAGCCTCTTGATTTTCTGGATTTTTTTTTTCTCATTTTGTCTCTCATAGTTGAGGTATACCTATGATGAAAATTGGAGACCTCTCTCATCTTTTAAGTGGGAGAACTTGCACAATTGGTGGCTGACTAAATACTTTTTTGCCCCACTGTAGGCTCCATCTCTGTATTCCACTTTCAAACACAGCCTACATTTGGGCCTGCAGAGCCTAATAGGGCTTCCTGTTTTCAAACAAGAATACTTGCTTTCTACGGGCATGCACTAGTTCTGCAAATTTACAAGTGAAATGGTGCAATTTGAAAAGAAATGTAGAAAATTTACAAGACAAAATAGTTGTGAATTTCTTAAGTCACAAATCGATAAAAATGTTGCAAATTTAAAAAAAAACACTTAAAATTCACAAGAAAAAAATGGTACAAACCTCGGTGGGGGAAAAAAAGGAGAAAAATTCACAAATGAGACAAAGCAGGCAAATACAAAATGAGGATTTTCAGCCCCACAAATGTGACCCGTGCTGACAACAAGAGTCACTTTGAGGAAATTATCAAAACTAAGGCAACCTTTTTTCCATATTGTGTATTGAAAGACCTTCAAAATAATATTTAATTTGTAGGAAGTGAGCAAAAAATGGACACTGGAGAAAAACGATTTGTTTATATTTTGGCTAGGTATAAAACTCGTGCTCGGTCGGTCAGAAGTTGCGTCTTCCACAAAAACATATGTATTTTTAGAAAGTACGATTTCTAAGCTTTCCAATGATACCAGGCACTCATGGGTTTTTTTTCCCGGGACTTGCCGCTAGCAAACAAAGAAAGAGTCTCCTGCCTGCAGCTCGCAATGACGCAGTGCGCACTCAAGACTCATTTTGCCAGCATGGGTCACAAATGTGAAAAACGAACCGTCATGTTCATCATATCCATGCAACTTTCTCTTGAAAATGGACATTTAAAGTGCTAATGACACGATTTTGACTGCATCTAATTTTGCAAACACATAATACAGTATGACGAAATAGATGGGTCTGTGCAGTTCTAAGTCAAACAGGCTTGTTTTCACGCAAATATCTGACGTTTCCAAGAGCGCCGCGACACCAATTGTGTCAGTGGCTGGAAACCCCCCTGGCCATGTTGTGACGTCAGCAGGAGAACACAGCAGTTGGCTGCCCATTGTACACGCATGATGGAAGTGGTAGAAAACATCGACGATGGTTCCAGCACATGTAGTCTGGAATTGGTTTGTGTTGTCCAATCTTCAGACGATTATAGTTCAGAAGAATGGGATGATAATGAAGAATATGGGGGCATCAGACCGTTTTGACAGTCAGGGTTTGACTACCTGATACTGTCAACGCCCCCCCCCCCCAAGTAAACAAATAAAAAGATACCATTTTTTTATTGTTGCAGGTGCCAGTGTGGTCTGTGTGTGAGCATGACAACAGAGGAGGAGAGTATTTGCTGTCAGGAGCAGGACAAGGTGAAGCAGGAAATTCCGGACGGTGCTATAAAGTGTATCACTGGTCATCACAACTTCCCCGCGGTGTGTCTGAACGAAGATGTGTTGGAAGTGGCCTACTTCACCTATAAACATTATGTGAATGTGGATTATGGGAACAATTGGAAGTGAGATACAGCTTACAGACAGTTCATCAGATGGTGCTACCACTACCTTGGTGAGAAAGTCCGAGTGCCAATACCTGCCTGTGTTCTCAACAAGATCAGAGAGACCTTTCCACTACAAGAGGGACAATATGTTGGTTTTAGTTATGCTGACTAACTACCTTTATGTTTTCATGGCATTGTTTTTCATTCAATACATGTTTATCTGACCACAACTGTTGTCAATTTTTACAAGAAAATAAAATTACAAAATATTTATAGTGTGCTACTTTAAAATCTCATAACTTATCATTGGGATGTTGCATGCAATCTGTATCAATCCTGGGTATTTGAACGAGAGAATTGTTTTTTTATTTTGCAAATATAGTATAAATTTTTTTTTTTTAGTAAATTAGAGCATACTTGTGGCCATAACTTATCATTTTAAGGTTCAATTATCTGTAAAACCCCTTAAGAAATTAAAATTATTCTCTCTGTTACTGATGGCAATATCCTTAAAAATAATGTATTCCCTATTATTTATGTCTCATTAAAAATGCAGTTGTGTTTGTTATTGTTTATTAACTGCTTTTGTCTTGTATCAACTGGCATGTGATTTTCAACAACAACAATAATAAATGCAATAGAAGCAACTGACCATCCTCATTTTTTCTAGAGTTTGGTTACAAGAAAAACAATACTCATCACTGGTACAGCACACCAGTACTATAACTATCAAAAATGTTTAATTATTATAACAGGAAAAAGTCCAAATTAGTGGCAATGAATACAATATAGTCAGTTGGTGTCATGAACCAAGCCCGTGTTATCCTGTAGGCTCGGTTCTGACCGTTCTCTGTGGCTCAGGCATCGGGTTTATTATGCATTATCTTTTCAGTTCTTGTTGTTTTTATGTCTGTGTTCCTTTTCTTTTCCATGCCTGTAGCCGCCACTCTGGCCGGTGATTGTTGAGCAGCCATTTTGACCCACTTTCAGGTGGGCGCTGTCCAAGATTTGCCGGTCCGACCACGCACCCTCTCTGACAGTCAGCTGTTCATGATTTGTGTGCATCATCTGCCGTGTTGTCAGCCAGCCAATATTGCCAACACTATCACGATGTGTTAGCCACTCCACACAGCCGTGGTTCTGTTGCGCCCCTTGAAGCGATGTCGGCTCTGGGGTGCAACCGTGGTTAACATGTCTCCTCTCCATGCGTTCGCTGGCTGATGTCGGCCCTGAACGCCAACTGTAAGTGTTTGTTTATTTTTGTAAGTCTTCACCTTTTTGGGAACTGTTGTCATCAGTCTTATGTTCAAGAAATGTGCTGTGGTGAATCCTGTGCGGAAATCCATTCATCCTTCCCCTCCTCATGTGCTCCTCCTGCATAAAAGCACGCGAGGAGCACACGAGGAAGCTTCTGACAGTTGGAGCTGAAGCGTGTGATGTGGTCTTTCACAGCTTGCTGTTTATTTAAGCCTGCGACACAATGCGAAGGCGTAGCCGTAAAACAAACAAGAAACCAGAGAAACAGTCTGCTACAAAGCTGCTGGCATTCCAGTCGACAACACCGGTGTACGTTCTCGTGGAGACATCATTTTCGCCACCGAATGAAGCAGGAGGGCATCACAAGAAACCAATGCAGGAAGCCATCGAGTCTTCCTACCAGCAGACAGCAGCTTCACTCATAAATATGATCTCTAGTTCGGGCTGTGCAATATGACGATATATATCGGATGACGATAGAAAAAATATCATTATTTAAAATGCACATACTCCCATTTATTCAGTAAAGCTCCTCACCACGACTTGTCAGCGCCCTGTCTCTCCTCTGCAGTGCGCACAGTGGAACAGGTGTGTTGTAGGTGGCTAGGCTTCAGTCCGGTGGATACTAATGCCAACTCCAAACTATCGGTTCAGATAGCTGCTACTCCTATTTGCCAGGGATGTGGGACTGTTTTCCATCATGATGCGTCAGAGAAGAGAGTTCGCTAACCTCGTTTTAATAGGAAGTAAGTAACATTAACACCATGTCTAACTACAAAATGCTAAATGACGACGTTAAGTTGTGCTAATTGGAAACATGTAGCAGACCATCACTTCTTTGGTTTAGATTACTGCTGAGTTTCTTAGTTTTGTCTGAAAAAACTGTATTAAAGCTGCAAAAGTGCATGATGGTGGCACATACAAAATAAATAAAATGGGTCGAAGGAGCAAGGTGGCGCTTAATGTAATTTATTTGATTTCTAATCATTTTAATTAGTCAAGTATTGATAATAAAGTTGAAGTCATCACATGTATTTTATTACATTACCTTTTGTGTCTTTGACTTTCAGATCAGGACCAGTCTGAAATATTTTTACTAGGAAGCAAACAGGTTAAACCAGGCCAGAATAGCAGACTGCAGGTCTACACTTATATCTGGAGGTGACAGCCATGGGGAATTTTCTCATTTTCAGACGTTTTCTTACGTTATCTGTTTTTTTTTTTTGCTATTCTCCTCTGGCTCAGGAAATATTGAACTCACTGATGTTTACTTTTTAGTCATTTATGATTTAGAAGAAAAACCTGAAATTTATGAGAATCAAGTCTCAAATGCACATTAAAAAACTATTTTATAACACTGCAAAATTATGAGGGAAAAGGGTACATGTAAAAAAAAAAAGTAAAAAACTAGATGGTCCTTTTTATGTGATTATCTAAGCTGTAGAATTTACAGAAAATGCATATCATGATATATATTGTTATCATGATATAAGATGACATTGTGGGACACATATGCACATATGTATATCACTTTATGCTTCACATCTCAGATCGAACAAAGGACTGAGTCTCCTTGGAGATAACAGGAGGATGTGAAAGTTTAGTCTTTGGTATGCAGCGTGCCCGATTCCGTGCCACGCTGCAACCGCTGAGCCGGGGAACATTCTGGTGCAGGATTATCTGGGAGAAACTCCCCGGACAGCCAAAGTGGCTGCGCAAAAACTAGCTTGGCCGGGGAGGCTTCTAAATCCTCTTTAGGTGCAAAACGCATACCTGCCAACTTTTCAAACCTGAAAGGCCTAGTAATTAGCCGGGGTCCAGGGGCCGATGCTAATGCTAATAATGCTAATGCTAATAATAATAATGCTAATATTTGCCAAACAAATATTAGCATTAAATCTAGTTAAATGTAGCTAACAACCTCATATTTCTTCAACTTTCAAACCTGAAAAGTCTAGTAGCTAGCCGGGGTCCAGGGGCTGCAGGCCCCAGTAGGTCCAGGACAAAGTCCTGGTGGGGGGTTCAGGGGGGCGAAGCCCCCCCGATGCCAAACAAATATTAGCATTAAATCAAGTTAGAATGTAGCTAACAACCTCATATTTCTTCAACTTTCAAACCTGAAAAGCCTAGTAGCTAGCCAGGGTCCAGGGGCCGCAGTGTCAAATATTAGCATTTGACATAGAAGTCACATATTAATTATATTAAAGGCAAAATATCTAAATCAATTGCAATACTACACAGAGCGAAATATTTGCTGAATCAACCCACACTATATACCTTGTATCATTCATTAATACTCCCATATATGACATATTGTACTGAAGTATGGGGAAATACATATAAAACAAACATATCCAGTCTTTATGGTTCAGAAGAGAGCTATTAGAATAATAAACAAAGCTGCTTACAGGGAACCAACAAACCCACTTTTTCTTAAATTAAAAGCTCTCAAGTTGAAAGATCTGGTTGACTTTAAAACTGCAGTAATAATGTTTAAAGTGAAGAATCTATCACTGCCCGCAAATATCCAAAAGCTGTTCCAAATAAGGGAGAAACAATATCATTTCATAGGAACATGTATATTTCAAAAACCTTCAGTGAGAACTACCACCAAGCAACACTGTGTTTCAGTGCAAGGAGTCAGATTATGGAACGATTTTGGACCTGAATTAAAATCATGTACAACGCTTGGACAATTTAAACAAAAACTAAAGGAAGAAATACTCCAAACATATATACAAGATGACATGTAAAATCACATAAGGATTGTCATACCCAGTCTGTGTTGTGTTGTTACTTAGTTTTTTTTTGTCACATTTTGTCTTAGCTTTGTTCTGAATTGTAATCGCTCTTGTTTTGTTTTTCTTTTGAATTCTTGGATGGAATATGGGTGGGCAATATAAGCTGCGGCTTCAGCCATCACCCATTTCAGATAACTTATGTTGAACTGTATAATCAGAGGAGTTCTTGTTTAATTTGACCTTGTTGGATTTTTTCTCCTTTGTTATATTATTCTGTTTCTTTTTAATCTTTACTTTTAATCTATCCGAAATAAAGATTCATTCATTCATTAAATTTGCATTCAAAAGACTCTTAACACTGCATAGAACTTTGAATAGGCCAGATGTGATGTATTATGAATACTAGAAAAGCACTCGGAGAGCGCAGACCTCCGCCAAGCGCCACAGTTCCCCCCATACAGTGTTTAACATCATAAATAAAATATTGAAAATGGCCCTATCTCACAATGTTAAATAAATAAAAAAAAAAAATCCTTTAAAAAATTCCTGGATCCAGACAGTGATCCGGATCACCACCAAAATCTAATCATCTGTAGGATACCCCATTTCTGACAATCTGTGAAAATTTCATGAAAATCCATCCATAACTTTTTGAATTATCTTGCTAACAAAGAAACAGACAAACCAACGCTGATGATCACATAACCTCCTTGGCGGAGGTAACTAGAAGACTAGAAATATCAGCAGGGTATACTAGCACTGTATAACACACGTGCGTAAATGACGGCAAAATCGCTCTGATATTTTATGTGTTTACATGATACACCAAGCATGACTAGGCTTGCAATTACACAGCACATGTTCTTCAGAATCTTAGGCATTATATAAAATGTATTCTCCCTTTAGATGTCGAATCCATGGTCCATTTGCCAGGATTGAAGTGCAGTCGCGAACGTCTGCAGCAGTTTACATCGTGTTTACATCTCGCCATGTACGCACGCCTCTCCGGGATTTCGCACGAAAATAGAAACCTCAATACCCTCAATAGCGATAGCGTTAGCTTAGCAAATGCTTCAGGTAAAGCGTAGCAGCGAACCACGAAAAGAAACGCAACTCAGTTTACTCACAGAGTCCGGTGAAAGGCGAATAAAGGGGTATTTCTACTTCAAAAGCTGGTTCAACCAAGGTGGAAATTCAGCCTGTGCGTGTGTCACAAATGTTGATCCGATATTCGCTGTTGGTTATTTTAGTGGCAAAATCAGCAACTTTGTCTCAGCACTGAAAAAGTGTGACTATCCTGGCCGCCATCACGTGTTGCTCTGTTCTAAATTTAGATACGACTCCTAACGATCTTGTGTTTGGAATTGCTTTCGTGGTTTTTTTACGATTTAAAATCTTTGACTGAATTTTTAGTGAAAAACCGTAATTTTGATTAATAAAACCGTAACCCGGAATGGGGTCTTGAAAACCGGAACCATTACGGCAAAACCGGAGTAGTTGGCAGGTATGAAAACGCAACCCCAATAAAACCCATGGTAGCCTGTCCACCCAATTTGCATCCGTAAGCGACGCTCTGAGAGCCGCTTTCAATGACCTATGAAAACGTTCGCATAACCCATTAGCCTGCGGATTGTACGCGGTTGTGCGGTGGATCGTTACCCCCAGGCTGCGGGCCATTGCTGACCAAAGTTTGGAAACAAATTGAGGGCTTCTGTCGGACGTGATGTCCGACGGGACTCCAAAGCGCGCTACCCATGCTGTTAAAAACGCGCGCGCCACTTCCTCGGCTGTGGTTGACGACAGTGGGACCACTTCCAGCCAGCGCGTGGTGCGGTCTACCATTGTCAGAAGGTGTGTACACCCCTGTGACGGCGGGAGGGGGCCTACGAGGTCCACGTGAACATGATCGAACCTCTTAGCCGGGATGTGAAACGGCTCCAAGGGAGCTCTCATGTGTCTGTGTACCTTGGCTTGTTGACATGAGGTCGACATGCACATGATCGAACCTCTTAGCCGGGATGTGAAACGGCTCCAAGGGAGCTCTCGTGTGTCTGTGTACCTTGGCCATGCAGGCTGCTGCCCACTCCCTAACTTGTTTGCGCAGGCTCGGCCATACAAATTTCTCTCCCACCATTTTGACCGATGCGCGCACTCCCGGGTGCGCCAGAGAATGAATCGAGTCAAAAATGCGGCGGCGCCACGCGGCCGGTACCACAGGACGCGGTCGCCCAGTGGAGACGTCGCAGATTGGGGGGGGGCATACCGTCTTGCAGCACCCTGTTCTCCAGCCTTAACCCTGTTGGTCCAGACTGGAGCGCGCGCACGTCCGCGTCGCTAACCTGATCCGCGGCCATGGCTGCATAATCTATCCCTACGCGGACCGGGGCCGCCACGGCACGCGAGAGACAGTCTGCCGCTACATTCAGTTTACCCGCCACATGCTGAATATCAGTAGTAAACTCTGAGATGGCGGCCAGCTGCCTCTGCTGCCGGCCCGACCACGGTTCTGAAACCTTGGCCATCGCGAATGTCAGCGGCTTGTGGTCAACGAATGCGGTGAAACGGCGTCCCTCCAGCCAGAACTGGAAGTGGCGAATGGCCAAGTGGAGAGCTAACAACTCCCTGTCGAATGCGCTGTATTTTCGTTCACTATCGCGCAAAGTCCTGCTGAAAAAAGCGAGCGGTTGCCAAGCCCCGGCTACATGCTGCTCCACGACCGCCCCTATGGCCACATCTAATGCGTCAGTAGTGAGTGCTATGCGGGCCGTTGGGTCTGGATGTGCTAACAACGCAGCGTTTGCCAGGGCTGTTTTGACCTCCGAGAATGCTCGCTCTCGCTCCGGAGACCATTCGATTTTATTTGTGGGTTTTTGTTTTTTTAGTGCGGCATACAATGGTTGCATGAGCTGCGCTGCGCGGGGGAGGAAACGGTTATAAAAATTCACCATTCCCAAAAACTCCTGTAACGCCTTGACCGTTTGTGGCTGGTGAAAATTTGTTACCGCGCGCACTTTGTCAGGCAGAGGAACCGCTCCTTCTGGAGAGACGCGATGCCCCAAAAAATCAATCTGCGTCACTCCGAACTGACACTTCGCTGGGTTGATTATTAACCCGTGCTCTCCCAACCTCCGGAAAACTGCCGTGAGGTGGTTTTCGTGTTCGTCTTCGGATGCGCTGGCTACCAAGATGTCGTCCAGGTAGACGAATATGAAGGGGAGATCACGCAACACCTCGTCCATCATGCGTTGGAACGTCTGCGCAGCGCCTTTAAGCCCAAACGGCATGCGCAAAAACTCGAATAGGCCAAACGGAGTTATTACCGCTGTTTTGGGTATATCCTCAGCGCGCACTGGGACTTGGTGGTAACCGCGGACCAAGTCTATCTTAGAAAAAACGCACGCCCCCGCCAAATGAACGGAAAAATCTTGGATATGCGGGATTGGGTAGCGGTCGTGCGCTGTGGCGTTGTTCAACCTGCGGAAATCTCCGCAAGGTCGCCACGAGCCATCAGCTTTCGGGACCATGTGAAGTGGGGAAGCCCATGGGCTGTTTGAACGCCTGATGATGCCCAACTTTTCCAGGTTGGCGAACTCCTCGCGCGCTATGGTCACTTTAGCTGAATCCAAGCGCCGAGCTTTTGCAAAAACGGGCTGTCCGGTGGTAGTAATAAAATGTTCCATTCCGTGTTTAGCAACGGCTACTGAAAATGTGGGAACCGTGAGTGCTGGGAACTGAGTGAGCAGTGTGTGGAACTTACCGCTTGCCGTTGTGATGTTGGCTGATGTGTAATGATTTTATCATGACATGCAGACTGTTATTCCGTTGTTCCATCTTAGACGTTTGGGGGGGGGGGGGGGTCATGTGGGACACATATGCACATATGTATATCACTTTATGCTTCATATGTATATCACTGTAGGCTTCACATCTCAGATCGAACAAAGGACTGAGTCTCCTTGGAGATAACAGGAGGATGTGAAAGTTTAGTCTTTGGTATGCAAAGAGATGGCCTTGGGGGATTTCCTGGCTGCCAGAGACTTTGGGGGGAGGTGATAAGATCTAAGAGAAGATGCATTGTGACTTGGGATTAAATACAATGTGACTGTGAGCTTTGAAGGTCCTGGGGTATGTAAAGGACGAATGTCTGGGTTTCTTTCTCTTTTCTGTTTTTGCTGATGTTGGAAGATGTGAATAAACCTGACTCGTGAGATAAACTCTGCCTCGTCATTTTCACATTTCCACAACACATCGTGCGATGATATTTTTTGTCATATTGCACAGCCCAAATCTAGTATAATTAAAAATTATAATTTTTCTTTTCTCCACATTTACAAAGAACAACATATAACATATTTTGCATTTTATGGCTGTTTCAGGTCAGGCGTGGTGGCGGAGTGGTTAGCACTGCGGCAGCACAGCAACTCACCCTTGGCCAGGGGATCCTGGGTTCGATCCCAACCCCCAACCAACGGTGATCTGTGTGGAGTTTGCATGTTCTCCCCGTGTCTGGGTGGGTTTACTCCGGGATTTCTCTGGTTTCCTCCCACATGCCAAAAACATGCACGTTAGGTTAACTGGCATCAAACTGAGGATTCTAAATTGTCCTTAGGTGTGACTGTGAGCGTGAATGGTTGTCTGTCTCTCTGTGTTGGCCCTGTGATGGACTGGCGATCTGTCCAGGGTGTACCCTGCCTCTCGCCCAAAGATGCTGGGATAGGCTCCAGCACCCCCGCGACCCGAAAAGGATTAAGCGGAAGAAGATGGATGGATGTTTTAGGTCTACAGATTCAGATGTTTATTCTGTCCCTGCTGATTCAAAGGAGGTTTTCCATGTTCCACTAAGGTTTTAGCACCCCCTGTGGTCACCAAGTGAACTGCAGATGCAATCCACCTGCTGGTGGTGATTGTAGTGCTTGAGCAGTGATATAAAAACGCTCCCTTATCATTTACTAGCGCATTGCCTGTAGAATGCAAGTATTCCTGTCTGAAACAAGTACCTCAAATTGACTTTACAGGCCCAAATGTAGGCTGTGTTTGAGAGTACAAGCTAGGGCTGGGCAATACAACGAATATATTCATTATATTGATACACGTGGACAAAATTGTTGGTACCCCTCTGTTAATGAAAGAAAAACCCACAATGGTCACAGAAATAACTTGAATCTGACAAAAGTGGTAATAAATAAAAATTCTATGAAAATTAACCAATGAAAATCAGACAATGCTTTTGAATTGTGGTTCAACAGAATTATTTTAAAAAACAAACTCATGAAACAGGCCTGGACAAAAATGATGGTACCCTTAACTTAATATTTTGTTGCACAACCTTTTCAGGCAATCACTGCAATCAAACGATTTCTGTAACTGTCAATGAGACTTCTGCACCTCTCAGCAGACATTCTGGCCCACTCCTCATGAGCAAACTGCTCCAGTTGTCTCGGGTTTGAAGGGTGCCTTCTCCAGACGGCATGTTTCAGCTCCTTCCACAGATGTTCAACAGGATTTAGATCAGGGCTCATAGAAGGCCACTTTAGAATAGTCCAATGTTTGGCTCTTAGCCATTCTTGGGTGTTTTTAGCTGTGTGTTTTGGGTCATTATCCTGTTGCAAGACCCATGACCTGCAACTGAGACCAAGCTGTCTGACACTGGGCAGCACATTTCTCTCTAGAATACCTTGATAGTCTTGAGATTTCATTGTACCCTGCACAGATTCAAGACACCCTGTGCCAGATGCAGCAAAGCAGCCCCAAAACATAACAGAACCTCCTCCATGTTTCACAGTAGGGACAGTGTTCTTTTCTTGGTATGCTTCATTTTTGTGTCTGTGAACATAGGGCTGATGTGCCTTGGCAAAAAGTTCCAGTTTTGTCTCGTCTGCCCATAGGACATTCTCCCAGAAGTTTTGTGGCTTGTCAACATGCAGTTTGGCTTTTTTATGATTTGTTTTCAACAGTGGTGTCCTCCTTGGTCGTCTCCCATGAAGTCCACTTTGGCTCAAACAACGACGGATGGTGCGATCTGACACTGATGTACTTTGACCTTGGAGAATAACATGTGCAACTGTAGTCACAGGAACCTCAAGCTGCTTGGAGATGGTCTTATAGCCTTTACCTTTAACATGCTTGTCTATAATTTTCTTTCTAATTTCCTGAGACAACTCTCTCCTTTGGTTCCTCTGGTCCATGTTTAGTGTGGTACACACCATGTCACCAAACAGCACAGTGACTACTTGTCACCCTTTAAATAGGCCGACTGACTGATTACAAGTTTGTAGACACCTGTGATGCCAATTAGAGGACACATCTTGGTTGAACATGTCCCTATGGTCACAATATTTTCAATCTTTTCTAGGGGTACCATCATTTTTGTCCAGGCCTGTTTCATGAGTTTGTTTTTTAAAGTAATTCTGTTGAACCACAATTCAAAAGCATTGATTTTCATTGATTAATTTTCATAGACTTTTTATTTATTACCACTTTTGTCAGATTCAAGTTATTTCTGTGAGCATTGTGGGTTTTTCTTTCATTAACAGAGGGGTACCAACAATTTTGTCCACGTGTGTATGGTGCGTTTATCGCTGATCCTGAGCATTTCTGTGGCAGTTTAAGGCCATTTCTCTCCAACAGCGTCTCCTCTCCTCTCTCGCAGCTGCACTCAGGTGCCCCCCCCCCGCCTCCTTGCACCGCGTTTCATTTAAGGGTCGTTGCCAGGTCTGTTTTCTCACTGCAATTTTTTTTTTCTTTAGAAAGTGCTTCTTTTTGAGCCTGTTTTTGTAGAGCAGAGGTGCTTGTTTTTTTATGCACAATCTGGCAACACTAGCAGAGTGCCGGGGGGGGGGGGGGGGGGATGATACACACATACTGGCTGCAGTGCTGCAGACTTGAATGAAAGGAGAAAAACTCTGCAAAGGACAGTGGTAGCACAAGAAGCTGTAGCCGGGATGCCAGTCTATCATTGACCTGGCAGGCTGGCCCTTGCCTCCCCGCGAAGGACTGTGGTCCAAACACTGGTCCGGCCACTACTTCTGTCCTGTGATGGATACACCAATGTTTGCCAGACCCCGAGTCCCCGCTGGCGCTCCTCCCAGTGTACTCACATGCCTTGTGTTCTTCATATATACCCAATTATCCTTTAGACCTATGCAATTACGGCAACATTATGGTGCAATTTTTTAAGCATCTAGTCAAATTTGTTGCTTTTCATTTCCTTGTTTTGCTCACGAAGCACTGTGGGGACTGGTTGTGATACAGCGTATTATCTCATCAGAACAGAGTCAATCCTAAACCCCGCCCACACTTCTAGAAGCATGGGCATGAGGAGAAAGCAATGACTAAACTTTTATTGATAAAAAATACATAATCTGACTGAACAACTCCATACTCAGGGATGCACACCCTCGTAACCTCAGCAAAGCACGTATAAAACCTGAGGTCAGCCTGACGAAGGGTTTGAGAGATATGTGAGGAACAGACGCACACAGACAGACTCCTTGCATTCAATAGATAGATGCTGCATTGTGCTTCTGATGGAAGAGCTGGTTGGATAAACAATAAGAGAATTATTGCAAAATGTTGTATTGATGCATTTTATCCATTTCTATTACACAGAACTGAGTTCATATGTTTCAAGATACGCATCCTTGAGATTTGGCTTAAAGTGGTTACAGCTAGCCTCCTCCTCTATCTTCTCTCTCTCATCCAAAATTTGATGTTACTGTTGGTATTAAAAGAATGGTTTTGTACTGTGATGTTTTTAGCACGCTCTCTGCAATAAAGGATGGGCAATCACTTTAAAATTTTCTAAGACTCATTATTATTTCTGACAATAAAACTTTCAGGCCATTTCACACAGAGCACAGATTTTTACCCCAAAATTAGCTGAACAGGTTCTTATTAGCATTTGCACAATGCAGCACAACTTTTGTGGGAGTGAAAAAAAAGGCATACGATCCTCGCTGGCAGTAGACTTTAAACAACGAATAAATAATTCAACTTTACACAATAAACACCACTACTCAGAGACAACGTGGGACTTCACAACAACCAGAAACTTAAATGATGGTATGTAGCCGATGTTAGCTAGGAAATGTTTTACAGTGATAGAAAAAGGTGCCAACGTTAGCCACAACAGCTAGCATATAGCATCACATCTGTTGTTAACAGGATGTGAAGTCTTCCCATTTCTGATGGACAAAAATAAATAAATGAATTCAACTGAACATGAGGATCCTTGTGTGTGAGTTCGGTGAGCATCGGGGCAGTTACTGAGAAGGAGTTGTGATTTTTCTAGAACACGGACGCAGCACCATCACATTAGCTGCTTTGGCTTCACCAGAACGAGCAAAAAAAAAGTTGTTGACATGCACAGCCACACGGTCTAACCAATTAACTGTGATGTCCCGGTCACGTGACTCACCACTCTGATTCTGTGTCCGATGGCTTTGGCAGGAAGGTTGGTTCTGAATTTGGCCCGGACCATCCCGCTGTTGCCGTGGGCTCGGGTCACCTTCCCCCAGATCACTCTGGTCTTGTTGGGCTTCCCGCCGGGCGTCACCGTGTTCCTGCAGACAGAACCATAGTACAAGTTCACCGCAAGAAATTCCCGTTAGAAAAAACAAAAATACAAACATATCTGGGGATTTTGTTTCTATCCACCTTATTCCTGAGGGCGCTGCTCTAGAAACGATTATGGGGGCAATTTCCAGTTTCAGCTGAAGTAGTGTTAAATCAGTCAGCAAGACTGGAGTAGTGGGGCATTTAAAATAGCGTTTTTAAAAGTTTTTCAAATTCATTTTAATGTATAGTCCATCTATGTGTTTTGCACTAAAGTGGCAGCTAATTTCAGCACCTGTAGTTTTTGTATTTTTTGAATGTTTTGCCGTAGTTTTGGTACTTGTTACTGGTGTTCGTTGTTGTGCTACAGACTGTATAAATGGAGGCTTCTCACCGGCAATGCATAGATCATGCACTGAATACAAAAAAGGACTGCTGGTGTGATCGATGGTACAGATGCAATACCAGGTATGTTTTCACTTGTATGAATGTCACAGATCTGACATTTATGTGTCATATACTGTATGTCACAAGATGCAAGGCTGCATGAAAATAATAAATAAAAAATATGAACAATTTGCTTCCTAAGACTTAACGATTTAAGAAAGATATCAAATAGTTTTTGGGGGTGGGGGGGTTCTGGCATTCGTTGCACTGCACTGGAATGGTATGTACTTCAGCACGCATTAATTTTTAAATCATCACAAAATATTGGTCAATAAAATTCTGAACAATTGTCAGAAAATGTCTGTATGTGTTAAGTTAAATAACAAGCATTCATGGCATGACAGCAGCATGAGCATTTTAATTTCAGGACAACTGCAGCTGTCTGTATTTACCCCGACATTAAAACACCCAAGCACGGTGTTGTGGTTCTTTGTGGCTCTGACTGGATTCTATGTCTGCTCTGAGGTGAATTTGATTATATCCAACAACTTAACAAAATGCAGCCGACTTCATTGCGGTGGAAACATTGATATAGCTCAGAGCTTTTATTTGTTCACAGCGTTAGCATCTTAGCAGTGGCGCTAAAGGGTACCTGTGGTGGTCGTGAAAAAAAAGATATTATACTGAGCCCCTGTCTCACGTTCTAGTTCAAGTTTGAGTTGAAATTCATGTTCAAAGCAATTTGATATAAATCCATTGCTGATGTGCTGGTTCAGCTATGTCAGCAAAACATGGGTGCAGCCATACTAGCGGCTACATGGCCTGCCAGGACGCTTCCTGTGACGTAATAAAGTAGGCACCGCGATCTGGATCAATATTGGCTGAGCCTGGAGTGCCCGGATGAGCAGTGGCTTTTGGGATATTCAAATTCAAACGTTTATTTCAAACTCAGGGTTCATATTAAATGCAGAACTAAAACGAGTAGAAAATAAATAAATGCTTAAATTCAGCGGGTCAACTCGTCTGATCTGAGGTCCTAACTGCCGCAACACGGCAGATGATTCGGCTCCTCCCTCGCCGCTATACACAGCGGCAGACACTCGGCGCGTTGCGTTGTGTGTGAGGACCAAAATTCAAACGTTTATTTCAAACTCAGGGTTCATATTAAATGCGGAACTAAAACGAGTAGAAAATAAATAAATAAATGCTTAAATTCAGCGGGTCAACTCGTCTGATCTGAGGTCCTAACTGCCGCAACACAGCAGATGATTCGGCTCCTCCCTCGCCGCTATACAGAGCGGCAGACACTCGGCGCTCTTGTTAAAACAAAAACATAAAATGCGATATGGATATCGCAACATGGCGGAATGTAAAGCCTTTGGATGTCTCAATAATAAGCGAAAAAACAAAGATAAACACTTCTTTTGTGTACCCAAACCCAGTTCACCTTGTCAGAAGATCATAGAGGAAAAGTGATTGCGCAATCTCGCAACAGGGCACAGGTGAATCCTTTCAGACGAAATTGCGTTGTGTGTGAGGACCACTTCGTCACTTTAACCCTCAGAAGACCATTCTGGCTCAAACCTGTAGCCATGTTGGACGAATTCTTCCTCAGAGTCAGAAAATTCAGCCATAATAGAACAAAAACAACGGACAACAGCACCGTAGTCGCAGTGAAACGCTGAGTATTGTCTTTTCAGTAGCAACGGTATGACGTCACTTCCGCATATGTCATGGCGGCGCCCATAGTTTTCATTGGCTGGCCATGCCCGCGGTCCTATTTCAATATATCTCAGGTAGTATATGGCTGGCAACAATTGTTTACCCAAATAACAAATACCTTTTCCTAATGTTTTCAAGTTAAATGCGTCTTCACGACCACCACAGGTACGCTTTAACTAACGGAGCTACTGTGTACGAGGCCACTTTTTAAGGTCATCTCCCCATCCCTCCAGTCGTGGCAAGTAGTATGATTACATTACTGTTTTTGAGGTGCAAAAGGCTGTGTTCCTGCATTTCTGATGATGGATAGCTATGAGGAAACTAAATAAGAATTAAGGCCATTTCATCAAACTTAAGACCTCACACTGAGAAATTTCAAAACATTTCTGATGGTCACATCACAGTTCACACTGTCCAAATCATTTACTGGAAATGAAATGCTGAAAAATTTGGTTCATCAGTGTGGCTCATGCTAAATTTGAACTTCCTCTGAATCCATTGTGCCACGACAGAATTTCAAGTGAAACAGATTAAAGTACCATCTATAACTTGGGCTGAAACGATTAGTCGACGGTGTTGATAACGCCAATCATAAAAATTTAGTGACAGATTTTTATTGTCGACAAATCGCTCAACTTTAAAGTTTATATGCATGCCGTGGAAACGTTCAGTTTAACTGTTCCAGCGAATAAGAGGAACACATCATGGCAATGCGGAGAGAAAATCATGGAGAAGGCCCAAAGTTTCTAAAGTATGGGAGGATTTTACGAAGAATAAATAAATAAATGAAAAGTTAAATGATTGTAAAGCAGTGTTGTCATATCACAGCTGCACTATACAGCAATGCATCCATTTCCTCCTCCTCCCCGTTCCTCCGTCTCTGGCCACCTGTCAGTGGACTGCACCGGTAAGGTTAGCAAGTAACATTAACGCTTATTTTCAACGAGTGACCCTCTCAGCTTTAGAAAACTGACCACACCATTAGTACACGCTGTTTAAACAGTTTACCTGCTGTCGGACAGTAATCTCTTACAATGGTTGCTGACAGCTGAGCTGCTTCCGTTTTGCTGGCTAACATGTTAACTGCAGTAAATGGGTGAATTACAATAGCAACTTCCTCTTTTTCATATTCTCCATTATTGTCACCGTAATATCAGGCTTCATTATGAATATTAGTGCATTGCGGTAAATTAGAATATCATGATTTGCAATTTAATTAAAAAAAAAAACAACTATAATCATCACAAATAAATTTAAAACAGCTTCAATATTTCACTGTATATGTAGTGAAGGCTCACATTCTGGCACTGATATTTGAAGTGTTTTTTTTATTCATTTTGGACTGGAAGAAGTTCTTTTAAGTTTCATCTGAAGCCCAATTAAACTTTTAAACTTCTAGACCCAGCAAGGTTTCAAACAGCATGGACTAGCTTGTTTTTTTTTTTTTTTTTTAAACTTTAATGGAGTTGAATATTACTCTAGTTTGTTTTTAACACGCAGTTGCAACAGCCTTTATGAAGCAGCAGAGCTACTATTTGAGTTTTTACACTTTAACATCTATTATTTAATTATGTTGCTACAAACACTTCTGATTAAGCTAAGTTCAGGTTTCCCACTCATGTTTGATGGGTCATTATTTTATTTAGCTATAGGAACGTTTTATAATAGGCTACATTATATTAAGTGTTACAGAGCTCTCCTCCATAAGGAATTAGTCAGTGGTGCAGTCCCTGACAACTGAAGGTTCACCGCCATTACTAGCCCAGTGCTAGTCGAGGAATTCCTCTTTGGCTCAGTGGTACAGAGAGGGATTTTCAATCATGGTGTCATGGGTTCAAATCCCAGCCTGGGATGTAGGTCTATGGCTGCCTTGCCTAAGGGTGAAGATGACTAGGTCAGTCCACCTTGACGTAATGGTTGAAACGGACTTGGCGATCCCAGGCTGAAATAGGCAATTCTGGTCTTGGCCCAGAAAGTGGGGGCTCATCCAGGTTATGACACCTGCACCACTTCCTACAGGGGGAAGGTGTTATGGATCTCTGTGTGTGTGTTATGGTCTATGTGGAGTCCTGAGACTTGACTTCAGTCACGAACTTAACCAGGAGCAATGCATTACATCTGTGCACACCTCACACCTGGGAGTAATCAGTCTGCTGAGGAGATATAAGGAGGCAGCTTGCCTCTGCTCAGACATTTGATGGTCCGAAAGGCAACACCACCAGTTGCTCTCTCTTTGCTGGTTTTTCCTAGTGATGGCCAGATGAGGCTTTCTAGAGGATCTGAGGCTTTTCAGCAAAATGGTTCATATACAGCTGTGTTCAAAATAATAGCAGTCCCACATCACTAGCAAGATAAATCACTGTTTTTGTTAGAATTTCAACTTCTACACTGCAAGTAAATTTCTAGAAGGTTTAGTAAAGGTATAGAAAACCAACAGACCCAACAGGCATGACGTGCATGCTGCTGATTCTGTGAAACTGAATCATTAACTGAAAGGGGCGTGTTCAAAAAAATAGCAGTGCTGAGTTCACTTAGTGAGGTCATTGATTCTGTGAAAAAAAAAAAAAAAAAACAGGTGTTAAACAGGTGGCCCTTATTTAAGGATCAAGGCAACTGACGCTGCATATGCTGGCTGTGCATTTGTCCTTGAAAAACGAGTAAAATGGGTCGTTCAAGACTGTTCAGAATAAGAGCGTTCTTTGATTAAGAAATGAATAAAAGAGGGGAAAACCCATAAAGAAGTGCAGAAAATGATAGGCTGCTCAGCTAAAATGATATCAAACACTTTAAAATGGCAGCCAAAACCAGAAAGGCGAGGAAGAAAAAGAAAAACGACTATTCGAATGGATCGGAGAATAACCAAACTGGCAAAGGCTCAGCCAATGATCAGCTCCAGGAGGATCAAAGAAGATCTAAGGTTGCCTGTGAGTACTGTAACAATCAGATGACGTCTATGTGAAGCCAAGCTACCAGCAAGAAGCCCCCGCAAAGTCCCATCGTTAAAAAAAAAGACGTGCTGAAGCGGTTACAATTTGCATTGACTGGCCTAAAAAGAAATGGCGTAATATTTTGTGGATGGATGAGAGTAAGATTGTTCTTTTTGGGTCTAAGGGCCACAGACAGTTTGTCAGACGTCCTGCAAACACTGAATTCAAGCCACAGTACACAGTGAAGACAGTGAAGCATGGTGGTGCAAGCATCATGATATGGGGATGTTTCTCGTACTACGATGTTGGTCCTATTTATCGCATACCAGGGATCATGGATCAGTTTGAGTACATCAGAATACTGGAAGAAGTCATGTTGCCGTATGCTGAAGAGGAAATGCCTTTGAAATGGGTGTTTCAACAAGACAATGACCCCAAACACACTAAAGACAGATGTCAACACTGCTATTTTTTTGAACATTATATTTCTTGACTTTCTGTAAAATATTATCAAATTCAATTACTTTTTCCAATTTTCTTGCTTTGAAATAGAATGTGCAGTGTCCCCAATGCATTTGTGTTCATTAAAATACAATTTATTTGAAGAATTTTGACGTTTATTCACGTTTTTCAACACACTGCTATTATTTTGAACACAACTGTAGATGAGGCCTCATGTGACACTTCATTTTCTCTACTAGGCCATCTAATGGACAAAACAAAAACATATACAACATGCAGATTTTTACAAGGGTATTGGTTTAATGTGTATTTTTTCATTTCAATAAATGCACTGTCTTAAGAAGTATCAATGATCATAAGGGAAAAAAGAAATAAAACTGAGGTGACTACAGGGAATGTGCTTGTGCTACTTATCCATTTTTATTAAGAAATATAAGAAATAACTTTTCAACAGTCTTTGGACTAAGGCGATTTTTTTTTTTTTAGATTATTTCTCCAGCTTTGGAGAATACCCTCTGAGCACAGAGGATGCAGCTGTGCAAAGGAAGGCTACTGCAAGTTTGTACAGTGTAGGATAGACACATTTCTGTCTTTCCCAATATATTCACCTCTGTCCTTATTCTCATGCAGGGCACAATAGTGCCTCAGCATAATGATCCAAGCTCTTTGAAACACAACAGACACTTTTTTTTTGATTTTGTATACTTTATTGAGCCCCAGAGGGGAAATTGAGGGCATCCACCTGGATGGATGAAGCAGCCACGGTACGGCGCTATCCCTTAACCATTCTCACACACATTCACACCTAGGGCCACTTTAGAGTCTCCAATTAACCTAACCTGCATGTTTTTGGCCTGTGGGAGGAAACCGGAGAACTCCCGGAGTAAACCCACGCAGATACGGGGAGAACATGCAAACGCCACACAGATCACTGTTGGTCAGGGGCTGGGATCGAACCAGGGATCCCATGGCCAAGGGTGAGTTGCTGTGCTGCCGCAGTGCTACCCACTGCGCCACCGCACTTCACCTTGCAAATAAAAATAAAATTACAAGAATGGCCTAGCTGGGACTTGAACCCCAGTCTCCCAGTTGCAGGGCAGATGCTTTACCTCTAGGCAATCACTTCAGTTACAATAAACATCCACTACTTGCATGCATGTTAGGCTAATTGGTTGTTCTAAATTGTCCCTAGATAGGTCTCATACAGGCCCTTAGAATAGGGGGTTAGTACTAGTGAAGCGCTTTGAGCTGTCTTTGAGACTAGAAAAGTGCTATATAAGTACAGGTCCTTATCCTTTCCAGTCAAACACTGACAACCTAAAACATGAGGGACAGGGATTTCCATTGTGTATCGCTGCTCACTATATTTCATGTTGCGTGCAAAATCATGAATGGCTCCCTGACCCAGTCACATGGTACGACGTCACCAATACATGCCTCGAAACGCGCTTTGCCAAATATTTCCTGGACGAGCTCAGAGCACCCTTGAAGCTCCGGAGCTTGCCGTCCCATCACTAGTTTTTCCCAAGTTAGTTACTTTTCTTTTTGGGCTTTACTCTTAAGTTCTTTGATCATTTTAATAGATTTAGTGAGTGGTTGGGTTGGCCCAGCCACCTTTTAGAACACATCTTGAAACCTTGTTTTGGTTAGTTTTGTGTTTATTTTGTTAGTTTCCCCATCAGCAACCAACTGTCATTTCTGTTTGGGGGTGGGGGGGGGGGGGTAACATAAGGCAGAGATTGACAACAAAGTGATTTTCATAGGTGTGCAGGCTTAAACAGGTGAGGTAAAACATGACCTAGAGTCCAGAACAGGAGCTGTACCAGCAGGAAGCTGAGCTGGCAGACATGACAGAAATAATCGCGATTAGTCGACTAATTGAAAAATACATACTTTATAGTCGTGAGATTTGTAGACTACCAGAATAATCTTTAGTTGCAGCCCCATCTGTAACCACAACCAAAACCGGCAAAGTGGAGGCGAATCAAATTTACAGTGACGCACATTTGCAAGAAAAAGCTGTAAATTGACAAAAAATTGACAAAAACTGACAAAAAAAAATATGCAAAGCCACAAGAAAAAAAAGTTGTAAATTTAAATTTACAAGTAAACAGCTGCAAATTTATGAGACAAATTGCAATTTTATGGTGATAAAAATGCAACAATTTATACAAAAACATGTAAAACGACACCAAAAATACAAATTTATAGGTAAGTCAATTTTTTCAAGTAAAAAGCTGCAAATCTGAGAAAAATTCCAAATTTATGGCAAAAAAGCAAACATTTATGTAAAAAACAGATGCAACTACAAAAAGGTATAAATTTACAGGAAAAAGTCACAAATTTGTTAATTTGTGCAAAAAAGATGCAAATCTACAAGAAAAAAAGTTGAAAATTTACAAGAAAGTTACAATTTTACAAGTAAGAAGATGCAAATTTATGAGGAAAAAAAGCAATTTATGCAGAAAAGATGCAAATGAACAAGAAAAAGTTGTAAATTTACAGGAAAGTTAAATTTACAAGTAAAAAGCTGCAAATTTGAGAAAAACATTTGCAAATTTATGGCAAAAAATACAACAATTTATGGAGAAAAGACGCAAATCTACAAAAGTTGCAAATTTACAGGAAAAAGTCAAATTTACAAGTTAAAAAGGTAAAATTTTTTTGACAAATTGCAACTATTTATGCAAAAAATTGCAAATCTACAAGAAAAAAAGTTGTAAATTTAAAGGAAAAAGATTTACAAGTAATGATCTGCAAATTTATGGCAAAAATTTATGCAAAAAGATGAAAATCTACAAGAAAGTTGTAAATTCATAAGAAAAAAGCAAATTTACAATAAATAAAACAAGTATCAAATTTATGTAAAACAGTTCATTTACAGGAAAAAAACATTTTACAAGAAAAAGTTTCACATTTATGAAAAAATGTTAATGAGAAAAAGTTGCAAGTTTCTGAGAAAAATGGCCACAGATTCATGACAAAATAAGTTGCAAATTGACAAGAAAAAAGCTAACTTATGAAAAACAAACATTGCAAATTTTTAGGAAAAATTACACCTTTGAGAAAAACGCTGCAAATTTTCGTGGAAAAAAACCCCTCAACTTTATGAGAAAATAACAGTAAATCAAACAGTTATCCAGCAGGATTCACACAGAAGCGTCAGTGATGTCAGTCATTAAACCTTTGAGAGATTTTGCGTGCCCCTAGTGGCAGAGCGCGGTACTGCGCCTGTCAACTAATTCTGACATCCCTGCACTCCCCAGCTATACTGACGAAGACAACTTGTACTGATCGTGGCAGTTCAGATGGTGGCAGACACGCGTTGGAGGAATCATGGCTGACATGTAATACACCAAAGAAGAACTTATTTCCTTTTCCTGTATTCCCTTCTTTTAGCTCAGAAAGCTAATATGGCTGCCGTCCATCGTCGTGCACCGTTACTTAGACAGCTTCGTACACATAAAATAGCCACGGGATACAAGCAAAATTTATGTGGGATAATCGTAAGACTTTGTAGATGTGATAAGAGAGTGTAAATGACCGACAGAACGCAAAATAACAACCATGATGGACGAAAACGCACTGACCACGGCAGCAAGCAAGTCCCCTTAGCTGCTGGTAAGTGACAAATTTCTTGGTTGTTTTTATACTGTACTGATTTCTTGTTCATGTACTTTGAAAATGACAACGTACCCCTGTACAAAAAAACGGTGTCAAAAGACTGAACCATTCTTTGTGTAAATATGTTCAAAGTCCGCTTTTGACTGAGTTATGTAATTCAATATAGCTGCCGCGGCATTATGCAAATTAGATGCGTAAAATCACTCCTATCTGAAACTTTGGATCATATTTTACATCTTTCTTATTGACAGTAAGCCATTATCTCTTACCACTTTCAAGTTATAGCCTTGGAAATCTGAACTATTTTATTGACAAAAATATTTACCACTTTTGACTACTAGGGGTTATGTCGCAATTCGGCGACAGTCACACTCAAAGCCTTAAAGGTGCCATCAGACCAAATGTGAACAGGGAAATTTTTCACACAGTGCGATGACAATTTAACTCAATGTAAACACACGGATGGACGTGAATTCACCATCTGAGTGAGGTGCAGATGGGCAGAGGTGCCTTTACAACTTCTACAGCTGTGTTCAACCTGCTGTGGGAATCCCCAAAACACTGTCATGTTTAGGTTTACATTATCTGACGGGGTCTCACCTGAAAAAAAAAAAAAAAAAAAAAAAAAAAAATTGTCCCTGCCTCCAAAATTTCACCAAGATGATCGTTGTTTACACACTGCTAGCCTTGTTAACGTGTCTGTGGCAGGAGTCGGTGGGTAAATAACTCTGACATTGCAATTTGGCTGCAGCACTCCTGGTGCATCTGTCTCCAGTTGAGTGTCATAGGGATGTGATTTGGGGTTGGGGAAATTATCTGAAAATTTAGCAGGGGGTCTGGGGGATGTAGTCCCCCAGCGGGGTCCGGGGCAGAGCCCTGGTGGGGGGGCAAAGCCCCCCGAAGCTCCTGGGTTTTTATGATTTTTAAGTACCAGAACTGTGCTTAAATGACATAAAACAAACAGCTGAATGTCACTTATTACTGTATAATACTGACTTATGTTCCAAGAAGATAGCATTCCTAAAATATTCCAACAAGCATTATCCATCACGTGTGGCGTTAAAAATATTTTTTAAATCAAGTCCAAAACATCTTCAGCAGGCAAGATGAAGAAAAGTGAAAAGTAAACTCCTGTGGCAGATATAAGGCATTTGCTCGTGTTAATCACAGGATATTGTTTAGGAAAATGATTGACAGGGGGGTTCCCAAGTACTTAGTATGTATCCTGATTTACTGGTACGCACATCAGAAGATGCTGGTGAAATGGGGGAAGAGTCATTCATCCCCATTTGGTGTGAGCAGTGGTGTCAGACAGGGCAGTATATTGTCCCCTATCCTATTTAATCTTTACATGGATGAGTTGTCAAAACAACTGAATGCCTGTAAAACTGGGTGTTTAATCGGGAATACGTTAGTGAATCATTTTATGTATGCTGATGATCTAGTTACTCTCAGTCCAAGTAGTGCTGGTCTTCAGGAGTTATTAAGAGTGTGTACTGCTTATGGAGAGGAAAATGACATAAAATATAATACAAATAAGAGCTGTGTGCTGATTTGCTGCACTAAAGATTTGTTAATGAAATTCCCTGTCTTTGAATTGGCAGGCAGGGAATTAATTGTCAGAGATAAAATTAAATATCTGGGACATTTTATTAATGATAGAATGACTGATGATGATGATATTTTCAGACAACGCTGCAAAATCTACATGCAAGCAAATATTCTTGCACGCAGGTTTGGTTTTTGTTCAGATGAGGTGAAACTGGTTCTTTTTAAAACCTATTGTACACCTTTATACACTGCTCATTTATGGATAAATTATAGGAAACAAAGTATGCAGAAATTACAGGTTGCTTACAATGATGCTTTAAGAATTTTACTTAAAAAGCCTCGATGGTGCAGTGCTTCAGAGTTATTTGTTTATATTAGTGACCTGCTTTCTCTACACCAGCCCAGCAGGTCTCTCAGGTCTTCTCATCAGAATCTATTGGTAGTTCCTAGTACTAGGCTCAAAACCAAAGGCGATAGAGCCTTTGCTGCTGTTGCTCCCAGACTGTGGAACTCCTTGCCTTTTGAACTTTGATCTGCACCTTCCATTGGTGTTTTTAAGAAGCAACTAAAGACCCACCTTTTTAGCCTGGCTTTTTAACTATGTGCCGATTGTATTTTTATGTGCTTTTATTGTCTACTTTGTTTTACTGTTTTATGTGCCTGTGTTTTTATTTTGTTTTTTACTATGTTAAGCACTTTGTGACTCTGTCTGTGAAAGGTGCTCTATAAATAAACTTATTATTATTATTTGTCTCATCACGTGTAAATACACTCACTGCATGCAGTAATAAGGAATCTTATGTATAAATTCATCTGTCGGCTTGATGTATCTAGAAATGAAATCATTCAAGTCATGTCTAGCATTAAGCTCAGTTCTATTCGCTGTCAGTCACAGTTTAGAAGGCACTGCTACAGTGGTCTTTTTAAGTCTTTTTAAAGTCTGTACTGTCTTTGTACTTCTCTTAGTAGTTGTGTGTTATTGTTTTGTAACTTTTTGATTGTTTTTCTTATTATCCGTTTTCAACTGTCTTGTTTTATTTTATTTTATTTATTTTATTTTTGATGGACCATGAGTCTGGAATAAAGTCTTTGATTGATTGATAGAAAGGTCTACATTTAACCATGAGAAACTCCAGGTTAGCTGAGCAGCGTCTCCCAACAGTGACAGAGTTCGTGCACCAAGCCTTGTTAATATAAATGCATACTCCCCCACCTCTGGTCTTACCGGAGTCATTAGCTGCTCTGTCTGCCCGCAGAGTGTGCCATCCGGCCAGCTCCACAGCGCCGTCAAGTAATTCAATTCAGCTTTATTTATAATGCGCCACATCACAACAAAAGCCGTCTCGTGGCGCCACACAAGTACTCCACTATGTAGCCATATTTCCGTGAAAATCATGATATTGCAGTTCATAAGTTTCTTATTGTTGGTGATCCGAAGCCGTAGCTCATTCATTCTGTTCGCCACTGACCGTACATTAGCGAGGAAAATGCTGGGTTGAGAAAGCCAGTGCGGTGTTAGCTTTAGCTTAGCTCTTAGCCCTCCGCGCCTCCCCCGCCTTTGTTTACGGTCTCTACACCACCTGCGAGCACTTCCGGTCGGCCAGGTAGCTTACCTAGCGTCGGGTGTTCTCCAGAGCTCAGTGATGAAACATAGGTTGCTGATAAAAAGGTCGTTATTTTGTAATCCAATGTCCAAAACTTCATTTTGGGTGTAGGATGTAAAAGCGAAGCTGTTCTGAACGAACAGACCCGAAATGAGCAGAAATATCGCTGCTAATCCACAAAATCTGAAGAGACGCTGAGCCTCGCGTTGTGCACGCGCCGCCATCTGGTCTGAAAATTTTTGGAAGATAAAAAAAGCGGAATTCCGCGAATTAGCGGAAAAATCACATCCCTAGTGTCAGTCTCATTTTCGGCTGCACGGTGGCGCAGTGGTTTAGCACTGTGGCAGCACAGTTTTACCCTCGGCCGGGGGATCGCGGGGATCATGAGATCGTGGGTTCGATCCCAGCCCCCGACCAACAGTGAGCTGTGTGGAGTTTGCATGTTCTCCCCGTGTTGCGCGGGTTTACTCCGGGATTTCTCCGGTTTCCTCCCGCACACCAAAAACATGTAGGTTTAGGGCGCTCGCGCACGCAGCGACCAGCAGCCGGTGGCTTGTCACCAGACTGCAAACCAAGTCTACCTACGGGTACAAATAAGTAACAAAAAAAAAAAAAAAAAAAAAAAAAAAAAACTAGTTTACTCTCCAATGCCGATATTTTTACTCTGGTGACAGCAGAATCTTAAGGTCATTATTAGCTAGTGCTATCCTTCGGACGTGAACACTTGTATCTTCCGTATGTTTAACTTTACATGTATTTGTGCCGTGTGAAAAATTCATGGTGTTTGGTGTGAACACACCTTGAGAGCGGAAAACGTGAACCAACCCACAGAACCACGTCTAACAGCTTACATTTATCAAGAACCCATCCTGAATAAAGCCCAGTAAATCCCCTGTAATCCTCCAGTATGTCCACTATCTGTCCTCCTGTGATGGAGGTTGTGTGTGGCCTTACTTCTTCGCCTTGTAGACATAGGCGCAGCGTTTTCCCAGGTAGAAGTCCACCTCGTCTTTGCTGTAGCAGCCCTCCAGCTTCAGCAGGGCCGTGTGCTCACGCTGGTTCCTCAGACCGCGCTTATAGCCCGTAAAGATGGCCTTACTCCACAGTCTGAGATTAACAAATACAGAGAAAAGGAGAGTTTAACGCTCAGAGACGGAATCATCTACAGCCTGAAAAATTAGGGGGCAATTTACGAGCTAACGCAGGACAATCACGGCTGCCCTAATTTAAGACGAGACAGGAAGATTAAAATAAATCTTAAGGTAACAAACACAAAGTCAGACTACATGGCGTCTACAGCTAAAAGGGAGAACAAAGACTTTAAGGCTTCTTCACATTACTGCAAATTTGAGGTTGACAATCCAAAAGTCACAATTTTAAGCGAAACAAATCTCAGATTGAGCAGGAGAAAAAAAAATCTCACAAATTTCTGAGATAAACATTTAAATGTAGATGCAGATCTGAGAATATATTTCCACAAACTTCTCCACAAAAAGTGTTAAATTTACTTGAAAAAAGGCCCCAATTTTATGAGAAAGACGAGGGGAAAAATGATATTGGCATGAGGAAAAGTCACAAATTTAATAATTAGAAAAAAGTGACATTCCTTACAATTAATTATCAGTGAAAAAGGTTTACCAATTACCTAGGAAAATGTACCAATTCTGCTTACATTACTTCAAAAACAACTAAAAATAATGATTTTATCATCCCACAACACAAGAAAACAACTAGCATTTTTATCATGTCGGTGGTATTTTTAAGACCTTCGAAAAACAGATTTAAGCGCTAATTGCAATTTTTAAGATTGAATATCATGCGTTTGTTTGGATTAACAAATCCAAGACTTTTTAATGGACGTGCACATTCAGAATTATATGGCTGCCAGTGATCGTTAACGACAGGCTGCTCTTACCTTCCAGGCATCGTTGTTGTCGTCTTCAGGTGTGTTCACCTTCAAAACAAACAATTCAGCTCAGTCAGTTATAAAGCCGCTCTTCAGCAAACCAGTCTTCATTCCAAATTTGTCTTTATAAACGTAAAGGGGTCACTGACTAAAAAAAATGGTGTTCGTAGGTTTTAACTGTGTGAAATGAGTCTACTGGTCACGTAATTATCAAAAAATTTTCTAAACAGTCAATTCTCTAAAAAAAATAAAGTGTTTTTCTCTCCCAGAGACATTCTTGATTCTTTCAGGTAAATCGTATAAGTCACGATTAGAAAAAGCCACCCCACCAACATCCTAAAGACCCACCCACTGTTCTATTATTGGCCCGCCTAGCTGTCTGTCATGTAGATGGGGGAAGGGGGGGGCTAAAGGTAGCCTACTAGCCCCCGAGCTAGCACTGGCACCAGGAGGCTCGCTGTGAGCGCGGCTTATACTGTCATTTTCTTCAGATCTCAGTCACCCTAACAGCCATCCCTGTTACCAGCTGGTTCGCTGGTCCACAGTCCGCGGTGTGCCTCGCGTAACTCTGGCCCATCTCCCAGTGGTTTCACTGCGACTCCGCGGCAGATCGCTGGCACACCAGTTGCTGCAAACAACCTGGCTCAGGACCAGAGGCTGCTGGCTCTCACGGCCAGCTCCTCCACAGGACTCTGCTCTCGTGGGCAGTGCAGGGTAGCTGGCCACAGAAGCAGAGTCCCTCAGAGCGGGACACTGCCCTGTGAGATCCTGTGGCTTGGCCTCCAGCCAGCAGCCTCAGATCCCGGGCAGGTCAGTCGTGGTGACCAGGGCGCTGGAGATTTGCTGTGGAGACACAGTGAGGTTGTTGGGGGGTGGGCTGAGGTGGTGCATGCTGTGCCGTTGACTAGTAATCAGTGAACCAGCGTCACCCATCCGAACGAGGATGCTAGAAGCTAGCCAGCTAATTGCTGACTGATGTAAGAGGGAGGGTGGAGTTTAAATCAGTGTTTCAAGAAAGCCAGGAAAAATACAAAACAAATGTGCATCAATAATTAAAAAAAATAAAGAAAATGTGAACAAAATGTCACAAACATTTCATTAAGACATGTGTGAGCTGTTAAAATGTGGTGGCCTAGAAGGAGAGCATCTGCCCCACAACTGGGAGGTCGGGGTTCAAGTCCCAGCCAGGCCATGCCAAAGAGCACATAAAATGGAACTTCCTGCAGCCCAGCTTGGTGCTCAGCAAAAATGGAACGGCAGAGAGAAATGTGGGCGGCAGCGGCTCACGAGCTAGAGCGGGTCGTCCAATAGCCAGAGGGTTGGTGGTTCGAACCCTGCTCTCCCCAGACACCCTGCCGTTGTGTCCCTGGGCAAGACACTTCACCCACCTTGCATCCAGTGTCCATGACAATGGGCATCAATGTGTATAAATGTTCAGTAGTGGTTGGAGAGGATGTTGGCACGGTCTGCCAGCCACGTTCCCATCAGTCTGCCCCAGGGCAGCTGTGGCTACAGCAGTAGCTTACCACTGTCAATGTCCGTCTGGAGTGAATGAATAATGTATCCACTGTAATGCGTCTTGAGTGTCTATGAAAGACGCTATATAAATCTGATTTATTATTAAAATGGGGGAAAAAGTGCAATGACCCCTTTAAGCCTATATTGTGTGTATTTTTATGCCATCAGAACACAGATTCTGACAAAAGGAAGGAAAACACTCAATCTTCTAAATCATCCAGCTATTCTAACGTCTTTCCGTTACACAAATGTACAGATAAATTTGGCTCCATTATTGTGGGGAATGTAAAAGAATTTAAAACAGGTTACACTGTGTACAAACGGGCATAAAGTATCATCTCCCCATTAGTTATGACAACATGAAAGGCAAGGATTCTTTAAACTGCAGGTACGCAACAATAGCAGCCAATCTGGAGTCGTTTTCTTTATCCAGACTTGATGTAAACGTGCAAACATGTCATTTTAACACAGAAGCTAACAGATGTTCCTGTACTTACACACCACGAACAAATATGAAAACCACACACTAAACTATCCAACAACGATAACCACCAGCAACATGATGGACTCAGGAATAATTCGGCTAATTAATTTACATCAAATTTATCACATTTGGTTAAATAAATGAGTCTCAAAGACAAAACACCAAACACACCTTACATCAAAACGGTTTTAGTTTAACCTCTAACTTTAGCTACATTTTCAAATCGGTCTGGAAGTCCGTTAAAGCGGACATGTTAGAACTAGTTTTTCCTTACAAACACCGGGATCTCAGCGTATCCTCCTGCCGTCGGTAGTGACAGCACAACAGCGGCCGGAGCTCCACCGTTAGCCGTAGCTAGCCGCTCCATCCTCCCCAATCTCCGCCATCATTTCGCCGAACACCGCTACGGACATGATTTAATACGGAAAATCTACCGAATGAACGATACACAGTGTTATGCGCCGTTAACTGGTGCTTTTAATGATATTTAACGGCAGACATGCTGCGACTTACCTGTAACACAACCAGAGGAAGCGGAAAAAGGAAGGCCGAGGAGGATGATGGGAAATTAGTGTAAACCCAGGAGTCCGCGGAGATGCCTGAGCAAAAAGGCGTTTTCGTGATTTATTTTTTTAATAAGGAAATATTAAATTGCAGACACAACTATATTGCTTAAAACGTTAATAAGTTATATTTAGCATTTGAAACGTTTGGTTTAATCTAATGAGGCCCTTCAATTTTGTTCTTTTTTCCCCCCTTTTCTCTTTCTAACAGGTCTGTCCTCTGAGCGCTTTGTTCAAGCTGAAGCTACGTTGTAATTATTTGCTATTTCTGGTGTTGCGCCTTTTTGGCTTCTAATTTTGTTTATGACAAAAAGTTGTTTGCACTTTTATAAATGCTAATAAAGTTGTTTTGGGGATATATTAAAAAATATTAAATTATTTATAGGAGTGTTATTCAACACACTGTTCACTGACGATCATTTTTATATCTGCAATAAATTTAAAAACCTTAAAACATTTAAAGTGTTCTAATATTGAAACGTTTCTAATGATTGATATTGTAAAAGCTTATCATTTTGTAGTTCGGGTAATATTAAAAAAATCAGCCATAAATATTTATGGAATACAAAAATAAAAATATAAAATGTTCCTGTCATTTTCAGAATTGCTGTCTTAATGGCTGGAAAAAAGTAAAAATATAAAGATTAAATCTTTTACACAGGCATATGAATAAATTAATATAAAATCAATTTCTATTATAAAAGGTGGAATTTTATTTTTTTTTTAGAAATACGTCACATGAAGTTTTTCCTGTTGAGAATTTAATTTTAAAAACCTTAATCTTTCAGTAAATTCAGACTCTTAATTCAGCAAAATTTTCACAAAATTTTTTTTACTTCTGAGTCTGTTACAAGTTTAATTAAAAAAAACATGTTTCCCTTTAAATTTGCAGCTTTCTAATTTAAAATATCCATCCATCCATCCTCTACCGCTTATCCAGGCATCCAGGTCATGGAGGCAGCAGCCTAAGCAGAGAAGCCCACAGACCTGGTCCCTCCAGCGTGTCCTGGGTCCGCCCTGGAGTCTCCCCCCAGCGGGATGTTCCCAAAGCATCTCACATCGGAGACGTCCAGGAGGCATCCTGATCAGGTGCCCAGACCACCTCAAGTGACTCCAATCTGAGGTTCAACCAACAACGTATTTACCCTAGATAATTTAAAATAAATATTTTTGTAACACCCATCCCCCCCCCTCAAAAAAAAGAGAAATCAAACACTGACTCACATTAAAATATTTATTTACTTTCTGACTTAAAACTCTTCAAACAGCCACATTAAATCTTCTAGACAGCAAAAATACACGAGTGAAAAAGTGTTTCTCCTTTAAAAACAGTGGAATGTCCTCTAAAAAAAACCCAACACGTGTCACATGACTGTCACTGCTGCTGTGGGGAAACACTTAAAAAACCCTAAAATATCTGTACATCGTCAGTCTGACCCGAGAATGTGATTGGCGGGAACCCAGAATCAGAGCCAGGTTTCCCTTTAGTGTCGAACAAATTCATCTTTACATGTGAAAAACTGAGAAACTGTTTTCTCCTCCTGCCAGAGCAAAGGTTCATGTTCATCTGGAATAGCTGTGATTTAGCGACACCTGGGGCCAACAAGTGAACTGCAGTTACACAAAAGCACACATTTTTACCACAAAAAATAACATAAATGAGAAAAATTAAGGAGTAAAAGAACCCATAAATTTATGAGAAAAAAATTACAAGTCTGAAACAGATGAAGAAAAATGTCAAAATGTACATTTTAAATTTTCTGCATTTTTATTATCAAAGCACATTGTGATCTTCCATCCATCCATCTTCTTCCGCTTAATCCTTTAATTTATGAAGTGTGATATAAATGAAGTTCTTCTTCCTTCCCAGCCAGACTCCCATACATTTGTCACCTTTGCAACCTTGCATTCCTCCTGTAAAATTCCAACTTTTAAATCATCTCTTCTTATAAAATTGTGCCCCCCCCCTGTAAAATTAAAATCTCCACCCCCAAATCTTGTAAATTGCAACTTTTCCCCAAAGTTTCCTGAATCTGCAACTCCCTAACCTCATAAATTAAAAACTTTTTTCCTCAAAACTCTTGTAAACTGGAGATTTTTTTTCCATGAATTTGTAACTTTTCTGCTCTTGTAAATTAGTAACTTATCCCCCCAAATCTCATCAATGTACGGCCTTCCTTCTCATAAATTTAGGAATTTTTTCCCCTCCAAGCCTTGTAAATTAGCAACTTTTTTCTACATTCTCGTAAATTCACAGCCCACCCCCCACTCTCTCATAAACTTGCATCTGTTTTTTCTCGTCTGTAGAACAGCAACATCCCCTTTCTGAAAATTTCCATCTTTTTTCTCCAGTCTTGTTAATTTGTGCCTTTTCTCCATCTTTGTTGTTGTAAACTGCACCTGATTCTGCATGATTATACACAGTATATTGCCTACAGTCTCTGTACCATAGTTACCAAGGTTCCTGTGGGGAGAACGCACACGACATCTGAGTTTAGAAACAAGACCAGGCAATGCAGTAAGGGGCATGGGGGGGGGGGGATGCCACCCCTCTTGTTAACCTGCTGTCCCCAGCTTGACTTTGAACAATTACTCTGAGCAGGAATGCAAAACAAAAAAAAAAAAGTTAAATCTGCAACTTTTTCTCATAGATGTGCAACTTTTTTTCTCAAAAAATTGCAACCTTTTTCTTGTGAATTCGCAATTTTTCTTCAAAAATTTTACCTTTTGCAAAATTGCAACTTTTTTTTTGGTAAATTTTCAACTTTCTGCTTGTGAATTAGTAACTTTTCTCAAATTTTCATTTTTTTCTTATAAATTAGCACCTTTTTTTGGTCAGAAAACTGCAAGCTTTTTCTCATAAATTTTCAACTTTTTTCTTGATAAATTTGTTACCTTTTTTTTAACAAAATTGCAACTTCCCCTCCATAAATTTTCATTTTTTTCTTTTAAATTTGTAACTTTTTTCATTAAAAATTTGCAACTTCTTTACTATAAATTTCCAACTGTTTTCTCAAAACCATGCAACCTTTTTCCTCATAAAATTGCATTTTTTTTTTCTCGTAATGTTTTTTCCTGTAAATTTTAAATATTTTCCTTGTAAATCTTCAACTTGTCAAAAATTTGATTTTTTTCCTCAAAAGTTTGCAATTTTTTCTCAAAAATGCAATTTTTTTTTTTTTTTTTTTTGCAAAACTGCAACTTTTTGAGGTAAATTTTCAACTTTTTTTTGTAAATTTACAATTTTCATCTGGATGCTGGTTACATTTTAATGCTGTGTAATTAAATTGTATTTTGTGACTTTTTAATTATAAATTAGCATCTTATATTTTTTCCACTTTTATTCTTGCTTAATTTACATAATACATACTTAATACATAACTTAATTTAAACTTTATGCTAAATTTGTGAACCCCCCCATCCCCCTTGTTAAAAAAATAACGCCTACTGAGGTTATAGGTTTAGTGTCAGTTACTATGGCAACAGTTACCATGAGAACTCACAGATGTTAACTCAATAGTCTTTATATTCCATCCGCAGTTCCTAACCTGCAGCAGGAGGAGAAAACTTTTTCTTTAAAGGTGAAAAACCCATCAGAAATGGTTGCCCCTAGCAACAGTAAACTCTCTCTTTATCAAATCCGTTTCATATACAAAAGCATCATCTATGTGTGGTAATATTTACAGTATACATTTGTACACAGTCGGGCCATCTCTTCTCAGACAATAAAATAAAATAAAATATGTCCCAGCATGCAACAAAGACCAGCTGACTGCAAACCTCTTGTCCAGTCACCAGAGGACTGATTTGATGTCTGTGACCATGATGGAGGAGTAGCACCCTAGAGGAGGAGGTGGCGTCTGTTGGTCCTGATATTCAGAGTTCAAACGTGTTGTCGTTGTCTTCCAACATGTAACAGTGACTTCCTGTTTGCATCTGATGGACACGGATGGAGCTGCACGTCGCCCAAAATGTTTCAGCCTCACATGAAGGGGTCGCTTACAGAAAAATCTACATCTTAGCTCTTCCTGATGTACTCAAACCGTTAAAAGGTTAACCACACCAGTTACCATGTGAACAGGTCTGTTTCCATACGAGGGACCTTATAATGATGAACCTGTTAGACATCGCTGAGACCGGGAGCAGAGGAGGATGAGAAGAAACAACGGCCACCAGCCAGAAATGAACCTGAGGTGTGAGGCAAACCAGTGGAGAACCACACAGCTGTTATGGCGAGTTGTTTAGCTTGTGATCACTGTTGGCTTCTGATAATTTACACTGTGAAAATTTATCAGTAAATTTATCAGGCTGATTCAAAGACTGTGGTGAGTTTTAATCTGTAGTCAGACTGTCGTTGACTCCGTTATTAACAAGACTGGAGATTATCATCAGTTAGCATTTAGCTAACGTTTAACCTAGTATTACTGAGCTAGAGGAAGTATTGATAGCATACAGACACAATCTGTCATTCACACACACAGTTTAGATAATGCTAAAGTAAACCATTTCAAGTGAAGAAAAAGCTACGAAGGATCGACAGACACCCAGAATATGCTCTTGTAAATTGCCTTTTCTTTTATGTAAATTTGGCCCTTTATGTATAAAGACTTGTGACTTGCTGATGCATAAATAGTTAAGTGCTTCATTTGAATTGAGTCAATTCAGAATAAACAGTAATCATTTATTTGTCATGGAGTTACTTTGAACTGTTCCAAATCCTTAAAACTGACTTTAATATTTTCTTTAGTGCATAGTCACCCTCACAGTGAACTAAACTCTGCCTCTGTACCCTTAGAAAAGTGAAACTCATTCTTTGACTAGACCCCCCCCCCATAATAATAATTTAACAAAATAAAAATAAATGTTAACAACTTAACTGGTTATAATATTTACAATCCAGCTTTAAAGTAGAAAAAGCAAAATAACTTAAAAAAGGTTAAAAAGTTAATTATCTAGCAACTGTATAAATGATCATTATTCCATTCAAACGTTGCTTTTGTGCCCTGGATATTGACATTTATAAATTAACCTATATAAAACAATATATGAATCAAAAATGTTCAGAACTGAGTGGTTTTCCAGATGTGCGAGTACAACGTAAGAAACATTTCTATTTACTGAAGGCATAAGTGTTTGGGAAATAAGACTTTGCACTGAGGAACAAGCGAAAAATAACATTTTGTTCGACAGTGTAATTTGAGCTGCAGCATGTCGACAGCGTCATCAAAATCGTAAAAGCCAGCAGTGTATTTTGCGTGTCAGTTTTAGTGGCCTCCGTGTTATTGCACTCCAACAAGGTAGGTGGCAGTAATGCACCTTAAGGCAGGAGGAGAGCCATGGTGGGGTGCTAATCACAGAAGAAGGAAAAAGTTGTAGCACACTGAAATGACAAAGATAGGGGAGGAAAATGTGGGAAAAGCCGAGAGAGGTTAATGTGATGTACTTCAGTATTTGTTTACATACCTGAAGTCATGGTTATATTTAACGACAGTGAACACATGTTGCAGATTAACGAACATGTGGCTCGCAAAGTAATGGTCATTGTTGGAGCACTGCGTAGATCTCCTTTTAAGTTATAAATTTCTGCTTGAAACCTGATGCCTGGATATTCAGCCAAATTTAAGAAGGGGAGCGAGTGCTTTTATTTTTGCTTTTTTTCTTTTCATCTGAACATTTTCTCCATTTCCTTACTGATGTTTAATTCTGCGCAGCAGGAAGATGAAAGCTGGAATATTGTTTTCAGCTCTGCTCACATCTCCATCAGATCCTTCAACCACAGTCTCCTAAAAGCCTCTGTGACTCCATCGGGTTCAGACTCCGTCCTTCTACAGAACGGCTGACAGGGTTTCCATCACAGAAACGTTTGACATTTTTCCAAAGTCCTGATGAAATGTTAAGCCTGTATATTTTCCTTCTTCAAATTTTAATTTGAAATGCTGATGCTGGCTGCTGTACACATGACAGGTTTTGACCAATAGGAGGCACCAATGCAGTCCACGGTCTTCTGTCTGTTTTACAGACATTACCAGACTTTTAGGCGCCGTCGTTTGATACCAATACTCCCAATGATGTCATGCAGGTCATAGAAGATGGCGAGCTCCGATTGGTCGCCTGAACCCGGGGTTAAACAATCTGTAGGATGACTGGTGATGGTGGTGGGGTCAGATGGTGACGGAGGGTCCTGAGAGGGTGGATGATGATGATGTTGCCGTGGTGACAGAGTGTCGGGGCGGGGCCAGCTCCAGCAGGGCGCCGACGGTCCCGGCCACCTGGGGGAGCCCCCGCTCCTCCAGGATGTGCAGAGGAAGACACAACTGACTCTGCACAGATAAAAAAAAAAAAGAAACAAAACACCACAGAAGACGACAGAGAGTGGGGGGGTGGGGGGTGGGAGGGGAAAAACAGAATGGTGGGTGAACTGATGGAAAATTAAATTCAACAGATAAAATAACTGTAACCATGGCAACATAAGGACTAAAAACAGGGAAAATCAACAGGAGAGGAGCAGCTGAAGAAATGGAGTAAAGAAAAGGTGAGAAGCAGAGGAGAGTCGGAGCGTCTTTATTTACACATTTAAAGTGAATTTAGTCAATACATTTTACATGCAACGAAAACTTTTCTTCTACAAGAGTCAGTAGATCGGAGATAAAACACTATTATAGCAGCGTATCTGTGTCGAGCATTTCTAAACTACACATTCATTTCCCTTCTATTTTATAAGCTACAGCCAACTCAGAATCAATAAAAGGGAAAACATGAAAATTTCACCTTTTCAATATTTTTGTGCATCTATGTTGGTATTTGGATGAAATGTCTAAAAAACCAACCCTGTTATTTTGTGAGGGTCAGACTTTGTCTCAGTATTTGTCTCTAAAAGAGCGGTTTTGGTTGTGACATGAGAAGTGGAGCTCACTGGAATGATGTCACCCTCCCAGCTTCAAAAACCATGTTTTTTTTCTGTTAACATGCCTGTAACATGTTTTTTGTGACTTACAAGACATAGCCAGAGCAAAATCTGACTGCAGTCCCAAGTCTGTGTTTATTTGCTGTGAATGTCCAGTTAAGCTCCCCCCTCCCCCAAACGGGCGACTTTGGACAGAGCATTTTTAGCTACGTAAGCATTCCTGCTTAGCCTGATTGGCTATAACATTAACCAATCAGGCTAAGCACTGGGCATGGCTATAGACCCGAGTCCACTACCTCGGGGGAAGAGGGAGAAGCCGAGGAGAAAGCAGGACTGAGGTAGAGAGAGAGCGTATGACAGGCAGAGAGGGGCGAGGGGGCAGCTTGAATGGGGCTCTCAGTGAGCTGGTGAGATAATGAGCTGAGAGGTCCGGCTCAAACCATCACTGAGCGTCCCGTGGTGAGGAATAACACTTTGGCCAACACTCCTCTACCTACCACTGACCACACTGACAGTCAGCGTCCCTTCCCGGGGACAGCGCAAAACTGACCGTGGCCATCCAGAGTTTTCCACCACTGGGGCTACCGTATTCCGGAACCCAGTAGCGCACGCAGGGCTGCTCGGAGACCGGAGTCCGCCAGTCCACGGAGGATTGGAGGCACATGGTCGGGAGACTGAACCAGACAGAGATGTCTGCTCTCAGGGGATGAAGGTGCCAGAATCAGAATCAGAATGAGATTTATTGTCATTGTTCATGTAGTACACAAACTAGAAATTTGTCTCGGTGCAATGCTGCAACATTAAACATGGAGTAGCACTAAAGATAAAAATAAAAAACTATGCATGCAATAACTATGCAATAGTCTTGGCAGGCCAAGACTGCCACCTGTCCGTTTTGCATTCGTTTGACTCGGCTCAGTGAAGGGGTTTTCGGGAGGGCACCCCCCCCCCCCCGGTACTCCATTATGTCCCTGCCAGGAAGAACGGAGGAGGACACATTAAACTCTCACATGGCCTCCAAAGGAGGGAGGCGAGTTGGCCATTGTTTAGCAAAGCAGTCTTCAGTGTTCTCTGAGGAAAGGGGAGGGCTGGTCTTGCAGCATACACTACTGGTGGGCGGGGGTATGGGTGGAGCTAATTAGAATTTTCATAGATGCCTGCATACTTAAAGAGTTAAAAAGAAAAACAAAGGGCACCTCAGTGGTGCAGTGGTTAGCACTGTGGCAGCATAGTAAGAAGGTCATGAGATCAATTCCACCGCTGACCATCCGTGACCCTTCTGTGTGGAGTCTGCATGTTCTCCCCGTGTCTGCATGGGTTTACCCCGGGTACTCCGGTTTCCTCCCACAAGCCAAAAACATGCAGGTTAGGTTAAGTGGAGACTCTAAAGTGGCCCTAGGTGTGAATGTGTGTGTGAATGGTGACGTGACTGGCGCAGTATGGTGGCTGCCTCATTCATCCAGGTGGATGCCCTGAATTTTCCTCTGGGATTAATAAAGTATACAAATAAACAGAAAGAAGAAAAAAAACAACTTTGTGCATACCTAAGTAGGTGGAAGATGTAAAAGCTCTTTGCAAGCAATTCTAAGACAATGGAAGTTTTTTTGTGAGTAAAATGCCACAATACAGTCGTGAAAAAATTAGGATACCCCATTAAATTATTCAGTTCTTTATTAAGAAATGTTCACGTATCTATGTCTAACCTTCTTTTTGTTTTTATTTGCATTTTTTTAACATTTATTTTAGCCATTTTAAGTGGGAATGAATGTGGGGGTGTCCTAAAAAAGATGGGGGTTATCCTAACTTATTCCTCACTATTTGTTTAGAATTATATTTTACAGAAAATTTGAAAAAAGTCTTTAATTCACTTTTAATTGTTTAGTTGTATCACATGAATCTCCCAGTATTTTAAACACTGATATTAAATATTCATATGTCCAAATATGTTAAAAAAAAACACAGAGGCTTATACAGGGTGTCCTAATTTTTTCACATGACTGTATACTATTTTGGGAAATACATATTTGTTTTTGAGGTGGTTTTAGAGCCGCCGGAGTATGTCTTTAAGAACAGTGGGAGGATCCCAGTGAATGACCTAATCCACACTGACAGTGCTACTATGGAGTCACCCTAACAGACATCACTGTTCCCACCTGGTTCACCAATCCATAGTCCATGTAACTCATGTCATTCTTACTTAATTGGTTTTCGCCATGATACATGGTAAGTCAGAGTGTTTACATTAACTTGGCTAGGTGGTGGGAGTCGGTTTGTCTAACCGTCTCAGCAGGAGAAGCTGATAGGTGTTAGCTTAGCTGTGAGATCCTGATGTGGTCTTACCATTATTCTATGCACCCTCACTAGCAGAGGCGCTGCATGCCAACAGGCAAGGCAGGCAAATGCTCGGGGCCCAAAAGGCTGGCCAACTTTGAATCACTACAGCAGTGACAATGTGAAGAGCTTGCAATGGCAGTGGTAGTCCGGCATGAAACTCCCTAAAGGGGCCCCACCTCTCACTCTGGCAAGCACCGGTGTGTGTCTTATGTAAACAAACAAGTGAGAGGGGCTGTATCAAAATGAAGTGAAGTTATCTGTCTGGCTGTGACAAAAGAAAGAGAAAAAAAAGAGGAAGAGGAGAGGAGAAAAGAAAGCAAGACAGTGGTTAATAGTAGTTAATTTAGCTCAGAGCAAACAAGTGTGTCCTGTCTCTGCTGTTCCTGATCTGACCGAGTTGAGTACCTGGGTGTCACAGTAAACACACCAGTACCTGTCTTGTTTGCTCAGCTAGCAGGCTGGAAATAAAAGCAGTGAACATGGACAATACTTTTTCTTTAGTTATCAAATGAAAGCTGTGGCCAGCCAAGCTTAACGGTCTAGCTAAGAATGCTAAGTAGTAGAATTTAAATGCAAGAAATTTGGATAATGTACTACAAAGATGCATTGATGCACTTTTGAAATAAAAAAAATACCCTTCACATTTTTTGTTAGTGTCATTTTATTTATTATATAAGGGTGATGAATGTTGGTTGGAAGGGTCCCCTGTGAACCCCCCCCCCCCCCAGACTCCAGAATTGTCTCTGCTCACAAGATGTCCTTGTTCATCCACCAACACTTTTATTTCAGCTTATTTTACTTTACTTTACTCTAAATGGAATCAAAAGTGTTTAGCTGCTGCAGCCAATTCATATATTCAGGGTTGTTTCTATGCTTATTGTACTCCAGGGGCCAGTCATACCCTACTGACCACTGGTGCCACACCCCTGCCCTTCAGCGACACTTTATTTCATTCATTCTTTCAGACGATGTTATGCTACTTAGTTAGCTCAGGCTGTGCTTGCTACCAGAGCTAGCCAGACAACATTAGCAATATAGTGTCAACGACAGACATTCACAGTGACAAAAGAGGGCAAGTGGAGTGAAATGGACAAAATGAAAGAGGAGTCGGGTCACAAAATTCTCCACTGAAAAAACACAGTGAATCGTATTATTTTAGATTTTAGATTTTATTTAAGGAGCTCAGAAGGAGAAGCATTCATCTGGACAGAACAGAGTCACGCCGGCAGTTAAAAACACTCATCATCCTCACTCTTCATCTTATAAAATTCAAGTGCTATTCAAGACTTCTAAGAAAGCTCAATGTTGTCACTAAACTTCCAAACCCACCCAGTGTTTCTCTGTACACAGAATCAAGGATAGAAACCAGTTCATGTTTGGATTACTTTAGCATCCTGTCCAAGTTCAAGAAAGCCACTTTCCACTTCAGGACCTTACCTGGTTCTTATTAGAACCTGGACTTTCAAGATCCCTTTTCTTTACCCTTTGGCAGTATGGCAGATAGTTAAGGATGAAATGGCTCTTTATGTGGCAGATCTGTAATTATACCACAAAGAGTACTGCAGTTGCAGGTGTTGTGCCAAAGTCTGTTTTCCTGTTACTTCTGGAGAAAATCCCTGCTGTTTAATCTATAAGTGTCATGATAACACAAGATAACAAGCCTTAACATGTCCTAGGGGATATCCAAGGGTAACTTGAAAGCAACCAGAAAAACCTGAAAACCTTGGAAGTCTGAAATTGTATTTCTTGATTGGCTTTGGTAGATCACAGGTGAAACACCCACAACGCTTCAGGAAGTTTTTGGAGTCTGTAGATGCCTTAAATTAGCATTGGCAATACTCAGATTTAGATTTCAGATGTATTTTAGTGAACAGTATGCCATCACTGATATTTCAACAACGATTTATGGGTATCTCGTCTTCCTGTTAACTAAACATTGATTTAATGGACATTTAGATGTTAAAAATGGGCATTTCTGGTAACTGAAAAGTAACTTTAGGAAACAGCTAAACAAAGATGTCTTTAAAACATATTTCTGAGATAATATATGATACCAAACTGTTTTTCCTGACTCTAAACCAGCCTCTAGAATATGCAATAATGGCTATAGAGATGTCATCAAACAGAACTCATGGCCGTTAACAACAGAGTGGCAAAAATGAGTGGCAGCATTTAGAGGATATGCATTAAAACACAAAAAATATACACAGTATTCAATCGCAACAGTACAAAGACTACCTGCTTGCATTGTGGAGAGCTAGTCTTATCATTCCATCTTGTATTAATTGGGAAAAAAAATACATAATTAAAGACTCTGAATCAGTTCTTCATTTACCATGTGCTCATTGGTCTTTACCCACACATCACCACAGTCAAGTAAATGGTGTATTATTAAAATCTAAAAGGTACGCTGTGCACTGCTGTGACTAGATATTTTGTGTGATTTTTATGTTTTGGTGCATACAAAGAAAAGCTGTTACATGTGACTGCCACTCAGTGTTGTGTTGCTATAGTAACTGTCCTGTAACTGCCAAGAATTCTGTTCCAGTGCATCCCCTCTATAAGTCCAGGAAACAGCCAATCACTCAATAACACCCCCCCCCCCCCTTTGGTGCCATCATTTGATTGAATGTGAAGGGGTTAAGGTCCTGCAGTGGAAAGAGTGCCTCGTTGTAACACAATGGGTTCTTAAACTTAAGACTTCTAGTTAAGTAGCAATTGCTCCATGCTGGAAATTTGCAGGCATCACAGAAAGGAAGACCACTGGTGGAAACATAGATTTGGTGTTCAGAGTTTCTTTGTAGGAAAACGTGTGCGTACAGTACATCGCATTTCTGACGGGGTGGGGGGCTGTGTTACGGGCTCTTACAAAATGTAAAAAACAGGCAGCAAAACATAAGGCACGGGGGCAGAACTTCAACAGCAGGAAACAAGCATCTGGGTAAACCTTTGGAGGATTTTCAAGTTTTAACTTCAGGTGAGGGATTGTGTTGGTCCTCTATGGCTCTTAAGAATCTCTAACAAACCGACTGAGGGTTTAATAGAGGCAGACTAGGATATGTTTGGGATTGTTATGGCTATAATGTCTCAAGTCAAGGTAATGGACTGCCAGATAAAGAGCATCAAGTCCAATTTCAATAACAGGTCAAGGTTATGGTTAGTATAGTGGTCAAGACCTGCTTCACACTGCTCCTTATCCAAGTAAACCAAACAACTTTGTTTGAATCATCTACGTTCTGTTGTCATCATGACCATATTTGCGTAGTTAGCTTGGACCATGGTAGTCAGTAAACATGCTACTCACCCTCTGAGGAGTTTTATACAGTTCTGGGCATATCAGTCACCCCACTTTAGGTTGAAACTGGGGAAGACTCCACCACATCAAGGGATGAAATAGTTTATTGAGTTATCCAAGTTTTCATTAGAAAGGACGTTTGTCCTTACTTTGGCAGTGATGATCTTCAGGTGGCATTGTGTATGTACATGTTGACCCCTCAAAAGTCTTGGCAAACTCTGGTTGTGCTCTGGTCTTGACTACAACACTAGTTACAGATTCCCAGGTAAACACCATTCAAAACAAATCAAAGTTCTGCAATCCAAGACCATCAAAACAAGTCAATCTAAAATATGTATTTACACATGGAAAATCAATCAACACCCCTCATTTCCAGGGTAAAACACCCAGAATCAAGATAAAATAACATGAGGGCTACATGAGGGCTAAAACCATCAAGTCCAGTCAAGTCAAGGGTAAAGTGTATCAAAGAAGTCTGGGGTAGGACCAGCCAATCCTACATGAAGACCCAATATAAGCCTAGCATTTGTGCTTAAACACAATACCAGACAGTCTGCTGTCAGCAATCAGCATCTGAGAAGGTTTGAAGATGAAATGTCATTTCTCGTAAAACTGAGTCAGTGGCATTTTTGTGAAGTTAAAAGCCCTCAGCTTGTCGCTTGAGATCCAGTAGTAAGATTAAATTCTTCTGGTGTTTAACCAGTATTTTAGGACTTAAAGGCTTTAAGTGATAGGTCTACGTTCAGCAACCTATCACCATTGGTACAAAAATGATGACAAACACTGGAAGCATAAGACTGACTCAATAAAAAACTGTGAATATTTGCAATTAATAAGCAGATGTGATACATCACACTGGGATCAGACCTGAATCTTTCTATGAATTACAGTAACTAGGGACTTACAGTAGATATAAAAAGTCTACACACCCCTGTTCAAATACCAGGTTTTTGTGATGTAAAAAAATGAGACCAAAATAAATCATTTCAAAACTTTTTCCACCATTAATGTGACCTATAACTTGTACAACCCAACTGAAAAACAAACTGAAAACTTTTAAGGGGAAAAATAAAAAAAACCCACAATAGCCTAGCTGCATAAATATGCATATCCTCTTATAACTGGGGATGTGGCTGTGTTCAGAATTAACCAATCACATTCAAACTCATGTTAAATGAGAGTCAGCACACACCTGCCAAGTGCCTCTGATTAACCCCAAATAATGTTCAGCTGTTCTAGTAGGCTTTTCCTGACATTTCTGTAGTCATATCTTACAGCACAAGCCATGGTCTGCAGAGAGCTTCCAAAGCATTAGAGGGATCTCATTGTTCAAAGGTATCAGTCAGGAGAAGGGTACAAAAGAATTTCCAAGGCATTAAATATACTACGGAACACAGTGAAGACAGTTATCATCAAGTGGAGAAAATACGGCACAGCAGTGACATTATCAAGAACTGGACGTCTCTCTAAAACTGATGAAAAGACAAGAAGAAAACTGGTCAGGGAGGCTGCCAAGAGGCCAACAGCAACAGTGAAGGAGCTGCAGGAATTTCTGGCAAGTACTGGCTGTTTAGTACATGTGACAACAATCTCCCATCTAGGGTAGCAAGACGAAAGTCTTATCTTACGAAGAAAAACACCCAAGCCTGGCTACATCTGGCAAAAAACACATCTGAAATCTCCCAAACGCATGTGGGAAAATGTGTTATGGTCCGATGAAACCAAGGCTGAATTTTTTGGCCATAATTCCAAAAGGTATATCTGGCGCAAACACAACACTGTACATCACCAAAAGAACACCATACCTACTGTGAAGCATGGTGGTGGCACCATCATGCTTTGGAGCTGTTTTTCTTCAGCTGGAACTGGGGCCTTAGTCAAGGTGGAGGGAATTATGATCAGTTCCAAATACCAGTCAGTGCTGGCACAAAACCTTCAGGCTTCTGCTAGAAAGCTGAAGATGAAGAGGAACTTCATCTTTCAGCACGACAATGACTCAAAGCACACATCCAAATCAACAAAAGAATGGCTTCACCAGAAGAAGATTAAGGATTTGTAATGGCTCAGCCAAAGTCCAGACATGAATCCAATCGAACATCTGTGGGGTGATCTGAAGAGGGCTGTGCACAGGACATGCCCTCGCAATCTGACAGATTTGGAGCATTTTTGCAAAGAAGAGTGGGCGAATATTGCCACATCAAAGATGTGCCGCGCTAATAGACTCCTACCAAAAAAGAGTGAGTGCTATAATAAAAGCGAAAGGTGCAGCAATAAAGTATTAGTTTAAGGGTGTGCATATTTATGAAACCAGGTTATTGTAAGTTTTTTATTTTTCCCCTTAAAAGATTTCAGTTTGTTTTTCATTTGGGTTGTACAGGTTATAGGTCACATAAATGGTGGAAAAAGTTTTGAAATGATTAATCTTGGTTTCACTTTTTTACACCACAAAAAGCTGGTACTTGAACAGGGGTGTGTAGACTTATAATATCCACTGTATTTGATATATGCACTTCTGAAATTGTAGGACATTCATTGGGAGCACACATGAAATATGCTTGTCTTGTTGGGGAACAATGTTTTGACGGGTCACTGCAAAAACAGAGAACTTCCCTGTGTTCCGATTCTGCCAGTGCAACAGACAGTACAGTTTCATCTTTTTCATCCATGCTCGACTATTCTTGTCCCGAGTCTTGAATTCTTAGAACTGCCAAACAAAACTTCTTGAGAACAAACCAAAGGACTGGGATTAGATAAATCACATAAATTCAAGAGCATTTTTAATATGGACAAAGCCAGGCTTATCTTTATGGAGATGATGCAGTTCAGTTAACTACATGAAGCATTTAGAGCCCACTCTTGCTCCATTAAATTTTAACAGTCTTTACAATTCACCATCATGGCACTACATCAAAGGCATCTATATCTTTCTGGTTTATTCCGTTAGCAGGCTGGCTGGGCTCGTTCACTTGAGGCATCTGAAGAGGACACCTCCCAACTTCTCCAACTGAAAAAGGACCAGAGAAAGATCCCGAATGCTCTACAGGGGTCATCAGTTCCTTTTGGGTTTGCAGAATGTTTTCAGAACCCAGGAAGATTTGGCGGAAAACCACGTCTGAGCTAGCTTATTTAACTTGCCACCACTGTCCCTGTTTCCACTACAGGAACCAGTTCTACAGGAACTTCCCCTGTGCTGTGTCTCCACTACAGGAACCTCCCCAAGAGAGGAAGTTTACAGGAACTCGCAGGGGCTGAAATAAGGCCCCGATCAAGGGTCGGTACTTCTGAGCGGTCCTGAAAACTGCTGAGAGGGTATTAAGATTGACTCGATGCTGACTGGATAAAACTCAAGATCACGATGTAAATAAAACAAGGAAACAAGGAGCACCAAACCTGACCAAAAAAAAAAAGAGATAATAGTATAATTGAGCTGTTCTGTATTCTCCGCTCTATCAACATCTGCAAGATTTCAACATATTTTACTTTGCCGCGCTGCACCGTGGTCGAAACTGTCAGATGTCACCAACAAATCCCCAGGAGACTGATGGTGCCTACCCTCATCACGGAGACATGACGGGGGAGAGGGCCGGTGCTTATCAAACTCCTGTCCCTGAAAGCTTTGTTTATGCTCCACCTCCGCTCTGAGCGTCTATGATGCGCATAACCTGTGGACGAGGCTGGCGCACACGCAGCTGTGTATAGACCTGTGCTTCACTTTTTGCATTTACAAGTCCAAGCGTCTGACGCATACATATAACCGTCATTTGTAGTTTCACCCCAGCCCTACACTGGCTATATAAGAGAAGAAAAACAAGAGCCACATACATTTTATCAACAACGACTGTGAAAAGGTGAGAAAAGAAACTATTTACTACTTTTACTGCTAATCATATTTTCTTTTTCTTTCTTTGGTAGTGCCCCCTCTTGAATGGGAGGTTGGATCACACGCACAGGCAACACAGTCAGAAAATCTGGGCTACACGCGCTCAGTTGGGAAGGACTTCTGTGGAGCTAAGCGGACTGCAGATGAAGATGCGCTCAAGCAGACGCACAGAATGATAGTGGAGCATAAACCCAGCTTAAAACTGGTTCCTGTAGTGGAAATGAGGCTTATATGAGGCCCATTTCATCATCTTATTAATGAATAATTATTGCCACATAACTAGCTGAAAAATATCTTCAAATAAAAAAAAAACTGCACAATTACGTGGAAGCAAAATGATTGCCAAGGAGAAGCCAATCAGGAAAACTGTGCTTCATTTTTGTCGTAGAACAGGGGTCGGCAACCTCAACTGCACCTAGACCCCCAAAAATCTACATAGAGCCACAAAATATTTGAGCTTGAAATCTAAGAGAGCAGAGTTACAAATACAAACTTCAATGACAATATTCTGATTTTTTTTCTCATAACTTTTCCAAGACATTTATGATTCTTTTTATTTCAGATTTGTGAAGGCTTTTTTGCTCCTGAAGTTCAAACTTATTCATAAATACGTGATATGTCTGGCATAAATGTTCCACTTTTCTCAAATGTTTCATACTTTTCTTTGTAAACATGTTACTTTGTCAGGAAAAGTTGCAGCATTTTCTTTTTTTTGACAAACTGATTTTTTTCTTGAAAATTTGTGTGGATGTTTTTATTTCTCATAAAATGATTTTCTGCTTTTCTCATTTTTTTTGTGTGGGGGGGTACATTTCTTACCATTCATAGGTAAAACTGCAGCCTTTTTATGTACATTTGTGATTATTTTCCCCTCATAAAAACTGCAAATCTTCCAGTAAATTTGTGACTTTTTAAAGAAACTGTGTGACCTCTGTGTGTGTGTGTGTGTGTGTGTGTGAGGGGGTATTCTTCTCATAAAACTTCAAAATTTACCCCCTAAATTTGTGATTTTTTTGGCACAGATTTTTTGCTTTTGTCATAAATTTGTCATGTTTTATCTTGTAGATGTTCAGCCTTTATCTCATATATTTGTGTCTTATTTTCTCAGAAATTTAGGAGCCAAATTAGCCACAAGTGGCTCCCAAGCCACAGGTTGCAGACCCCTGTACTAGAGTTAAAGTATGTCCAAACTCTTCATATATAAATGTTGTGCTGTTAATCATGTTGAGTACTTGTGCAAAGATTCTGAAGTAAATGAGCTCAGTTGTGCGTGGCTTTTTTTGTGTGTGTTCAGACGTGCGGCGCCAGGTGTACGTAGATGGCGCAGAGCACCGACATGACGGACAGGTAAAACAGGGCGAAGCCAGCAAGCTGGACCTGAGGGGAGAGTCTGACCAGAGGTGGGGCCATGGAGAGCAGCACCTCCAGGGTGCCGTAAAGCCCGCCTCCTTTACCCTCCAGGACCTCGCCCGCGGAGCAGAGACGGTCCTGAGGGTGTGAGCGTGCGTGGGGTGAGATGGACACGGTGAAGGAAGAGAGACAAAAAGGAGCGAGACGCAAGAAGACGGAGGAAAAAAAAGGGATTAATGAAAGGTGAGAGGATGAAAGAAGAAAGAGAGATGTTAGTGAGAGAAGAACTTTGAGCCACTGGAGAAGTTTATTAATTCAGACTGAAGCCAAATGTCCACCATTATTCAGGTTTTCATTTTAAACTGTGTCTCTGGCAGAAATTTGTAACTTTTAGAGCAATTTCATGATTTATTTTCTAGGAAATGTATGCTTCTTTTTCCTCAAACATTTGTGATTCTTGACTTGGGATGTTAACAATTAATTGACTTTCGATTAGTTGTCAATAAGAATTTAGTTGATTAAATGAAATTAGTTGTCAATTAACTGATAACTCGGCAGTCCCTTTCAATTGGTATTTATTTTCTGAAATGTAGTGGCGTTGCCAATCCGGGCGGGGGCGCACGTGTCACCTATTGCCACCTTCCAACCATAACAAAAGAAAAGAGGAGAAGCTGCTGAGACCTCAGAAGCCTCTGCTCGTTCACCAGGGCATCATATAAACTACAGTCAAAATTCAAAAGAATATTGAGGAAGTTAGCAGATGCAGACCATTTCTGTGACTGGTCCTAACCATGTTAATTACATAGACCGTGAAATGATGGCAGCGCCGGTGGTCGTATGCACGGTTTTTTCGAGCGTCTTCTCTTTTTTTCTCTGTTCAGTCCCTCCAGGATTTCACAGGATGTTTTTATGATTGCAGTGGCCCAAAAAACCTGAATTTGCGGGAGCTTTTTAAAAAAGTTGCGATAAAAGTTGCAATGTTTTGAGAGGGTTTTTTTTTTTTGCATTGAAAGTTGTGGGAAGAATTACAAACTTTAAAGCAGATGCTTTTTTCCATAGTTTACTGCAATGATAATGTAAATAACACCACAAGAAAAGCACAGGATTGTCAAAAAATTTGCTGTTAAACAGTGATTTGTAAATTAAGCAGAAACTTCTGCTACACAGGACAAGTGCACTCTAACGCAAGTGCAATATACTCCGCCTCCGTTTTCTTTGAAGAGCCCAATACTGACTGACGGAGAGCAGTTTTCAACTTTTCAATATAATTACTGAGGCAGAACCAAATTATGACAAGCCCATCATCCACGAATACACAACAAAGTATACAACCCATAGTTGTAGGTCAGGATCCCAAGGTGAACCTGTGTAGCAAGTATGGTGACCATAGAGAGCTTTACATGTTCTATAGTAAAGCCCTGTTTCCACTAGTACCTACTCAGCCCTACTCACCTCGACTCTACTCAGTTTGTAGGATTTTCCATTAGTACCTGGTACTTTTTTGGGACCGACTTCAGTGAAGTTCCAACCATGTTGAGTCAAGCTGAAAATGTGACGTCAACAGATTGGAGGCCACTGATTGGCCAGGGCATAATGCCAGTGGATGAGAGTGACGTCTTCACAAGATTCAAAACTGCCATTTGTAAATTTGGCTGTGAGCTTTTATTATTAATAAGTGCAGTGCAGCGACACATCTGACTGGTTACACTGAGCGTTTCAGTGCCACTCAGGGACAAATCTGACTGGCGAAATTGGCGGAAGTTGATGAGGATCGGCCAAAAATGCAGAAAGCTGCAGTGATTGAACAAAGTTGCAAGGTCGCGCAAAAGACACAATGACGGCTTGATCTCGCATGAATTGGCGTGATCGCAACATCGCAAAATCCTGGAGGGACTGAAAAGTTAGGATAATTTGGCTTTAAGGTGAAATTTCAGGATGCACCTAAAATGCAATATAGCCTTTACAGGTGAACTTTACTTTCTCTAACCTTTTGAATGCACATGTCCAACTATTCATGTTTCAGTACTTTTTGCATAACTTGCTGTTCTCTAACAAGATGCTTAACGGCAAAATTCACAACAGGTGTTTGATCCATCAATCGACCAACAACATTTCTGGTTCAATTAGAATTGGTATTTAAACAGTCCTCTTCATCATGCTGTTCCCATTTTGACATCATAAGACCAAGACGACACCTAACAACTGATCAACAGTACCTCGCCATTGCAAGGCTTCAAACAGAATGCTCTCAGAGGGAAGTGGCCACTGATCTTCGAGTGTCACTGTCATCAGCAGGTTGCAACAGAGATACAGAGAGACTGGAAGAGTTACAGAAAGGCATAGAAGTGGACGTCCTTTGACCACATCCCACACTGACGACCACTTCATTGTGAACAGTGCCCTGTGGAACCGGATGATGGATGCCACTCAACTTCAGGAACATTTAAGGGAGGTGAGAGGCACCCAAGTGTCACGTCAGACTATTCAAAACTGTTTACATCAACGTGGTCTGCGTGCTAGACGACCTGCAAGGGTATCTTGACCACACCACTAGGCACAGGCATCATCATTTGCACGGGTCAGGGAGCATTTACGCTGGACAAGGGACCAGTGGGCCTCAGTGTTATTCTCTGATGAAAGTCTATTCACGTTGAGCAGAAATGATGGTTGCCAACGATGCTGAAGATGTCAAGGAGAGCACTATGCATCAGCCACTATTGTCACCATGTTACAGTCTGGGCAGGTGTGTCTAGTCAATAGAGAACTGCCCTACACCTTGTGAATGGTACAGTGACAAGCCGATACTACCTGAATAACATCATTAGTCCAGTCATTGTACCCCTGCATGAACAACACAGGCCTAATTTCATCTTCATGGACGACAATGCTTCAGCTCATCGAGGTCACATCATTAGGGAACGGCTGCTGGAGGCTGGGGTACCTCAAATGGAGTGGCCTGTACTTTCTCCAGACCTGAATCCCATAGAAAACCTATGGGATCAGCTGAGTGGCCGTGTAGAGGCTTGTAACCCTGCACCCCACAACCTCAATGACCTGAGGGCTGCCCTTCAAGAACAGTGGAATACCATGCCTCAGCAGACAACAAGTCGACTTATGAACAGCATGAGACGTCGTTGTCAAGCTGTAATTGATGCTCAAGGGCACATGATAAGTTATTGAGACATTGACATTTTTCGTTGTGGTATACCTACCACTGTTGTTGGCTTTTGTTTCAGTAAATCATTTGAGATGAGGAAATCACCATTGCATGCTTCTACTTAAATGCCCTACTTTCACGATATAATATCACTGTAGTGTGAACTCTTTACATTTTCCATAAATTTCACCTGAAAGCCAAATATTTCTAACTTTTGTAGTAGTGTATATAAAAATGAATCTGTGGTGACCCAGCACAATGCAGACTGATACTACTCACGCTCAACAGGGATTGCATACGGACAGAGAACCCCTGGGGGGACAACCAGAACAATGGACTATTGTTATACATCCCTGAATTAAGGAAAGGAAGTCTGGGAGCCAGTTAATCACGCGATTGATATGCATTGACTGATATGTATATCAATATGCAAATGTGCCATGCATTTTCTCCTGTCTGTATAAAAGACCTTACTATACATGCCTCAAGGAAAACAACACACACCACAGCGCAGCACACGCAGGACAGCGCAGCGCTCAGCGCTACAGTGTGTCTCATGATGTTGGAGGAAATAAAACTCTGAAACCTTCCAGCTCGTTGCATCTCGCCTGAACTTATTTGTTCCTCCACGCATCAATACATTTTATGTATTTTTCTGAGTTTATTTTATGCTGTCGATGTTTAACATGCAAAAGATTACAATAAAATCAATAAATCCTTGAAGAATATGATGTCAGTCTTGTGATCAGTAGCAAACAATAATTAGTTTTTTATATTATGGATAGACCATATTGGTAACAAGGGAAAGCCAGATTCTCAAGAAAAATACGCTTATAAATTGATCATTAACCAATCGATAAGGTGAATCAACGAATGACTGATGAATTAATCAATATTTTTGACTCATAAATTTGTGAAATATTCAACTTTTTTAGTTTTTTTCTCCTTTTAGAATTTGTCAACATTATTTGCTACTTTTGCCTTATGAATATGAAAAAACTTTCACTTAAATTTGCATATAAACCAGGGCTGCAGCTAACGACTATTTTACACCTCAGGTAACTGCCCACTCTAATCAAAGATTACTTGAGTAATCGGATACTTTTTTTTTTTTAAAGAAACTTGCATTGACCAACATTTAGTACACAGTAGTAATTGTACCAAACACTCAATAACACAAGTACACATTTATTGCAATGCTTGTTGCAATGTTTATTGCACAGAACGTAACTTTAAATGTTATGTTACACCATAAAGTTTGTTCGCTAGTGGCTAGCATCCGCTAGCAGCCAGTGGCTATATGTTCTTTGGCCATATAAGCATAATCAGCGTAGTTGACTACATTGCATTCATCTTAATTTAAAATCTCAATCATATACCTTATCTTGGGTGCGCTGGCTGTACATGATGTGGGATGCTTTCCGCCGAAACACTCTAACATCGACATTGTGGGATGCTAGCTTGCTGCTTGGCTTTACCGTGTTCACAATGCACAATGCTTTCCTTCAATTTGAGCTTGAAATGATTCCAGACTTGAGATACTTTTATTTTTTTTCCGACTTTCTTCCTTTTTACTGGCCCATCACTATGTCCCTTTGATATGGCGCCATGAAACAAAGTTGCGTCTTGTTTACGTAGTGTGACCGGAAGAAGGTCGTATAGACCTGTAAGTGCTACATGAAACGACACGTCGAAGCATAGGTTTTGAATCGAGGATTTTATTTTTAATCAAATTATTTGTGTAATTGTTGCAGCCCTAATATAAACAGTATTTTTCTTTGGAAATTTGCAGCTTTTTGTCTCATTATATTTTGAGGTTTTTTCCATCCATTTTCCAGTGACAGTGGACATCTGGATTCAGTCTCAATCACTCTCTCTCTCTCTCGCTCTCTCTCTCTCCATAACTCCACTCATGTGCGTCTCTTACCTGTGGAACGCCGATCCTGCGACACGCCTCGAGGAAGTTCTCTACGTTCCGCCGACATTTGGCCATGGTGAGCTTAGGCTGCGGGGAACAGACGGACGTTAGCGTCGTCGAGCGGAAGCAGAAGATTCGCAGTCTGATGGGCTACTCACCACAGCAGGGGAGGGGACATGGATGCTGGGGACGGACCGCGGCTTCACGTGATTCGCCAGGTGACACAGCACCACGCCATCCGTCAAAGCGGCGCCCAAATCGCTGGGCAGCGACACCTTCAGACGAGCCTCGATGTTCTGGTGGGGAGAAGAGACAGTGAGTCAGACTCCTGAGAACTGGAGGGGATATTTTAAAACATTTCTAGCCAAATAAATACATGTATTAATTAATAATTAATATAAAATATAATCTGACCTCTGGGTTTTATCTTAAATAATTTTTTTAAGATAAGATAAGATAAGCCTTTATTAGTCCCACAACGGGGAAATTCCAGGATTGCAACAGCACAGGGATAGCAACACTCAGAGCAACAATCAGAAGGCAAGAAAAAAAACAAGCAAGCAAGAGCAGCTAATATACATATGTACATATTACTATAAAATAAACTGTGAACTTTTCCCCTTTTTTCTAGTATATTTCTGGGTTTTCTCTTAAATTTAGCTACCATTTTTCCCCCTAAATATAATCATTTTTTTTGGTAAATTTGCGACTATTTCTCATAAGTTGGAAATTCTTCAAAATTAGCAAATTCAAAACTTCTCTCTTTACTTTGTTTAAAAATATTTGTCCCCTCCAATATGATCCTAAATGCTTTACATCATGTTCCAGAAGACTTTAAAGCACCAATATTAAATGCAAAAAAGCTTGCAAATTTGCAGTTTTTTTCTTTTAAATCTGAAACTTTTTTCCTCATAAATTTTCAACTTTTTTCTCATAAATTTGCAGGTTTTTTCTCGTAAATTTGCTACTTTTTTCATAAATTTGCAATCTTGTAAACGTGCAACTTTTTTCTCCATGAATTTTCTTTTTTTTTTTGTAAATCTGCAACTTTTTTTAAAAAAAATCTGCAACTTTTTTCTCATAAATTTAAAACTTTTTTGTTGTAAAGTTGCAACTTTATTAACCCCTTGCACTCTGGTCAATTTCCCTAAAAACGGCTTAAAATAATGTGCCCAAAGTAAATCAAAAGCTGTTCTTCAACCCTTTGCAGCATCTTCATGGGGTTGGTCTCATTTAAAAGAAAACACTTTGAATTTTTTGGCAAAACAGTCATAATCTCTCTAAGTGCTCCTGCCACTGAGTAACAGTCATCTAAACATAGTGAACTTGAAGAAAATAAATTTCGCCTGGGTGTTTTTTTGGATACAAATGTTTGCAAATAACAGCTTCAGATCCAGGCTGGAAAATGCAACAGAAATGTAGAACCAAGTGTTATCCAGCTGAGGTCAAAATTTTGTAACAATACCACAAAAAATGAATATATTACACAGCTTTGTTCTCAGGTAATTCCCAGGCGTTTTTGAACTGTGCCAAATGGCACAGTTTGGAAAAACGTCTGTAACTTTTGAATGATTCAATATAGAAGCTTCATCTTGGGCTCTAATGAAAGGTGACTGTGTGTGTGTGTGTGTGTGTGTGTGGGGGGGGGGGGGTTGTCCCCCTCCCCCCCGCTACAGAGGACGGACATCGCTCGGTGCGCCGCGGTCTACCACGCACAGTTGTAATTTACCGATGGGTCAAAAGCCATTTTTGATTACAATTTTCAGGGATAAAGAATAATTTAGCTTATAACACTTACCTGTTCACAACAGCAGTGTAGCTGGCGAATTTCTCTTCCTCATTGTCAAACAAACGTGACGCTGGTCCGCTTGTTACGGACTCGTGGTTCTGGTCTCACGACCCGGTCAAACCATAATTCCATTATTGCAGTTTTGCGCTTCCATGATTGCGGTTTTGGCCAACGATTTTTCAAAACAAATAAGAACTGTAGTTAGAAAAAAAGACTGGCGAACACCTGTGTGTCACCCAGCCTTACACAAAACAGCTTTCGAACTTCTGTGCTTCAATTGGCTGGCTGTATTCATAGCCGTTGGTAGGCGGGTCCTTGTTGCTAGGTTTTCAGTCATTGGTTCTTCAAGGTTTCAGAAACCCAATTCAAGGCTCTTATTAGTCGAATGAGAGGTCAATCACATCTAAACCAATCACAGCACTCCTTTGGCTTTCTGTTCGTGGCTATGTCTGTAGTGGAAGAACGGAAATGCAGGTGTTTTTTTTTTTCAGTGCCTCCTAGGACGCACAGTGTGCGTACTCGGACGCCCTCGTGCGTCCTAGAACGCAGAGACGTGCCCGCCCGCGGTACACCGAAGTGCAACAGGTTAAAGGGGTCACTGACTGCACTTTTTACACATTTTAACAGCTCAGACGTGCCTTAATGAAGTACTGTACTTGTGACATATTTTGTTCCCATTTTCTTTAATTTTTTAATTACTGAAGCAAATTTGTTCTTTATTTTTCTTGGCTTTCTTCAAACACACTGATTCAAAGCCTGTCACTTTCAGAAACAGACTTCAGCTCTTCAACTCCACCCTCCCTCTTATCTCAGTTAGCCATTAGCTAAGTAGCTTCTAGCTGGCTCCTTCCAGCTTGGATGAGCAGCACTGGCTCACTGATCCGCAGTCATTTGTGCATCTCACGTCAACCCGGCCCACCCCCCAAAAACCCTGCCGAGACGCTACAACAAATCGCCAGCACTGGGTGATCCACCAATCCCCACAACACGAGGCCACGGGGTGAGCCACGGGATCTCAAAGGACAATGTTTCGCGCCGCGGTATCCACTCCTCTCCATGGCCAGCCGGGGATGCCCCGTCACGAAGCGACTCCCTCACGCTCCTGTGAGAGTATGCCTGGAGGATGTACGGTTGCTGAGCCAGCAGCTCCAGTCAGCATCTCTGGGTTGTGGCAACTGCTGGCGCAGGCAGTTACAGTATCACAACCCGGGGATGCTGTCTGTCAGCTCCCATGACCGGCATGCCGGCGCCTGCCGCAAAACCACTGTTAGATGGGCCGGACGTCGTGAGGCACATTGTAGACTGCGGACCGGTGAACCAGTTGGTAACAGGGATGGTTATTAGGGTGACTAAGATGTGAAGAAAACAACAATATAAGCTGTGCTTGGTTTGAGCTTCCTGTTACCAGTGTTAGCTTGGGGGCTAATAACTCGGGCTAACAGGCTACCTTTCGTACCACTTATATACATGACAGACAGCTAGGTGGGCCAGCAGTGGGCTGGTCTCAAGGACGGCGGTGGGTTGGCTTTTTCTAAACGTGACGTCAACGATTCCCACAAAAAAGTCAAAAACGTTTCTGGGAGAGAAAAACGAGATAAAGGCTGTGTGTGTTTTTTAAGAGAATTGACTGTTGGAAATTTTTGGATAATTAGGTGACCAGTAGAGTCATTTCAGACAATTCAAACCTACAAACACACCATTTTCAGTCAAAGACCCTTTTAAATCAAACAGTGACTTTTTTCTCACAAATATCTTCCTTTTTGTGGTAAAGTTGCAACTCTTTTTAATCAAATTGAGACTTTTTCCTTCTAAATTTGCTACTTTTTCACATGAATTTGCTATTTTCCCCCTTCCTCCTATAACGCCATCTCTGTGATGTTGTTCAGTAATGTTAATATGACATATTATTGTGTGACACGGGTGGTGGCTCCACCTTTCCGGTTCCGCCGCCACCCAGAGTATAAAAGGGCTATGCGGAAGAGGGACGGTCTCTTTGACCTCACCTCTGCCTGGACAGGAGCGCCTTTGGCATACTGTGATTTTGCATCACTTGTATTTGTATTGTATACTTTATTGATCCCCAGAGGGGAAATTGAGGGCATCCACCTGGATGGATGAAGCAGCCACGGCACGGCGCTATCCCTTAACCATTTACACACACATTCACACCTAGGGCCACTTTAGAGTCTCCATTTAGCCGAACCTGCATGTTTTTGGCCTGTGGGACGAAACCAGAGAAATCCCGGAGTAAACCCACGCAGACACAGGGAGAACATGCACACTCCACACAGATCACTGTTGGTCAGGGGCTGGGATCGAACCAGGGATCCCATGGCCAAGGGTGAGTTGCTGTGCTGGTGCAGTGCTAACCACTGCGCCACCGCACTGCCCTTTTTTTTAATAATTTCTTTTTTTTTTTAAATTTCGTATATGATTTGATTTTGTATGTGAGTGCAATAATAAAGTCGTGTTCCACTGCACCTCCAGCCTCATTATTGGTTCACGGTTATGGACATAACAATCTCCACCTGCAGCAGATTGCACACCGATATGGGAGACGTCTTTCCACAAATCTCTGTCCTGGGTGGCCTGGTTTAGGATATTTAAGTTAATTTTAGTCCATTCATAAATATTATCCCGCCAGCATCTGCGTTGTCTTCCTCTGTTTCTTCTACCATTATTAATCATGCCTTCAAGACATATTTTTGAAAAGCCTGATTGTGAACGTTTAATGTGACCATAGAGCTTCATAGTTTTACTTTTCATAATGAGCATAATTGGAGTTAATGATGTTAAATGGCAAAGTACATTAGCAGAGAAATTATCTGTAAGCTGGTGATTAGTCATAGCTCTCATAATGTGGTTTTGGAAAGTTTCAGCAGTTCTGCAGAGTGTGGCTGTCCAGTTAACACATTCAAGCCCATAAAGAACAACAGTTAGAATGTAGGTATTATAAATTTGGGCCTTAATTCTATATGAAATCCATTCAGATGCTAGAAGTTCTTTATTTTTCTCAAATGCTGCCGAACCAAGGGCAATTCTGTGTTTAACCGCAGTGGTGCCATCACTGGTAGAGGACAGTTTATGACCTAGGTAAACAAATTCAGAAACTTACTTAATGGGCTTGTTGTAGATTGTAAGATGGAGGGGGTGGCTTTGATCAGTTGTCATGCATTCAGTTTTAGAGATATTTATATAGACTCCAACTTCTGCAGAATAGGTGGCTAGTGTATCAAGGAACAATTGTAAGTCTTGTTTTGAATCACTCAATACAGCTGTGTCATCAACATAGCTTAAGTTGGAAAGAAGATGGCCTCCAATAGAGGAGCCAGAGTTGCAAATCGCTTCAGTTTTTGAGACAATAGCAGCTATGACTATACAGGATAAAAGCGTTAACAGAATATCACCTTGATTTACACCTTTGAGTATTTGCACTTGTCTAGTTATCCCCATGACGGTTTTTATAACAGCTGTGGAGTTGTCATAGGTCAATTTGAGAAGATTGATGTGTGGATGACTTGTTTCTTCAATAAGTTCCCAGAGGCAGCTAAGTTTTATACTATCACAGGCTTCAGTAAAATCTATAAAAGCAATGAAGACTGGACTACTGAATTCTACAAGTTTTTCAATGATTTGTTCAATAGTGCCTCCACCAGGCTGATAAGCAGCTTGTGATGCTGGAAAGAAGACATAGAGGTCATATTTTATGTGTGCTGCTATTATGCTAATGAAAAATTTGTAGGCATAGCTTAAGAGACTTATATCTCGACAGTTTTCACAGTCTAGACAATTTTTCTTCTTGAACAATACAATAATGAGGGCTTCTTTAAATACTTTGGGAACTGTTCCAGAGATGAGAATGCAATTGATAAGGTGGAATAGTGATTTTTTTTGAGAGGTTCACCTCCTATTTTCAAGTATTCTGAATAAATGTTATCCAAGCCAGGACTTTTACTGTTCTTCAGATTCCACATTGCTTGCTCGACTTCTTCCATAAGTAACTAGGGGAATGGGGTCTTCGTTGCCATCGTCTATGACAGTTGGTACAGAGTCGTCTCAGTCAAGCTCTTCAGAAAATTTGGTCCAGCGCTCTAGAATCTGAACTTTGTCGGTCAGAATATTACCATTCTTATCTTTAATGCCCCAGCTTATATTTTTTTGCTTTTAGGCCACGGTCACACTGCAGGTCTTAATGCTCAATTCCGATATTTTGCCGAGATCCAATTTTTTGTGTGGGCGTTCACATTATAATTTAAATGCGACCCCCATCAGACTCCAGTGTGAACGGTCTACAGCTATGAAGTGACCCGCATGCACAGAAGAAAACGCAACGTCAGACACAGCATTGTGTCTACAGAAGTAAATATGAGCCCCGAAAGATTGAAGGAGACAGAACTTCTTCACCTTGATGCAGTGCAGCAAAATAAAATGTTAAAATCATTCAGAAATGATTATGCACAAAATAAATGAGACCAGTTTCATTCCTCTACACACTAGATGACCGCTGTGATCAGCTCTGCTTTAACAGAACTGATCCATTAAACAGCTCTCTTGAAAATGAGACCCAGCGTCTCAATAGGATTACCTGTATAAATAAGGTTAAAAGTAAACAGCACGGCTAGTACCAGCGGCGTAACACTGGTCCCGCACAGGAAGGAGAAGCCGCCGGAGACTCCTCTCTCCTGGATGGTGTGTCCTCGTGTCCCCATATCTGGCCATTCTGCTCCACAATCATGTCGGTATTAACTTTACATTTTAGATATTACAGTGGCCAGGACTCACGGTGAGCTGTTTACACGGAAAAAGGAATTTGCAATGTGCAGTCAGAGCCGACAAAATTATGATGTAGTGATAAAGGGAAGAAGACTGATGAAAAAGAGCACAAATCAGCTGTGTCTGCCATGCTTGCTGCATCCTCCACTGTAGAATTGTAGCGTCTGTCTCACTTCAATGAGGAAAAAGTCGGATGAAATGCGACAGGTCGTTTTGGAAAATATCAGATACCTATCTGAATGAGGACCACACATGAAAGTGGCCTGGGTCTGGTGTGAAAAAATCAGATTTGTACCGTTCAGACTGTCATTAAAAAAATCAGATATGGGTCATGTGTGCAAAAAAGTTGGACTTGAGTATTAAGACCTGCAGTGTGATCATAGCCAGGGCTTGACATTAACACCAGCCAACTGGCCAACGGCTGGTGGAGTTCAGCAGTGGCCAGTAAGACAGCCACCCCCACTAGCCACTTTGGCTGGTTGTAGTTTTCTCAAATGGCATCTAAAATAATAAACCTATTGTAACGTGAGACTACGAAACTACAACTCCCATAAGTACTGTGTTTTTTCTGATTAGTTTTCTTTCTCTTTTTTCTGGTGAAAACAGGTAAGTGTCCATTTAGGTTAAATCCATCAGCAAATACTAATGGCATCATGCAGCCGTGAAGGGGTGTCCCAATTCACAGGGGTAGGGGTACAAATGAGAATTGGGACGGACCCTCCATATACCTGCACTTCACTCTCATATTACAAATATTTTTCTCTACCGTTTTACAGTATTTACTGCATTTCATAAATATGTAATTAACCTCTTGCACTCTGGTGTACCGCGGGCGGACACGTCTCTGCGTCCTAGAGCGCACGAGGCGTGCGCCCTCATGCGCTCTAGGACGCATGATGGAGATGGAGATGGTGACGGCGTCCAAGCGCGCACTGAAAATAAAAGCTGCAGACACAGCCGCAAACAGATTAGTTCATCTGATTGACCTCTCATTCGACTAATAAGAGCCTTGAATTGGGTTTCTGAAACCTTGAAGAACCAATGACTGAAAACCTAGCCAGAAGGACCCGCCTCCCAACGCTGTGAATGCAGTGAGCCAATTGAAGCAGAGAAGTTTGCAAGCTGTTTTTTTTAAGGCTGGGTGAAGACTGACTGCTGCAGCGGATCAAAAAAGGACCCGCAGGAAGAACCGTCACAGACCCAGCAGCACGGAGACCACCCACAAATGCAACCTGTGTGACAGCGACTGCCATTCGTGCATCGGCATGTTCGGCCACAGGCGGTGCTTATTTTGTTTTTGTTCCAGCAGAGTAGACGTTATGATTTCTTCCATGGTCATAGACCGACGGAGGCCGACAACGAAGGCTGAGTGACACACATGCCTTCGCCAGTCTTTTTTTTAATTACTACTGTTATTTGTTTTGAAAAATCGTTCGCCAAAAACCGCAATCATGGAAGCACAAAACCGCAATAATGGAATTATGTTTTGATCGGGTCGCGAGACCAGAACCACGAGCGGACCAGCGTCGCGTTCGTCTGACAATGAGGAAGAGAAGTTCGCCAGGACTCTGCTGCTGTGAAGAGGTAAGGTGTTATAAGCTAAATTATTCTTTATCCCTGAAAATTGTAATCCAAAATGACTTTTGACCGATTGGTAAATTACAACTGTGCGGCGCACGGAGTCTGAAGTTCGTGCGCCGCGGTACAAGGGGTCGTTCGCCACGTCCAGACCGTGAACGCCCCCCCCCCCCCCCACCGCTATTCTTCTGTAGCGAGGGGGGAGGAAGTCGCGGTGACTGCACTGCTGTCCCACATCGCCACATGAGGCTAAACCGTCATGTAGCGATGGCTGACGTCCATCCTCTGTAGCGAGGGGGGGGGACAACCCCCCCACACACACACACGCAACCCTGAGTGTGACCTTTCATTAGAGCCAAAAATGAAGCTTCTACATTGAAGCATTCAAAAGTTACAGGTGTTTTTCCAAACTGTGCCATTTTGCACAATTTGGCACAGTTCCAAAACGCCTGGGAACTACCTGAGGAAAAAGCTGTGTAATATATTCATTTTTTGTGGTACTGTTACAAAATTTGGACCTCAGCTGGATAACACTTGGTTCTACATTTCTGTTGCATTTTCCAGCCCGGATCTGAAGCTGTGTGTTATTTGCAAGCATTTGTATCCAAAAAAACACCCAGGCCAAATTTATTTTCTTCAAGTTCACTATGTTTAGATGACTGTTACTCAGTGGCCGGAGCACTTAGAGAGATTATGACTGTTTTGCCAAAAAATTCAAAGTCTTTTCTTTTCAATGAGACCAACCCCATGAAGATGCTGCAAAGGGTTGAAGAACAGCTTTGGATTTAATTTGGGCACATTATTTTTTGGCGTTTTTAGGGAAATTGACCGGAGTGCAAGGGGTTAAACAGACAGTGTTTCTCTTGCTGTTTTTTATATAAAGGTAATTTACATCCAAAAAGGTTGTAAATTTAGTTCAAGTAAATTTTAGCATGCCATAGTCTAATTTGATCTCACTAAACATAGTTTTCCAAATACAAAATTGTGGCTAGTGAAAATGATGAGTGGCTAGTAACTTTGGAAAATCACTAGCCACAATGGCTGGTGAGCAAAAGAGTTTATGTCAAGACCTGAACGTAGCGTAGCCTAAGTCTTCTTAAAGCTGCACAATACTGCTTGCAGTATCTCACAAAAGTGAGTACACCCCTCACATTTTTGTAAATATTTTATTATATCTTTTCATGGGACAACACTGAAGATATGACACTTTGATACAATGTAAAGTAGTCAGTGTACAGCTTATATAACTAAATAACTAAATGTAAATTTGCTGTCCCAACACACAGCCATTAATGTCTAAACTGCTGGCAACAAAAGTGAGTACACCCCTAAGTGAAAATGTCCAAATTGTGCCCAATTAGCCATTTTCCCTCCCCGGTGTCATGTGACTCGTTAGTGTTACAAGGTCTCAGGTGTGAATGGGGAGCAGGTGTGTTAAATTTGGTGTTATCGCTCTCACACTCTCTCATACTGGTCACTGGAAGTCTAACATGGCACTTCAAGGCAAAGAACTCTCTGAGGATCTGAAAAAAAGAATTGTTGTTCTACATAAAGATGGCCTAGGCTATAAGAAGATTGCCAACACCCTGAAACTGAGCTGCAGCATGGTGGCCAAGACCATACAGTGGTTTAACAGGACAGGTTCCACTCAGAACAGGCCTCGCCATGGTCGACCAAAGAAGTTGAGTGCACGTGCTCAGCATCATATCCAGAGGTTGTCTTTTAAAAATAGACGTATGAGTGCTGTCAGCATTGCTGCAGAGGTTGAAGGGATGGGGGGGTCAACCTGTCAGTGCTCAGACCATATGTCGCACACTGCAACAAACTGGTCTGCATGGCTGTCGTCCCAGAAGGAAGCCCCTTTTAAAGATGATGTACAAGAAAGCCCGCAAACAGTTTGCTGAAGACAAGCAGACTAAGGAGATGGATTACTGGAACCATGTCCTGTGATCTGATGAGACCAACATAAATTTATTTGGTTCAGATGGTGTCAAGCATGTGTGGCAGAAACCAGGTGAGGAGTACAAAGACAAGTGTGTCTTGCCTACAGTCAAGCATGGTAGTGGGAATGTCATGGTTTGGGGCTGCATGAGTGCTGCTGGCACTGGAGAGATACAGTTCATTGAGGGAACCATGAATGCCAACATGTACTGTGACATAGTGAAGCACAGCATGATCCCCTCCCTTCGGAAACTGGGCCGCAGGGCAGTATTCCAACATGATAACGACCCCAAACACACCTCCAAGATGACCACTGCCTTGTTAAAGAAACTGAGGGTAAAGGTGATGGACTGTCCAAGCATGTCTCCAGACCTAAACCCTACTGAGCATCTGTGGGGAATCCTCAAACGGAAGGTGGAGGAACACAAGGTCTCTGACAACCACCAGCTCAGTGATATCATCATGGAGGAGTGGAAGAGGATTCCAGTGGCAACCTGTGAAGCTCTAGTGAACTCCATGCCCAAGAGAGTTAAGGCAGTGCTGGAAAATAATGGTGGCCACACAAAATATTGACACTTTGGGCACAATTTGGACATTTTCACTTTGGGGTGTACTCACTTTTGTTGCTAGTGGTTTAAACATTAATGGCTGTATGTTGAGTTATTTTGAGGGGACAGCAAATTTACACTGTTATACAAGCTGTACACCGACTACTTTACATTGTATTTAAGTGTCATAACTTCAGTGTTGTCCCATGAAAAGATATAATAAAATATTTACAAAAATGTGAGAGGTGTACTCACTTTTGTGAGATACTCTATGTGGGGATACTGTATTAGCATGTCCTCCATTGATGGTAGACCAGCTCGTTTCAACACTTCTATGTTGGTTATCTTGTCTTTCCATGAGATGTTCATTATGGCTCGAAGGTGTCTCATCATGTACGCGTGGGGGAAGATTGGTTAGTGTGTATATGCTTTTCTAATTGTTTTAGCTTATCTTTCTTTACACAAATCTTGGATTTTGCTTTGGCTATCTTATACTCTGTTGAAGACACTGTTTGCTTTTCTGATTTTGTGTTTGTTTACAATAGCCCGTTTTGTCTCTGCTGACATTCAGTTTGGTTCAGATAATCTTTGTTTTGGGAGGTTTTTGCTGATAGAATCCTTGGTGATTGTAGTAATATTCCCACAAACAGCTGCTGGCTCATTAACTTCCTCCAGGGAAGAGAATCTGTTACTCAGTTCAAGTTGAAAACACCTCTTGATATCTAAATTATGTAAGGCTTCAAGACTGTACTTTTTCCCCTTGTAAATTCACTATTTTTTCATCATGAATCTGCAACTTTTTTGTTGTAAATTTGTGACTTTTTTCTTTTAAATGTGCAACAGTCATATGAATGTTGGTTAAGTTTTCTTTTTATTTTCTGACATTTTTTCCATCTAGACAATGACTCAAGTTTGCTTTCATAAAGTTTTTGCTGTAAAGGGTTTGAACTCTTCTCTATTATAAAAATAGGAGCCCCTAAACACAATCTTGCATCGGCCCAGACTACCTGTAGTGTCGCCCGCAATCTTTACTTGGGAGAAAATGTTCCGTTTAACCACCCCCACCCCCACCCCCACCCCCCAACAAAAGTGACATGAAATAGCTGCCCATGACCTCTGCTCCAGATGGAGGTACGAACCTTTCTGAGCTGCTCCACCAGCTCGGCGTCTTCTCCAACCAGAGGAGGAGCAGCAGGAGGAGCCTCCTCTTGGCTCTGAGGAGGAGCAGCAGTGTCACCTGCAGGAACAGTCAGATTTTACAGACACTGCTTGACTCAATACTGCTCAGAAATTAAAAAAACAGAAACACTTTCTCTTTCATCTAGACAACAACAACCAGGAATTCAATTTTGTTTTTCTTCATTTCTCAACAAAAAAACTACACAAAACTCAGCCTGAAACAGCCCCTCACCTTTCCTCTTCTCCTCTCTTTGGCCGAGGCGGAACAGGAAGCTCTCCGGTCTAACGCTGGCTGTCCGACAGGAGGCCACGCCCCCGGGGGGAGGGTAGGAAGGCGACTGATTGGCTGAAAGAGAAGAAGCGGAAGGAAGGAGTCAGAATGTGGGTGAGGGGAGTTAAATTTTTTGGAGTGAAGACTTGACAAAACTAACATCTCACCTGTAGGAGAGAGAGCAGCTCGGTCCTCGCCCTGTAGACACACGACCAGTTAGATGGTCAGATGCAGCAGAACACGGGCGGCACAATTAATGATGGCTTGTAATGAAAACAAACATGGGCTCCATCTACATAGTATGTGATGATTGACTCTATTTCTTCTGAAGATGCCAAGAAAATGTGAGCAAAGTGCGTGGATGCGAACACTAAAAGGGGCAGAAGCTAGGTAGCTGTCAGCCTCTGATGGCTATCCACATCATCTGAACTGCTGTACAGAGGGAAAGGACAAGCTAAGGCTGTATTTAAGAACCCGATAAGAGACTCATAATCACTGTGTGGTGGTAACACAATCATGGGTGAGTAAAGGACTCCCCCAATGCAGCTAACAAGCTAATTAGTCGCTGCGCACATGACGTAACCCACAAACTCTCAAAAGGTATGCGATGTAAACACTGGACAATGTTTATTTCGTGTGTGAAATGACAACAGGCCTGTTCTTCATTATATTATGCTCATTTGCTATCACACTGCAGTGACATGATGCCACACTCTTGTGTAATATAGCTTAATTACAAGCCTCGTCAGTAAGAAGGAGGATGGAGGGGCAAAATGAAAGGGCCAATAAACTGTGATGCTGATTTAACGTCAAATTACCCCACCCCGGGACAGATGGGTCATTGTATTAGCTCCTTTCAGCTTTGCTGGTGTAGGTCACAGATGTGCTCGGGTTCTGCGCCTTTTCATAACGTCACACAATATGATTGGCTGTACAGCTGTTTTGATGACGTAGTGCATTCTGATTGACTGTCCCGTCCATCCAAGTGTCCATATTTGTAGTTTTCTAAAATAATAACAATAATAGTAATTCTTTTGTTACAAACATTTTCTTGTCTCTATAATGATCAGAACTTTTAACCTTTTCATGTTTTACTAACAGAAATGATCATCTGTCTCTGGCCTTATCCTCACATACACATGCATTTAAAAAAATAGCTATTTTTCTTAAAACACCATTTTTCAGCTCTAAAAATGACTCTTCGAAAAACTCCTTCCAAGGTGAAAACTTGCACTGACTTCAGCAATGACATTTACACGCGGGATAACTAGAAAAACACTCAGAGAGTGCATACCTCCGCCAAGGCTCCTTCCATCCTTCATGGATCACTGCCAAAATGTAATGGGTTCATGTGTAGGTCTAGAGCCACTTCTGGTGAAAATTGCATCAAAGTCTATCCAGTGGTTTTGGAGGATTCTTGCCAACAGTGTGAGAAGATAAGAGCCTAGGTGGAGGTATGCGTTCTCAGATCATCACCAAAATGTTATGGTTTCCTCTCTAGTCCAAGGACCACCTCTGGTGAAAATTTCATGCAAATCCATCCAATAATTTTTGTGTAATCCTGCTGCACAAATTCAACTGAGGTCCTTGGGGGAGGTATGCACTCTCAGATCATCACCAAAATTTAACGGGTTCATCCTTGCCCAAGGGCCGCCTCTGGTGAAATAGTCATCAAAATCCATCCAGTAGTTTTTTTGTGTAATCCTGCTGACAGACGGACAAACAGACAAATCACCCCGATTACATTCCCTCCTTGGCGGGGCTAACTAGCCGTCATCGGGTGTTTCCATGGAAACGAGCCGAGATTGTCCTGCTGCTTTAGCTTTGTTAACGGGACTTTTTACACATTTACTAGTGAATCTCAGTATGTTAGAATATTGTGAAAAAAGTTAATTTTTTCAATATATTTCAAAAAGATAAACTTTGATATATTCAATATTGACTGTAGAGGCTGCAAATGTCATATTTTTTCCTTAAGAAACTGTTAAAAATATTAGCAAACCGATGATTAATTAATCATGATAATCACAATAAAAATGCTCATATCCCCGTGAATCATAACTGATTACAGTACTGAGTGAATGTGTAGAAAATGACATGTTTGAGGTTTTCATTGTGGTTTTAGATATATTTTAATTGGTTCTATTGTTAAAAGATACAAACAGATGAAAACAAGTTCTGATGATTACTGAGATAAATAAAAATGTTTATAATACACATGTTAACTCTATTATTAACAGCCAATCATACTGTGTGACATCATGAAAAGGCGTAGGACCCGAGACGATTCTGTGACCTACAACGGAATTAGTCAATCGCTCAAAAAGATGTCGTGACATTTCTACTTCACACTGCAGCACTAAATGTATGCCTGAAAATAGTCTAAACAGACGAAAAATGACCTGTTAGATAAGAAGAAACTGCTCTGAAATAAAATAACTGACCTTAAAAGAGTTTTATCAATCTTTGGGTCAGCTCTGAATAGTGATGTCAGTATATGCTGCCTGTTAAAAATAATGTTTTAATATATTTTTGAGAAATGGAATTGGAATAGAGAAAAGGCATCACACAGGGAATATTTAGCTTCTAAATGTGCAGCAGGTCATTTCTAATTCTTCACAAACTTCTACCGAAACCAGAGACGTCACCACCCGATATTACCAGTAAAACAACTGAACTTTTCAGCTTTGTCACCATAACAGCAGATAATAAAAACCTCCCACAGCTTGAAGACTAGTGTTAGTCAGTGTGAGCAGCACGGACAGAAGAGTGAAAATCAAACAGGAGAACTGTAGCAGCAGCAGCATGCAGTACCTGCAGCAGACAGGAGGTGGCGCTATCAGAAGCGTGAGAACGACAGCCGTCTACAGACACTCCAGCCACAGACTGACAGACAGACCAGGACAAGGAGAGACAAAAAATGGTCCAAATAAAACCATGAATTTTAAAAAAAAAGGAGAATCAGAACTCAAAATGAGAAAAACAATATTCATGTCTCCCTTTTACAAGTCCACATTTTTAATACTTGCTCAAAATTTTAGCCAACATCTTCATTCATTTTCTGTTGAATTACCTCCTTGAAGGAGTTTTTTAATCCTTTCCACTGTTTAAACTAATAATTCTGTGTGATCTAATTTAACTGATTTTGGGGGAAAAAAACAGCCATTAACATACATAATATTGCCAAAATTAGGAAAATCTTGTCCCAAACTGATGTAAAGAAACTAATCCATGCCTTTGTCACTTCTAGATTAGATTGGCAGCACAGTGGTACAGTGGTTAGCACTGTTGCCTCAAAGCTAGAAGGTTTCAGGTTGGGAACTTTTCTGTGTGGAGTTTGCATGTTCTCCTTGTGCTGCAGGGGTTTACTCCGGGCGCTCCGGTTTCCTCCCACAATTCAAAGACATGCATGTTAGGTTAATTGGTGATTCTAAATTGTCCCTAGGTATCCATCTGTGATAGGCCCTTAGAATACAGGGTTAGTACTAGTGAAGCACTTTGAGTGGTCTCTGAGGCTTGAAAAGTGCTATATAAGTACAGGTCCTTATTATTGTAATTTATTACTGTCCAGTTGTCCTAAAAACTCTGTAAAAATAATCTAGTTAATCCAAAATGCTGCAGCAGGGGTATTAACAGGTGCTAAATTTTTTAATTTCCCAGAGGGAGTCATCCCAAAGGGATTAATAAAGTCTAAGTCTAAAAAGATCACATTTCTGCTATTTTAACCTTCCTCCATTGGCTCCCTATTGAATCCAGAATCAAACTGAAAGTCCTCCTCTCGACATATCAAACCATACATAAACTATCCCCAAGTTATCTTCAAGAACTGATTGGACCCTATTATCCTAACACAGGGGTTGGGAACCTGTAGCACACAAAGAGCAACTGTGAATGATTTTTGTTAAAAAAAAAAAAAAAAAAGTCTGCATGGGCCTAAAAACTGACGAAGAAGACGGCCAAGAAACACCTGGCAACACGACCTTGAGGCTGACGCCAAGAAGATGAGCCATGCCTGGTGACAACTGGAACGACTCACCAGGACAGGGACACTGGAGGACTGCTGTTGACGGCCTACGCCCCAGGAGGGGTGGAAGGCCTAAGTAAGTAAAAACCGATGTAAAACAGCTGAATTACAACTACAATCTGACAACAACTGAATGAAGAATTTTTTCTTATAAATTTGCAGCTTTTTTATTATAAATGTTACCTTTTCTCATAAAATTGCTACTTTTTCTGGTAATTAATTACTTGCAAAAAGTTTGGGTCTTTTTTTTCCTGCAAAACTGTGGGACTTTTCTTCATTAAACTATTTTTTTAAATTGTTTTATTAAGCATAAATGTTTTGCTTTTTTTTCTAAATTTGGCATATTTCTTTGCAAATTTCTCAAGTAAAATTGAAGACTTTCCATGTAAATTTGTGACATTTTTCCTAATAAAGCTATAAGCTTTTTTCATAAATTTTTGGCATAATGTTCTGCTTTTCTCATAAGATTGTGATGAATTTACAACCGTTTTCTAATAAAACTGTAGCTTTTTCAGTTAATTTGTGACTTTTTTCCTTGTCAATTTGTTGGGTTTTTCCCCTCATAAAACTGCAACATTTTCCTTAAATTTTGAGAATTTTTAAAAAATAAATTTTCAGCTATTCTCATAAATTTGTTATATTTATGTTACATTTTTTATTTGCTTTCACGGGCAAAACTGCAGCATTTCTTCCATTTTTTCATAAAACTCCAACTTTTCCCAGTAAATTTGTGATTTGTCAGAAATTTTGTTCCAAATTTGTGGGCATGTTTGCATAAATTGCAAACATGCCCACAAATTTTTCTCTGCAAAAATTTTTCCCTAAATTTGTGAAAAAAATTTTTTGCACAATATTTCAGATTTTCTCATTTTATGCATTTTTGGATAATTTTTTTCCCAAAAGCCAGTTTCGAAAGCCTGGGATCAGACCGCCAAGGTCTGTGCCTTCGACCGTCACCTGATCTCCATTGCACCGGACCCCCATGGTCTCTCCTGCAGGTGGTGAGCCCACTGGAGGGTGGACCCATGTCACACCTTTGGACTGAGCCCGGCCCGGACCCATGGGCAGAAACCCGGCCACCAGACGCTACCCATCGAGCCCCTCCCAGTAACCCCATACCAAGCGGGGCAGTGTTTCCTATGGCTGAAAGACCTTGGCGCGGTGGCGACATATTTTCGGGGGTGGGGGGCATACCGGAATATGTTAATTTTATACTATTTATTTCTTTTTAAAATTTTACACAGGAACGTTGCATATGGAACTTATCATCTGAGTGAAGTACTGTACAACCAAGGCTTGAATATTGGGCCAGTTGGGTCCCACCCAGACATCCTGTGTTTCGACTTTTTAGTGGTGTTATCCTTCTCTCCTTCCTCTGTCTGAACACCCTCCTCTCCTTGGCTCCTCTCTTCTGTCTCATCTTGCCCTCTCTGAGCTCTGTCTAATTCAGGTTCTCTCTCTGTCTATGGTGGTATACAAACAGGTTAGCAAATATCAAGTGTCATGTTTTGTCCTGCAGGATTTTTTTGTCATGGTTTACATAAATGACAAAAATATGTGTATTTTTTTTTTGTATTTTTATTCTAGTATTTCTTTTTTTCCATTGAGAGAGTAGGGAAGGGAAAGAAACATTCATAATAGTAATGTACTCATGCATACTTAAATTATATGATCAGGTGGTTATAGTAACCTGAAATTCTACTCATGTAAAAGCAGTGCTTTGAAATTAATAATTAAAAGTAGACAACCAAAAATTTCTAGTTGAGTTAAGGGTACAAAGAGCAGCCACTTAAAAACTTGAGCAGTGACTTCAGTCTTGAAGGTTTGAGGTTTTTCTCAAAAATTTTGTAACTATTTTCTTCTAGTTTTCTACTTTTCTCTGTAAATTTATCTAAATTTGAAACCATTTTCCTCAAATTTGTAATTTCCACTTGTAAAATTGACTTTTCTTGTACATTTGAAACTTTATTATAAATTTGTAGATTATTTTATGACTAATTTTTGTCTGTTTTTTTTAAAAATAAAATTACAGGGATTTTTTTTTTTAGATAAATTTGAAACAGACTGTGGTAATTTTTTTTTTACTTTTTCCTCATAACAATTTACATTTTTGACCATAACTTTGCAGTCAGAACAGAACAATAATTTAACTCTGATTACAAAGAAAAAATATTGATAAAATTGTATTTAATGAAATAAATTAACTTAAATGACCAAGGATGCCGTTATTTCTGTTACAATATTTCTTTATATTGATAGCTTTTTTTCAGAAATCTCCTCACCACCCAGGGAGCAGGAAAAACCTCCCTTATTTTGAAATCAGATGTTGGCACGTTTAGTTTGTCTGCAGGCTGCTGACAGATTAAAGTCATTGACTTCGTGAATTTCGGTCATCTTAACCTGCTAGGTACATAATAGGGAACTGTAGCGGACTCTAAAGACATAATTCACCACAATATGTGTTCATGTACAGAATGATCTGTTTAGGCAGTTAAAGTTGTGTGCTCAGGCTTTCTCATCAGGCAGCTCTCTAGGCAGCCGCTGAAGGACCTCAGTTTAGAGCTAGCGTTTTAAGCTGTTACTTTTTGTCACTGCTGCTGGAGAATTAAAAACGGCACGCCTGCTTGTGTGAGAAAAGAGAGAAATTGTCAGTCTCTTCATTCCTGCAATTCCTACAGAACATAACTTAATATTGTAGTGGCTGGTGAAATATATCCTCAGCAGTTCATCAGTCTCCCTGCCTTTCCCTTCATATAAAGCCGGCTGCATATGAATTCTAACCACATCTCTTAGCTAAGTGACTCTTCCATTATTGTCCCCGTTTCCAGCGGGTTAAAACCATGATAAATGCCAGTGCTTACATACCTCTTATGATTTTTTTCTGCATTTAAAGTACTTTAATAAACTAATGTTTCTGTCAGACAGTCACGCTTGGCGAGACACTGCTGACTGACTGGAAAACTCGTGTGAGTGGGGCGCTTCTAACCTCCGCGCGAATGACGGCTACGTGCGCTGTTCGTGTGCGCGCTTGTGGAAAGTCATTGCTTCATGTATTTTTCTTAATAAATTCATATTGCCTTGGGGTGGCGGTAAAATTTCTGGCGTGGCGGGCCGCCATGGAGAAACGTTACCAGAGGAAACCCTGCGGAGTACACTGAATTCTTGATTTTTTTATTCATCATGGGAGTCTATTGGATCACTCCTAGGGTGCGTCTCAGTTCACTCCTTCACCCTACCCCTCCGTTTTGCACATTCACAGTGAATGGGTAAAATGGGGGGTAGGGCTAAGGGGTAGGGTGAAGGAGTGAATTGGGAGGCACCCTTTGTCTGGCCCTTCACCCAGGATCAATCTGTCTTGGGAGACCCTACAAGAGGCAAACTGCCCCCCCAAAAAAGCTCCTGGGATCATTAGGGCACGCAAAACCTCCCACCACGATAAGGTGGTGATCCATGAGAGGAGACACCGGGGCAGACCCAGGACACGCTGGAGGGACGACGTCTCCCAGCTGGTCTGGGAACGTCTTGGTATCCTCTCTGAAGAGCTGGAGCAGGTGGCTGGGAAGAGGGAAGTCTGGGCTTCTCTGCTTGAGCTGCTGCCTCTGCGACCCGGACCTCCGGAAAAGCAGTAGAAGATGGATGGATGGATGACAGTTTTCTCATGAATGTGCAACCTTTTTTTTTGGTAAATTTATTGCTTCTTTTCTTGGAATAGAATGACCCCCCCCCCCCCAAAAAAAAGACTTGGGAAACCCCTATCTATGGGCAAACGAGTTACATGTGACCCCAGAGCTACAGGTTGCAGACCCCTGCCCTAAGAAGTTCAATCTGTCTTTTCTCACAAATTTGACTTTTTTTTTCTTTTTTTTTTTTGCAAAAATGTGTAAAATTTGCATTTTTTACTTGTTTAAAATAAGACTTTTTAAGGATAATTCTGTAGTTCTCGGTAAACAAGGTTCAGAGGTTTTAAGCCCCCTCGGACACCCAGACTGATAAACCTTTATTTTTCTATCACAAACTCCGACAGTGTGTCACCTGTCTGTGTGAGCCGGGGCGTCTCTTTATGGTGTTTGTGTTAAAGTCGATTTCAAACACCAAAACACACTGACACACAAATGGACACAAAGAAAAGCAGCGAGGATGAAGATAAAAAGAAACAAAGAGGAGGAGAAAACTGAGGAGGAAGTGAAGACGAAAAACAACAGAAATGAAGATAAACATGAAAGTGAGGGATGAAGAGAGAAGGACAAAGAGTTAATGCAGGAAGCACATTCAACGTCCGTCTAATTCCTGGATTTAAGACAGAAAACTGCGCCTCTGTAATTTGCTTCCACCACAAATGTCCTCGTTTGTTCATGCTCCATCTGCGTCCATCGTCCAACCACCTTTGTGATCACACAAATGAAATCAGCTGAACCAAACGTGTCCCCCCCACAGTGAGCAGACAGGAAACAGGAAAGTGACAAAGGGTGCAGCGGGACAGGTGGGTGGTGGTGGTGAAGAGGAAGAGGAGGACAGGTGTGTTCATGCTGGTTTAAACAGGCCAGGTGTTCACCACAGAATCAGACAGGTTTGGTGTAAATCTCTAGAAATGATCTATTTTAGACGTTTTCAGAATAAAAGCCGTGTTAATATTAGCTTTCGGCTGTTCTGTGGGAAGTTTTGGGCGGATAAAGCCACGTGTGGCTGATTCAGTTTGCAGAAAACTACAGTCTGAAGCATCTCCACCATCCAGTGATTCAATCTACAGTTTTATGTCCACAGTCACACTGCAGCATAAATCTGGTCTCCATTAGTTACACTGAATTAGACTTAAAAGGCGGGACGTGTAAAACATTGGCATCATTTGAATTGTGAAATTAAACGGAGGATAAAATGTTAACCTTGATTCTTTGTTGTTGCATTTTCTGTACCTTACAATAAGTCTTTTACAAACGCTCCCATGTAGGCGGCCATCTTGGAATACAACAACATCTGTTGGTCACTGTAATAAAAAATTCTCAAACTCTAATCCTAACTGACCTAAAACAGGAAGAGTTTAGCCTGATTTAATGGCAGACAGCGAGGTGGAAAAAAGGTTGTGTCCTTTTATACAGTGGATGTAAACTTCTGGTTTCAACTGTATCACGGCCAGAAAACTTATGGAGTCCGTGTTTTATCGTGCAATTAATCGAGCTCGTAATTGTCGCTACACTCCGGGCCTTCATCTTTGCTGCTGCCAGATGGAGTGGCAGCTTTAAGGCTGCAAACACTAAACAAAAAGCTGCCAGCCTAACACTAATGAAACTCACAGCTTGAAGAAATGCAGCATTACTGGAGAATTTTTTATCCCTCATATCATAGTGAAAATGCAGAAAACGGTTATCGACTACAAGCAAAAGTGTGTGCTTGAGAAGAGCCCAACAGCAGCCCTACTGCGGATTTGAGAGGGCAGCGAATGTTGAGCACGGAGGAGAACATTCATGGGTGGACATTTCACGTCGCATTTAAGGCTTCACGCCGAAGAAAAACTTCACCAGCGTTCATGTGAATGCTGCAAATTTACAAGAAAAAAGTTGCAGATTTGTGAGGAAAAAGCTGCAAATTTAGGAAAAAAAAGAAGCAAATTTACAAGAAAAAAGTCACAATTTGATTAAAAAAGTTGAAAATGTATGAGAAAAAAGTTGCAGCTTTAAAAGAAAAACGTTGCAAATTTGCAAGTTTATTTTTTTGCATTTAACATTGGTGCTTTAAACTCTTCTGTAACATGATATTTAGAGTTTATGATAATATTTTGGGGGTGGGGTATTTTAAAGATTTTAAATAAAAAAAATAGAGAATAAAGGCTTAAATGCCTGACAAACCTTTCAACTCTGGCTTCACCTTTAATAGTATTTCCTTAAAAACTGTTAAAATTTACTGGAAAAACAACAAATGTTTTTATTGTCACATTTCTAGAGATAAAACAAATCTGAATGATTCTTGTCGGTTAGTAGATTTATTTATTGTTGGTGGGGGGGAGGGGCCAAACTCTTACCATGAAGAGGGCGGAGTCATCTGTGTGGGTGGAGCGTCTGGAGGGGTAGACGTTCTGAACACAGACACCAACACGACAGACACACAGGCACGTTAACAAAGACACACACACGTGATGGCGTGGCAGTGCAGAGGCGTTGGGATGATGGGTGTGGCCTAAACATTAGGGGTGGGGCTAAAACCCAGACAGCTGGGCCAACATCATAGCTTGGTGGTTAGCTGGGGGGACGTAGGGACCTGGGTGGTGTAAATTGGCCATTTTTTGTGTATTCCTGCCATCTGGGTTGGAGTTACACAAAAAAATGGCTAGCTACCCGCGAAAATCAAGTAGTTTGGCCACAGATGAACAGACGTGGCTATTTTCTACACGGTTCATTTAGGACTCAAATTCAATGGATCAACTGGTCACCACTGCAGCACAGATCAGCAACAGCACTCAGCACACAAAAACAAAAGCACGCACACACACAGAGTCTCACCTCAGTGTCTGGACTGGATTTTGTCGGACCCTGAGCTGCTTTATACTGAAAAACAAAACAACACATGTCAGGGTGACATTCGGTTGTCTGCATTAAATGTCAGAACACCTCAGGGTTTAATTACTGCAGTACCATTTTACAACCAGCTGAAGGAGCCCTCTTTATGACGGGCCTTTTGCGGAGTTCTGCTTTAAGTGCTAATGAGCCCCAGTTCGTCACACCTACGGTGCTCCTCCTCACCCTCCCTTTTTCCTCATTGCTTATTTCTGTGGCTGACAACATGATTATGTGGCTAGTGTTAGCTGGTTAGTTCATAGCTCCAGTAGCAAACACAACCTGAGCTAGCTAACATGTTGGCTGAGTGTAAACGCCTAAATAAAGCATTATAAATCGCACGCCGGTGCCCATCCTGAATATGCAACTTCTCACTCATAAATTCAAAAATTTTCAAATAAATTTTGAGACTCTTTGCCTCATAAAAGTTGCAACTTTTTTCTATTAAGCTTGTAGTATTTTTTCTGGATAAACTTGCTACTTCTCGAGAAAATCTGCAACTATATTCTTGCAAATGTGTAAAATCTCCCTCCTTTTTATAATTTTTTTGGTCAAAGCCTCAGGGAGCCACTATCTATGAGCCAATGAGCAACATGAGGTTGCTGAGCTGCAGGCTGTAGACCCGTGAGATGGTTAAGGTACCTTGGCATAGGTGGTGGTGCCGTCTCTCTGCAGAGAACGGTTCTTCTGTCTCTCCTCGTCGTACTTCAGAGCGGCAAGCTGGGCCTCCCTCCTCACCCTCTCCACTCCTCCCCTCTGATCAGAAAACTCGGAGTAAATTCAACAGTTTTTTTCATTGCAAATTTGCAGTTTTTATGATAAATTTGCAACTTTTTTCTTGTAAATTTGCCAGTTTTTTCATAGCAAATTTGCACAATTTTACTCAAAACTGCAATTTTTTTCTTCAAAATTTGCTAATTTCTTTGCCAATCTGTATGATTTTTCCTCACAAATTTGCAACTTTTTTCTTGTGTAAATTCTTTCTTTTAAATCTGCCATTTTTTTCCTTGCAAATTTACACAGGAGACTCAAGGCCCACCTTTTTAGTTTGGCTTTTAACTAATGTTATCATTTATGTTTAGATACTTATTTATATAGTTTAGATTATTTTAATTCAGTTTTACATCACTATATATATATGGGTATATTTATTATTCCTTTAATCATTGTATTCTCTTTTTATTCTTGAATTCTAATTTCTTTTATTTTTATCTCTAACATTTCCTGACTGGGGGGCTGTCAGCACTGGGAGCTGTGATTGGCTGTGGTGACTGTGGTGTTGGGGATGCTGCTGTGGTGGTGGCCCTGGCTCGGTGGGATGGGCGAGTCCAGTCACAGCCTGCTGGTTGTGGTGTGGGCTCCTCTGTCTGTCTGCCTGGGCCAGGGCGGCCCCTGGGGCGGTGTCTCTGCAGCTGTGGGCTGACACCGGCTCCTGGTGCTGACGGTCCCCCCATGACGGCGTTTCCTCGCTCTGGTCCTCAGTGCTCAGCCATGTTTTAACTATGCCTGTTATTACTTGTGGGTGGGGTGGGTCGGGGTGAGTTGAGGGGTCGGGTGGATGGACGTCTTGGACCAGAGTAGGGGCGGGGTGGGGGGGGGGCTCTCTTGTCTTTTTATTGCTTTGCTTTTGTTTTATCTGGAACTGTTTTTAACCGTACAGCACTTTGAGTTGCATGTTGTTGCATGAAAGGTGCTATATAAATAAAGTTTGAAGTTTACTCATAAAATTGCAACTTTTTCTTGGAAATTTGCCAATTTTTTCTTTGCAAATTTGGACTTTCTTCTCATAAATTTGTTGCTTTTGTTTTATAAATTTGAAACATTTTTCTGATAAATCTGCAAGTTTTTTCTTTAATTCTTTCTTGCAGATGTGTACCTTTTTTGGGTAGATTTTAAAATTCTTAGGAATTTAAGACTTTCTGTATGCCTGCAACTTTTTTCTCATAACTTTGCTAGTTTCTCTTTGTTAATTTTATTTTCCTTGTAAATTTGCTTCTTTTTTCACTGTAAAGTTGCTTATTTTTCCTCATAAATTTTAAACTTATTTTTGCAATTTTGCCACTTTTTTCTTATAAATATGCAACATTCATATGGCTGCTGGTTAAATTCTTATTCTATGTAATGGTTTAATTTTGGTCTGTTCATCTATGACCCAAGACAGGAGGATGTGTTACCTGACTGTGGGCGCTAGAGGGCGCCGTGACTCCATCCGCCATGCTCCTGAGACACACAGGAAGTTAAACATGAAGCTGAGAGGACACATGAGACCTGTGGACGTCCAGATAGCCGTGGGTCTGTGTTTACCTGCTGTGTCTCTTTGTGTCTTCTGCCCTGGACAAACCAGTTTTTACCGGGGAACCCTGAAGACACACAAAACAGGAAGTCCAGGTTTCTGCAGCTTTCAGGAAGTGAAATTTTAAGACTTTAAGCGCTTTTTAAGGCCTCTTGACCAAATTTAAAATGTTACCTTCTCAAAAAAAAAAGAGTCTGTGATGACATTACAACTAACTGTCTTGAATTATTTATAAGAACTGATTTTTCTGCAAATATCAGTTATCAGAGATCGATGCCGACACAAGATGATTCAATTACACAAATAAAATAGCTGAAATCAGCCCCAACCTGCACAATCAAAACTGGCAGCTGAACAGGAAAAATGCTACAAATTTACAAGGGTGAAAGGGGAAAACATATAAGAAAGTTGCAAATGCACAAAGAAAAACGTGCAAATTTCGGAGAAAAAAGAGGCACACTTAAAAAGAAAAAAATGTTTCAAATGTACAAGAAAAAGTTGCAAATTAAAAGGAAAAAAAGTTGAAAACTTACGAAGAAATAGTTGCACATTTATGAGAAAAAGTTGCAAATTTACAAGAAGAAAAATGTGCATTTAGAAAGAAAAAGTTGCAAATTTATGAAGAAAAATGTCACAAAAGGAAACAGTTGCAAATATACAAGAAAAAATTGGAAATTAATGAGAACAAAGGTGCTAAATGACAAGAAAAATATTTAAGTTTTATAAAGGTGCAAATTTATGAAGAAAAAGGTCACAGATGTATGAGGAAACAATTGCAAAATTACAAAGAAAAAAGTTTCAAATTTGACAAAAAAACATTCGATATTTAGGTAGAAAAGTCACTCGTGAGAAAAATAAAATTTTCCACAAAGAAGTTAGATGAAGAATATCACAAAGTTACAAAAAAAGATTACAAGTTTCTGGGAAAAAAAACCCCAGTTGATATTCAGGAAAAAAGTTGTAGCTTTCTGAGCAACGGTTCGGTTGATTTTGTTTAAAGAGAGTAAAACAGTAACTGCGTCGGTTTTTCAGACCTCTGACATGCAGCCTGAAGGATCAGCTGTCATGGAGCGGACAGAGAACAGCTCATTTCTCCCGGCCTCACACAACCGTGGAGTCTCCCTGAACACTAAAGCATCGTCACAAGTCAGGACGTGGTCAGTCACCTCTCTGGTGATCCGTCGTTCGATGTAGGCCATAAACTGCGAGCTGAGGCTGCTCCTGTCTCCCGGTGCTCCTCCTCCTCCTCCTCGACTCCTCCCCTCGTCCTCGTCCTCCTCACCCACACAGTTGTCTATAAAATCTATCTGCTCCAATTCTGCATCTGAGAAGGACAGAGGGGTGAGAAAGGAAGGTGAAGAGCTCAAAGTCTCTAGATCAACGCCCAGCAGGGTGATTAGGCGTAACGCTGCGATATCTGGCAGCAGTGATCATGCACCGGTCCCTCAACGCACACATCATTTTCTAATGAATTATATCCTCTATATACACACATCCTTTCTGTCAGGTCGATCACACCTACGTTAAACGGCTGATGTGACACGTCACGGACGTCAGACGACGTTTTCTGAAGAAGGCTGCAGGTGGCAGTGGAAGAATGTCAAAGGTATGAAACAACTCTTTACTCTGGCTGAACTGAAGAACAAGATCAGGTCCAATGAGAAAAAAAGTTGCAAATTAATGTGAAAAAGATGCAAATTAACATGAAAAAGGGTGCAAATTTGTGAAAAAAAAAATTGCGACTCTAAAGGAAAAGTTGCCACCCCTCCCCAAAACAAAAGTTTTACATGTACCCTTAACATTGGGGCTTAAAATGCATTTTATTTAGTTCTGCAACATGATATAGAAAGCTTTATGATGATATGGGGGGGGGGGGTGACACACACAACTCTGTTTTCCCCAGTCTACACCTGTGACCCACGTGCAAAGACCTGCACCCATACAGTACCGCAGAAAACAAAGGCCCCCGCAGCATGATTAAGACACCGGAGCAGAGGCGTGCGATCCCCGTCCACTGCCATGGTGACCCCCAAACGCCACCGTGAACTGAAGTCCAAAGGCGAGAAATCCGCCAGCGCAACAGACACACGTGGACCTCCAGAGCAGTGGAGTCACATGTGATCACAACAGCATACCATCCCACTGGAAACCTTATCATGTCAAACAGATGGTTTTATTAGGGCAGATTTGCATCATTGAGCCTCTGGTGAAAAAGGAGACACAAAAAAATGAAAGCACCAAGGTGCTGATGCCTCGGTGCCTATGGCAGGGAGGTACGGGGAGGGGGGGGGGGCTGTAAAAAAGGCGCACTGCCACCTGTACTGGCCCAGCATAGTTATTACAATACCTTCTTCCCAGCTCCAGTGACGGGAAAGGTGAGGTAAATTTGCGTTTATTTTGATAACAAAGCCGTATATGGAAATTGTTCCAAATAAAAATTTGATAAAATATGAAATATTGCAGTCATAGGACTTATTAGTATTTTAATACTGAAATCACTGCATAATTGAAGTACAAAACTTAGTTTAAAAGGAATTTTTCTCCTCGGCTCAGCTGTCAGCTATGGTCCACCATGTTTAGGAAGTTGTCCATGGGCTGTAAAAAAAAAAAAAAAAAGAAGTCACACTGCTGCCTCCAGTGGCCCGGCATCATTATTACAATACCTTTTGCTGTGGCTCCATTAAGGACTGTTCAAAGTCCCTCCGAGGGGGAAACGCATGGATTCTGTAGACTGCATTTGCATACACGGCAATATTCAGAGTTGTTTTTGAGCCACGGGAGCTACCGCTCAGCAGCCGCATTTCGTACATGCGCAGTGAAAATAGTCTGCAGTTCACATGCCCGTACTGTCGGCGGCAGCCAAGAGCCACCAAACATTTTAAAAGCTGCAATCGAAACCCAAAAGAAGAGCTCAGTGGCGGAGGTTTTTTTTTTTTTTTTTTTTTTTTTTTTTAACTTTTAGTAACTTGTGGATTAAATGTCTTAAATATATATTTCCCATAAAGTGACAAACAATTTTCACCAGCCCCAAACCACACCTGTAGCAGCTGCTGTCACACGTTAATCTAACAGCAGCGACGGAGAAACACAAAGCAACCAAACAGGTAGGCTATAATTTACTGTTTTAGTGTTCTGGGTGAAAAACTGACGAGCCACTTCACAGTAGAAGAATGCACATCGTTTATTTCAAGGTTATGCAAAAAACACGTTTTAACAGCAAAACACATGCACATCTGTTTACGCTCACCAGCTATCGGTCGCCAGTTAATGCACCGGCATCACCGTTGCGCCCCTTTGTTTTGTGTTTGGCCTGAACGAATCCGTCCTGCAGATACTTCCATTTCTGTTTACAGACTGATTTGTCCCCGCCAATGGTAGACGCTATTTCACGTCATTAATATACTACCTCGGCTGCATCTTTTGTAATCACGTAGAGATGAGTTGTAGAGATGGGGATAGCTGCAAACTTCTTCAATTAAATGCTCCTCAAAACTAGCATCCATGTTGCTTGGTCTGTCAAAGTTCTTCGTCTTCTCCCTGTTTTTGTCAGGTTGCTCAATACTTCCCCCTCCGGGATGACGGGAATTTGCTGGTGCATGCGCAGTTCGCTGCAACCACTGTGTTCTTGTATGCGCGGTCACTTTTTTGGGCCCGCACGCGCTTGGTCAGCGCTCCCCCTCGACGTAGGGTTTGTGCACGAATGCATCCACTGCGCTCACTCGTGTACCAGCGCATTTTTGCCACTATGAATTGGGCATTATTTTTGATTTTGTATACTTTATTGATCCCCAGAGGGGAAATTGAGGGAATCCACCTGAATGGATGAAGCAGCCACGGTACGGCGTTATCCCTTAACCATTCACACACACATTCACACCTCGGGCCACTTTTAGAGTCTCCAATTAACCTAACCTGCATGTTTTTGGCCTGTGGGAGGAAACCGGAGAACTCCCGGAGTAAACCCATGCCGACAAGGGGAGAACAGGCAAACTCCACACAGATCACTGTTGGTCAGGGGCTGGGATCGAACCAGGGATCCCATGGCCAAGGGTGAGTTGCTGTGCAGCTGCAGTGCTAACCACTGCTCCACTGCACCGCCCTTTACACAGCAATGGTGAGTTAAATTTGTGTTTATTTTGAAAACAAAGACTTATCTCGAAATTCTGGCAAATTAAAAGTTGAGAAAATATGGCCATACAATGAATGATACTAGCCTTTAGTTCCACTCAGTTTTGGCTGGGCGAGCTGAAAAGCTGGTAACAGACAGACAGACACAAACACACACACAGGCGCATTGAGTGATTACCGTACACCTCTCCGTTTCACCAAGGCATAATAAAACTACTGGGCAGCAAAGCTAAATAAATCACGAACAATCAGAGAGAGCTTCAATATCAACCTTAACCAGCAAACAAACTGAGTTTAACAGAGGGATAAATGAGTCTTACATGTGCCATTAGCAAGCGCTGCTCCTCTGTGTCTGTGATCTCTGCTGATCTCTCTCAGTGGCACATCTGACAGTTCCTCTGAATTCTAAACACCAAAATAAATAAATAACTTAAATCATTACACATCACAGCACTACTCTGATTTAACAAGACTACTACTGTCCCAGAGCTAAGCTAAAACTAGCATTTCTCAGTTAACGCAACTCTACAGTCGCTGTCACCTAAAAAAGGAAATGCAGTTCCATGAATGGCAACACAAGACTCTCATGATAAAAGGGACCAAGTTTACAGCATAAATGTACTAATAACTGGTACAAACATAATGGACCCAAAATGGTGCCAGTTTACGTGAAAAAAAGTTGCAAATTAACAAGAAAAAGTTGCAAGTTAATGAGAACAAACTTGCAAATTAATGAGAAAAAAGCAGCAAATTTACATGAAAAAAGTTGCAGATTGAGAAAAGTTGCACTTTCATGAAAAAAAATGCAAATTAAAAAGAAAAAAAATGCAAACTTACATGAAAAAAGTGGTAAATTAACAAGAAAAAAATTGTAAATTTACATGAAAAAAGTTGCAAGTAAATGAAAATGAGAAAAAAACTTGCAGATTTAGAAGAAAAAAGTTGCAAGTTAATGAGAAAAAAAATCTATAGGAAAAGTTGCAAATTTACCCCATTTTACCACCTTCTCAGAGTAAAAACTAAAACTATCATTTCTCAGTTAATTCAACTCCACAGTCGCTGCCACTTAAAAAGGAAAGGAAATGCTGTTCCATGAATGGCAACTCAAGACTGTCATGACAAAAGGCACCAAGTTTTACAGCATAAATGAGAACGGCACTCTGATGTCACTTCCTGTTGTGGCCGCCATGTTGGGCGGGCAGCACTGCAGTATGTTTGTGTTTCACTGGTGCAGTAAACATGCCAGAATGTTCGTGTGATGAATTGTCTTTGTTTCCATAACAAATGTTAACAAATCGAGCTGTAGTAACAGCACTGCATTTAAAAAAAAAAAAATCATTCCTAATTTTGGCTAAGCCCATTTTTTTAGATGAAAATTTTCTGACATTCAATAGCAATATAACAGAACCCCCAAGGGACACCAGCTTATGTTTGGGATCCAGCACGCTTTTTAACCTGGGTCTGGTTATTATACAAACCTGGTTATAACTGCTATCCCCGTCTCTTTATATTTATCTGGATAGACAGCTTTATGCAAAAAATGGCCAGCGCTTGTTGAATAGCATACAACAATTTGATAAAACATTTTGTTAATTTGATATTTTGAAATTGATAATATGTAAACACAATCGCTGTAGGATACAGAAACAATTACACTATTTATTGATTTTTTCCCCTCTCTTTGCTTCCAAGCACAGAAACAGTAGAATGACATTCCGTTGGTTCATTTCCTTTTTGTGCGCTGGTCATGGGAGCTGCTACACAACAACACTGAATCCTTTCTGATTTCAGGAAGAACACAACAGCCTAAAAAAGCCCACTTCAATAGCTACTCCTCCGTCTGTTCTTCTACATACTGTGCCTACTCTCCCAACGTGGAGCATCTATCCCACAATTCGTTGCGGCAGTGACATCGGTGCCCGTTCTCTATAACTGGTGCAAACATAATGGACCCAAAAAGGTGCTGAGAAGAAAACAAGATCAACATAAACAGAGATGGACAGTTGTGTGTCCAACCTCGTTCCCCAGCCATCGTTTGTCTCCGCTGTCGACGCTGTTGAAGCCTGAGTCCAGAGCACCGTACAGACGCCCAGGGTACAGCTCGTCAGCACTGAAACGGCAGAGAGAACCGTCAGTAACTCAGGATTTTACTTTTAAGGAGCGGCAGGATGTGGACACTTATAAATCACATTTTAACGACAAGGTACTGGAACTTTTTAGGTGGAACTACCAGTAGAGGATATCTGAGACCTGATTTCTTGTCTCATTTGGGTCAAATCATGGGAAGATGGCAGCGCAGGTGCCAACAACCTTAGCAAGATGATTTTACGTGTAAATCTCATGGATTTTCACTCTAAAACTTACAATTTTTGCTTCGTAAATTTACTATTCTTCACGTAAAGTTTAAACCTTTCCCCTCAGAAATTTCTGACTCTTCCCAAATAATTTTGTGTTTTCTTATAAATCTGTAACTTCTCTTGTAAAGTTGTGACTTTTATCTTATAACATCTGATCAGCTGAGGTACCAAAATCTCAGCGGAAGCTACGAGGGGACAGAGCTTTTTCTGTTGCTGCTCCTAAACTGTGGAACAGTCTTCCTTTGTCCATCAGACAGGCCCCTTCAATGACCCCGGTTACATGGGCACAAAAAAAAAACATTACTGGGAATAAATCCATAATGGCAATAATCAGCTTTCTCGTGTTTACATGCACTGAATAAACGGATTATTAGAGGGTAAATCACTTAAGTTCATGACCCCAGTTCCATGGCCTTTATCAGATTATTCTGTTCACATGACCACTTGAATAATCGGACAACGCCAGAAATCCAATCATATTCATGTACATGTAAACATGGTCACTGATTTTACTTGTTTTGTTTTTATTGTACGATTCTTGTTTTTATCCGTCTTATTTTATACTTTTTTAGCTGTATTTTATTGTTTTTTTATCTTTTACATTTCTTTTATATTTTATTTATCTCTGATGTACAGCACTTTGTGTCAGCTGTAGTTGTTTTTAAAGTGCTTTAGAAATAAAGTTAGATTGAATACCATCCCAGGGAACCACTGACAAATGTGGCTCTGAATCCACAGGGTGCAGGCCACTGACATACACCAACCAGATTGTAAGCAACAGCTAAAAAGGTTCCTGAAAAGGGTTCTTTTTGGGGGGTGGTAAAGAGTGGTTCCTGTCACTGGTATTAAAATGTTGCTGTAGTGGAAGCGTGTCTAGTGAGACTATGATGAGTCGATACCAGGAGTTGAAGGTCAGATGTCGTCTGTCGTAGTCTGGGAGGTCGGGCGTCGTCTTACTTGCCTCCAGGTTCAGATACTTAAATATGTGGACTTTCCCTTTAATGCAGATCTGCACAGAGGAAGCAGCGTTTCTGTGGGTTTAAATTTGATCCACTTTTCTAACCCCCAACACACACACACACACACACACACACACACACACACACACACACACACACACACACACACACACACACACACACACACAGAGCGGGGCCAAACGCCGTTACCTGTGCAGGTGGGCTCTGTAGCGGGTTGTTGTCCAGGACGATGGTCTGCAGCTGGGCGAGTCTGCGGTAACAGACGGGGATGGATGTCACTTTGTTGCAGGAGAAATCCAGACGCACCAGAGGGAGCTCCGCCAGCTCTGAACACACAGAAGAACATTCAGAGAGAATAGATAATAAATAACAGAAATAAAAATCTAACAGGCTGAGAGTAAGTGCTGAGGAGCAAATTTTAAGCACATTTGAATATTTTCAGGACAGTTATTCCATTGGTTCACTCCTTTTACAGACAAACAGTGGTATTTTGCATTTGTTCATGCCTTTGGTTTCTCCAGTATAAATGTTCCTCTCAGATGATATTTGCTCTCCCTCATCTTGAATAACTTCCGGATATTTTGAGTAATTTTCCAGTTTTCCTTTTATACATAAATTGCATGGGGAAATAATCTAATAAATCTTTGAATTCCAGTGTATTTGTGTAAATAAAGAGCAGATTTGTGGATTGTTGGTAAGATTTACCACAAACAATTTGAATGGTTTTCTTTTGCAGTAAGTAAACATGATTTGTTTTTGATTTTTATGTACAGTGGTGTGCAAAAGTGTTTGCCCCCTTCCTGACTTCTCATTTTTTTGTATGTTTGCCACACTTCAATGTTTCAGATCATCAAACAAATTTAAATATTAGACAAAGATAACACAAGTAAACACAAAATGCAGTTTTTAAATGAAGGTGCTGATTAAGAGGAAAAAAATCCAAACCTGCATGGCCCTTTGTGAAAAAGTAATTGCCCCTAAACCTAATAACTGGTTGGGCCACCCTTAGCAGCAACAACTGCAATCAAGTGTTTGTGATGACTGGCAATGAGTCTTTTACAGCGCTGTGAAGGAATGTTTCCCCACTCATCTTTGCAGAATTGTTGTAATTCAGCCATATTGGGAGGGTTTTCGAGCATGAACCGCCTTTTTAAGTTCATGCCACAGCATCTCAATCAGATTCAGGTCAGGACTGACTAGGCCACTCCAAAATCTTCATTTTGTTTTTCTTAAGCCATTCAGAGGTGGCCTTGCTGGCGTGTTTCAGATCATTGTCCTGCTGCAGAACCCAAGTGCGCTTCAGCATGAGGTCATGAACAGATGGCCGGACATTGTCCTTCAGGATTTTTTGGTAGACAGCAGAATTCATGGTTCCATTTACCACAGCAAGTCTTCCAGGTCCTTAAGCAGCAAAACAGCCCCAGACCATTATATTACCACCACCATATTTTATTTACTGTTGGTATGATGTTCCTTTTCTGAAATTCTGTGTTACTTTTACACCAGATGAAATGGGACACACACCTTCCAAAAAGTTCAACTTTTGTCTCATCAGTCCACAGAGTATTTTCCCAAAAGTCTTGGGGAGCATCAAGATGTTTTCTGGCAAAACTGAGATAAGCCTTTATGTTCTTTTTACTTAGCAGTGGTTTTCATCTTGGAACTCTGGCATGCAGGCCATTTTTGCCCAGTCTCTTTCTTATGGTGGAGTCATGAACACTGACCTTAACTGAGACAAGTGAGACCTGCAGTTCTTTGGAAGTTGTTGTGTGGTCTTTTGTGACTTCTTGGATGAGTCGTCACTGCACTCTTGGGGTAATTTTGGTTGGCCGGCCACTCCTGGAAAGGTTCACCACTGTCCCATGTTTTCGCCATTTGTGGATAATGGCTCTCACTGTCATTCGCTGGAGTCCCAAAGCTTTAGAAATGGCTTTATAACCTTTTCCAGATTGATAGATCTCAATTACTTTGTCTCTCATTTGTTCCTGAATTTCTTTGGATCGCAGCATGATGTCTAGCTTTTGAGCATCTTTTGGTCTACTTCACGTTGTCAGGCAGGTCCTATTTAAGTGAGTTCTTGATTGAGACCAGGTGCGGCAGTAATCAGTCCTGGATTTGGCTAGAGAAATTGAACTCAGCTTTCCAAAGATGTGATAAACCACAGTTAATTTATGTTTTAACGGGGGGCAATCACTTTTTCACACAGGGTCATATAGGTTTGGATTTTTTTCCACCCTTAATAATAAACACCATTTAAAAACTGCATTTTGTGTTTACTTGTGTTATCTTTGTCTAATATTTAAATTTGTTTGATGAACTGAAACATTTAAGTGTGACAAACACACAAAAAAATGAGAAATCAGGAAGGGGGCAAACACTTTTTGACACCGTTGTATTGCCCCAAACCTCTATGCAGTAAGTCAGGGATGAGACCACCAAGGAATTATATAATATGAACAGGGATTTCTCACATCGGAGATCTTTAGCTTGTATAAAATTGCAATGGGTTTGAACATTTTCATTTTGGCGTGGTTAATGTGTGATTTCCAGCTCCTTGTACGATAGATAATAACTCCTAAAAATGTAACTTCTGATACAAAGAAAACAACCTGGATGCAGAGCCTCCTGAGGATCACTGTGACAGAGTTTGGTGGCCATCAGGGGCAAATGGCTAGGAGGAGTAGTGATCACTGTGAAATGTGGACATGCGGACGCAACATCACTGCTCGGTGTGTAACAACGCCAAATTTTGATGGACAGTAAACTTTCCCCAAATTTATTGCGATAAATGATATTACTGTTGACGTCATGAAGTCCATTTTATGCCCTGGATATAGTGATATAATGACAACATTCAAAGAGCTTTATACTGTATAATATTAAACATTGGAAAGGAAACATGGAAAAAATATTTAAAACAACCTAAATAAATAAACCAAATAAAGCAAAACAATAACTACTACTGTTTATATGTTGCCAAGGACGACCGAGACACGTGGCTTTACATCATGTGTGAGCACCGTTTGTTTACAAAATGCACGTCTCAGAGGCGGCACAGTAGAGAACTACTTAGTGAACACTTCAACTTTATCGACCTTAACGTCTATTTTTGTGCAAAAAATGTTAATCTACAAGAGGAAGCCTGAAACTTATAAGAAAATTCTCTTATATTTTACAGGAAAAGGTTTTTTGTTTTTTGGGAAATGTAGTGTAAAGGCTTGTAATTAGGGGTGGGCAGTACGGCCTAAAAATGAGATCACAATATTTCTGTGAATTTTCACGCTAACGATATTTTCCGTGATATTGCAGAACAGTTTTTTTCCCTTCTAAATTTATGCAAAAAGGACAGTTTCACAGACCAGCATTATTTACCTTCAACATATTCAGGAAAAACAAAACAAAAACTCATTTGTCCAGTTTATACACAGCAGCTCAAATTTAGTTTAAAATATTTTTTAGAAAATATTTTATCTTTTTATATATTATTCTAATATATTAGAAAATATTTTTAGAAAATAACAGCATTCCATCTTAACCGCACACAGATGTCGGGTTTTACGCTAAATCCCTTTACCTACATTACTCTATTGCACGGCCCTGTCCTGGGGCTTTTTGGCCCTCGTTGCACTTAACGGTTGGTTTTTTCCCCTCATCAGGCAGTTGAATAAAATCAAAGCAAAGCAGCCAAAACTGAACTACAATACAACTAAAGCCACTTCGAGCAGCACAATGTCTGACGTTAATACCGCTCCAGTGGTGGTGTTGACATGTGAAAAAAATGCAGGCAGATTATCCACACTGCTGCACTGGTTTTTTTTTAACATGACAGCAGTCTGAAACAGAAAGTGAAACTTCAATATTTCCAGTCAATTGGATGTAGACAGCCTAACTTCGGAGCTGCTGCTTCTCGCACCATGTTTGTTTTTGCTGTTTCTATGCCAACGTGTAACTTCCGTTGGCAGCGTAACAGTGTGATGTCATCACACAGCAGACCCCAAATATCGCAATATTCAGTTTTACACTGGTATCAAAATTTATACAGTTATTATCGTGAACAATATATGGCACACCCCTACTTGTAATTACAGGAAAAGGGGATGCATTTTAAAGCAGCACAATGTAAGATTTTCACCTTAAAATCCAAAATCCCAAACTCAGTTTAATGGTACACCAACCTTTGGACCGATGGAAGTCACTTCCCCCACAGCCTGACTGGGCCCATATCACCTACAACAGCTCTGTTCTTGGTAGGAACACTGAAAGGACTACAACTATGGAGACTATGACTTCAGCCACGACAGCCAACCACAGGGCATAACTTTAGCCACCAATAACTAATCACCCTGTGATTGGCTGTTGGCACTGAGGCCATAGTCTCCATAGTCGTAGTCTTTTCAGTGTTCCTACCTGGAACAAGAAAAGTTACATAGTGCTGCTTTTAACATAAACGTCTCACATTTACAGAAGAAAAACTGCAAATTTTTCAACAGTGAAAAATAGAACTCTTCTATTACTAATGATAAATGAATTTATTATTTTACTTCTGCTGTTTTACCTTCATTTTAAGGCTCAAATATGTTTGGGGATACATGCAGATTTTACAGAGCCAAAAATTGTGACTTTTATAATAGAGGTTTCTTCACAAAACATAAATATTTCAATTATAATCCTTTGACTCAATTTTAGGAAAGCAAGAAGATGACTTTGCATTCTTTTACAGTTAGCATTCCAGAGTGTGTGTGTGTGTGTGTGTGTGTGTGTGTGTGTGTGTGTGTGTGTGTGTGTGTGTGTGTGTATGCAGTGTTTCCTCTGGCTTAAAGACCTTGGCACAGTGGCAACATATTTTTCCAGGGGGGGTGAAAACACATGGCACTATTGTAACCAGAATATGTTAATTTTACACTATTTATTTCTTTTTAAAAATTTTGCACAGCAACTTTGCATGTGGAACTTACCATATGAAGTATTGTACAACCAAGGCTTGAATGTTGGAATATTGGGCCAGTTGAGGTCCCACCCAGACGTCCCGTGTTTGGACTTTTTACTGGTGTCATCTTTCTCTCCTCCCTCTGCTCTCACCTCTCCTGGAACCTCTGCCTGAACACTTTCCTCTCCTTGGCTCATCTTGTCTGTCTCATCTTTCTCTCTCTGAGCACTGTCTAAGTCAGGTTCTCTCTCTGTCTATGGTGGTATATAAACAAGTTAGAAAATACCGAGTGTCACGTTTTGTCCTGCAGGATTTTTTTTGTCATGTTGACATAAATGACAAAAATATGTCTATTTTTTATATTTTTATTCTTGTGTTTCTTTTTTCCATTGAGAAAGAGTAGGAAAGAGAAGTGAAAAAAACATTCATAATAGTCATTTACTCATGCATACTTAAATTATATGATCAGAGGTGGGTATAGTAGCCAGAAATTCTACTCATGTAAAAGCAGTGTTATGAAATTAATAAATAAAAGTAGACAACCAAAAATTTCTAGTTAAGGGTACAAGAAGCACCCACTTAAAAACTTGAGTAATGACATCAGTCTTCAAGGTCTGAGGTTTTTCTCCAAAATTTTAACAGTTTTTTTTTTTAAATAGTTTTCTACTTTTCTTTTATCTAAATTTGCAACCATTTCCCTCATTTGTAATTTTTGCTTGTAAAACTAGAAAAGCACTCGGACAGCGCAGACCTCTGCCAAGCGCCACAGTTCCCCCCATACAGTGTTTATTTTTTTTTTCATCCTGTATTTTTTTTTCCCAAGTGTTCTGACGATTTTTTGGCAGAGTTACATGCACAAAAAAAATATTGAAAAAATCTTGAAAATGGCCCTATCTCGCAATGTTAAATAAAAAAAAAAAAAGTATCCTTTAAAAAATTCCTGGATCCAGACGGTGATCCGGATCACCACGAAAATGTAATCATCTGTAGGATACCCCATTTCTGACAATCTCTGAAAATTTCATGAAAATCCGTCCATAACTTTTTGAGTTATCTTGCTAACAAACAAACAAACAAACAAACAAACAAACAGACAAACCAATGCCGATGAAAACATAACCTCCTTGGCGGAGGTAATAATTATAACTTTTCTTGTATATTTGAGACTTTATTATAAACTTGTGAGTTATTTTAGACAATTTTTTTTTATAAATCTGAAACAGGTTGTGGTAAAATTTTGACTTTTTTCACCCCTAATTTACACTCTTGATCACAATTTTGCAGAGCCAGAACAGACCAATAATTTAACTCTGATTTCAAAGAAAAAAATATTCATAAAATTGTATTTAATGAAATAAATTAAATTACCAAAGATTCCGTTATTTCTGTTATAATACTTCTATATATTTATAGCTTTTTAGAACTCTCCTCATCAACTAGACAGCAGGAAAAACCTCCCTTATTTTGAAATCCAAATGTTGGCATGTTTAGTTTGTCTGAGGGCTGTTGATGGATTAAAGTCATTGACTTCGTGAATTTTGGTCATCTTAACTTGCCAGGTACATAATAATGAACATAAATTAGTTAATTTTGTCGTGGCTGGTGAAGTCAATCCTCAGCGATTCATCAGTTACTTTTGCCCTTCCCTGCATATGAAGCCTAACCACACCTGTTAGCTCAGTGACTCTTCAATACTGTTCCCGTTACCAGCAGGTTAAAACCACCATAAATGCCTCCACTGCTTACATACCTCTTCTGCTTTTTTCCGCATTTAAAGTACTTTATTAAGCTCATGCTTCTCTCGGACAGCAACGCTAGGGAGACATGTCTGCCTGCTGACTCACGGTCACATGGGCGGGTGCTTCTGAACTCTGTTCCTGTGCGTGCTTGCGGAGCATCATTCCTTAATTTATTTTTCTTAAATTTATAGTTCCTCTTAGCGTGGTGGCATAACTTCAAGGGTGGTGGCCCACCACACAGAAATGTTACCAGCGGAAACCCTCGTATGCGTGTGTGTTTACCTGGAGGAAGTCTGACCAGGTGGTTCCTCCTGATGTTCAGGTCTCTGAGGGCCTCCAGCTGACCCACCTGAGCCGGTAGAGTCTGGATCTCATTACAGCTTACATCCTGTAGGATACTTAAAGTTAATAATGCCAATAATCAATGCGACATGTTCGTATGATCTGGTCATCATAGATAAACGGACCAGCTCGGTGAGGTGTCTCAGATGTCCCAGTTCTTCTGGTAGACAAATCAGTTTGTTGTTACAGGCGATCAGAACCTTCAGAGGGAGACTGCAGACCACCGCCGGGAGGACGGACAGCTGGTTCCGACTGGAGGGAGATGAATGGAGAGACATGCTACTGAAAGACTGAAAAGTGTGGAGTCAATAATTCTAGCTCTAAAATGAAGGTAATGTAGAAATGATCGGTTAACATTAGTAAAAGGAGTTTTTAATTCCCTTTTTAATATAAAACTTCATATAAATTTGCCACTTTTTTTCTAGGAGAAAAGTCCTAAAATTCATAGTCCCCTTCCAATCAAAATTTCTTTGTTCCTCAAAAAATTAAAAAAATTCCTTTTCTGATTTATTGTCACCATTTTTCATTTAAATTTGCAACTTCTTCCTCCATATTTCTCACAAATTTGACTTTGAATTTTTCCTCATACATTTCCAACAATTTTCTTATATATTTGCTATTTTATTCTTGCAATTTTTTTAGGTTTATCTTTTTACTTAAACTTGAGACCTTTTATCTTATTGTAAATTTACAACTTTTTTCTTAAATAAGAAATTTCCAGCTGCCCCATGAACAAATTTAGAACCTTTTGTATTGCAAATTTTTGGAATTTCTTCACCTTTTTCTTAAAAAAAAAAAAAAAAAAATAAAATAAAATCAGAGACTTTCTACTGAAAATCTCATAAATTTACAATGTTTTCTATGATTTTTCTCATATTTCTCACATACTGTAGATTCCATAAATTTCCAACTTATTTTCTCACAAATTTTTGACTTTATTTTCACAATTTTTTTTTGCCAAATTTGCACCTTTTGTTTATAAATCGGCAACTTTTCTTATGAATTTTGAGTAACTTTTTTCCTATAAACTTACCAAGGGTTTTCCTTTTGCAGTTTTTCCAATAAATTTGAGACTTTAATTTTACTCAGTTTTTTCCTCATAAATTTGTCAAAGCCTCATGAGGCTCTGTAACTGTATCGGAGGAAGATGAAACCATGTCTCTCCATAAATCAGGGTTAAATGTTTGTGTGTGCAGGTGTTTCACCTGATGTTCAGGTAGGTGAGGGCCTGCAGGTTCAGCAGCCCCTCGGGCAGGGACCTGAGACAGTTCTGGTACAGGTTCAGGCTCTCCAGGGACACGAAGAGACAGACTTCCAAAGGAAGCTCCGACAGACGGTTTCTGGACAGATCTGAACACATGAACACAGAGTTCAGTTTAGAAATAAAATTGGTAGACAAGCTGATGATAAAAATCAAACCAGTGGAGTGACAGATCGTCAGAACAGGGTTCTGCATGAACACTAAACTTTCTGTCTGTGAGGGGCAGCCAATCAGAGGCCATAAAACGTAGGAGGTAAAAAAGCTTTTTTTAAAGATGGATACAGAACTGTGTTTGTGACAAATAATTGTAAACTGTAAATCAGACTTTACATAAAAGGCCCAAATATTTACTTTAGATTGATTCTCTAAAACCAGTATTAGAAGAAGAAGCAGCAGCCATCTCTATTGTCATTCAGTCCATACAGCCAATTATGTACAGTAGAACGAAGTTACTTTTCTCCTGTCTTCAATGTTAATCACATGTAGAATCAGAGGTGCCGCCACAAACAACTTCTCCTTCCCCGATTCTATTATGCTGAGCACCAAGCTAGAAGGCGGGAAGTGCCATTTTTATATGGTCTTTGGTATGACCTGGCCGGGACCTGAACCCCCAACCTCCTGGTTGTGGGGTGGATGCTCTATCAGCTAGGCCACCACTCAGGTATTAGGGACTATCCCTAAATTTAACAAGAGCACTCTGAGGCGAGTACAATATCCTCCACCTCCATTTTCTTTGAAGATCCCAATACTTACTGACAGAGAGCAGTTTTCAACAATATAATTACTGTAACAGAACCAAATTATGATAAGCCCATCATCCACAAACATACAACAAAGTATATAATCCATAGTTGTAGGTCAGGATCCTGAGGAGAACCTATGTAGTAGGGGTGGGCAATATGGCCTAAAAATAATATCATGATATTTCTGTGAATTTTCAAAATAACAATATTTTTCATGATATTGCAGAATACAGTTTTATTTCTTCTAAATTTATGCAAAAAGGACAGTTTCACTGGCCAGCGTTATTTACCTTCAACATATTCAGGAAAAACAAAAACTCTTATTTCTCCATTTTATAAACAGCAGCTCAGATTTAGTTTAAAATATTTTTTAGTTCTGTATCAAATATTACAGTAAAATAATATAAACGGTTACATCTTAACTGCACACTGAGGTCGGGTTTTATGCTGAATCCCTTTACCTGCATTGCTCCTGACAGCTGCATGGACCTGTCCTGGGGCTTTTGGCTCTCACTGTTGCACTGAATGGATGTTTTTTTTTTTCCTCTCTCTTCAGGTGGTTGAATAAAATCAAGATAAAGCGGGCAAAATGGAAGTAAAAAATCTACAGCCACTTCGAGCTGCACATTGTTCAACGTCAATACCGCTCCAGCGGTGTTGACGTGTGGAAAAAATGCAGGCAGATTATCCACACTGCTGCACTGTTGTTTTTTTTTTTTAACATGACAGCAGTCTGAAACAGAAAGTGAAACTTAAACATTTCCACTCAACTGGAGATGGTCTGACTTGGGAGTGGCAGCTTCCCGCCATGTTTGTTTTGCTGTTTCTATGCAGTGTGACATCACGCAGCAGACCCCAAATATTGCGATATTCAAAATTTATACCGGTATTATCGTGAATGATACGATATGGCATATCCCTACTATGTAGCAAGTATAGTGACCCTACAGAGGTTTGCGCGTTCTATAGGAAGAGATTATAGGGAGTGCAAACCTTGACCTTTGGACCCCAAACCTGTAGTCAGAGGTCATGGTCTGAATGAACTTGTGTATCAGGCTTGGTGACCCTAGCTTTCTTTGTTGTTGAGATATAATTTATAAGCCATTTTGATGTTGACCTTTGACCTTGTGATCGCAAAACCATAGTTGCACTTCAGGGTCACAGGGTGAACCTGTGTACCAAGTTTGGTGGCCCTAGCTTTACTTGTGCAGTAATAAAGCATAAGGAATGCTAACCTTGGCCTTTGACCCCAAACCCATAGTCAGAGGTCCAGATCCCAAGGTGAACCTGTGTTCCAGGTTTGGTGGCCCTAGCTTTACTCCTTGTACAGTAATAAGGCATAAGAAATGTTATCCTTGACATTTGATCTTTTCACCCCAAACCAATACTCAGAGGTCAGGATCCCAAAGTGAGCCTTTGTTGCAAGTTTGGTGACCCTAGCTTTCTTTGTTGTTGAGATATAGTTTATAAGCCACTTTGACATTGACCTTTGACCTTGCAATCACAAAACCATAGTCACACTTCAGGGTCACAGGGTGAACCTGTGTACCAAGTTTGGTGACCCTAGTTTTACTTGTTGTACAGTAATAAGGCAAAGGGAATGTTAACCTTGACCTTTGACCCCAAACCCATAGTCAGAGATCAGGATCCCAAGGTGAACCTGTATACAGTCGTTGTGCTGTACAACTGTACAATGATAATGAAGCCTATTCTATTCTATACCAGGTTTAGTTGCCCTAGCTTTACTTGTTTTATAGCAAGAGTAAATTGTAGCATTTACCACAGTCACAGACACTTTAAATGGCTAATCACAGAAAATATACAAAAGCTGTGTTTTTTTAAGAGGAGTATTTTGATGGTTTTTTTCAATACTCACATGAAGAACAGATGTATTTCAGAAGGTTAAAACCTAGAAAAACACAATTTTTCAGTCAATAATCCCTTTCAAGTATGAGTATTTGTGAGTATTTTATAATAAAGGTTTTCTCAGCAATATCAGCAATCTGATTTAATGCTTTTGATTAGCCAGTACCAATTCCCCAAAAATCTAACACCTACACAAACTATGTCAGCAACCAAGGATGATATAGGTGTGACAGGAAAAAAACACATTTATTTTAAAAAACTAATTGTTCAATAATTGAATTCACAAAATCAAATGTTTCAAACTTTTTTTTGCCTACAGTTCAACCCCCCCAGAAATTATATTTATTTTTTAATTTACTTTTCTTTGATGCACATATTTATCACTGAAAAATAAAAGTATTTTGTTGTAAAAGAGTATTTTCTAACACATCTTTCCTAAAACATATTACAAAAGACATTTTATTTTAATTTTTCAAATTTAATTTTTTGATTTATTTGCAAACCGACACCATGAAGATACTTGGTATATTTATCTCAAAAAACTAGTGATTTTATCCACAATCCAAATGAAAAAGGTAAACTGTCATACTGTGGGACAACCCCCACAGACTAAGGACAGACAGCTCGCTACTCCTGGTTATTTTCCACAGCACTAGTGTGATGTTAATGTGCCATTCATGCTTTGTGTTCACATGTCCTGTCCTCACTGTGACCTAGAGACAGATCAATATGTAGGTGTGACTTGTCACCTCTTTGTCCTGCAAGCTGGAGCAGGGGCTGGCAATCTGCCTATTTGATATGTATGTCTCTCTCATATGCAAATGCCCATGCTCTTTCATGCTTTGTCTGTAACCGGTATAAATACCGCACGTATCATGTAACCCACCCTCTCTCTGCTACTGCTCAACTGACTGCGCTTGTCTCCACGCTACTGACAGCCTTCAGGGCTCGCTCTGGGCCGCTCTGCACAGCACCAGAGTGAGCTCGTGATGGCGATGTGATTTAATAAAGGCACTTTAAACTCCTCAGTTCGCTGCTTATTATTCCATGTCGCCACAATACATTCATTAAAAGAAAAATACTTCAGTTTTTTAGTTTACATTTAAGATTTTGGCTTATCTTTTATTTCGTCTTTCGGCTGCTCCCTTTAGCTTTTTCAATTAAATTACAAATCAATGTAATTGCACTGACCCCGCCCCCCTTAAATGGGACTTGAAATTGTACTCTTAAAATTGTTTTTATGTGTGCTGTCTCTCTTACCTTTTTACCTTTTAAACTTTACTCCCTGTGTGTTTCAGGGTCAGCAGTTTCTGAAACCCGATCTGAATTGCTTTCTATATGTGCTGTTTTTCTTTTAACATCTTCCTGCCTGTCTCAGGGACTACGGAGGGAAATTAGTGAGAATGCTATAATCTGGTACAGAGCATCTTTACCGTGTGTTTAATGGGTTTTTTTCTGTACATGGTCCCTGACAAATAAACCAATAAACTAAACTACTATTCTTTTTAGATGCCACTGTATAATGGAGAATCTTTCAATGCCTGCTTGATGTTTTTCAGGGCCCTAAAATTTGCCAAATCAATTTAATGACATTGAATGGTATTTTAATGCCCTACAGAAACCTTATATTAACAGTAGCCAAGCTGGGGTGCTATTACAGCATTTCTGGCACTGAAGTACATGCTCATAAGAACCATTGATAACAGGGTAAAATTACGGTCACACGTGACTTAAATGACAAGACATCGCTAAATTATATTTAACTCAGATGTGATGGTTCGGTTTCAGCCTTTAATGACGAAGAGAACGGTAATAATCAGTCTTTTCAGAGGAAAACAATCAGTTCACATTTTACTGAATGAGCAACTCTTATCATCTGTCTGGGGTTTTTTGTGGAAATGTTTGAGCCTCTCATTTGTGACGAATTTCTGCTTTTCTCCGTCTCATGTGACACTGAACAGAATCTCAGAATAAAACATGCACAGACGCCCCGGGCAGCCATAACTCTGACAGACATTTTTAGAGCTTTGGTTTGTAGACAAAACACGGAGCTAGAAGCTATGACCACGAGTTCTACCTGAGCCAGTCCAGCTGCTGCATCTGCTCACATTCACGTTCTTACACACAGTATTAGCAACATTACAGTTTAATCTGTGAAGTTAAATTGGTTTAAAGTTGTAGCAAGAATAGGACTAATAAGACAAAAGTTTACCCAGGCATTACCAGGTGTACACGGCTAACTACCGCAGGCTCAACATCATATACTCATCCTATACACACCGACATTGCTACTACAGACTTAGCTTAGCGGCCCACCTTCTCTAGTCACCCTTCTGGACATCTGTTCTCTGCTCATTCAATAAATCACAGCAGATAATATCTCACGTCATTCTGGCCAATTGTGTAATTTTTTGCCTGGGATGGCCTGGGAAATTATGCTGCTGCTCAGGAGCATGAGTCAACATGACAGCGGTGTTTATGGCAATTTTCTACAACTCCATCAACAGCCCATTAGCCTTTTTTTTTTGGTGACGGTTCAATTTGTAATTACAGCTCCTTGTTCACATGAGGCTACTGCTGCTGAAAACAACTCATCATTTCTGCAAAAGGAGCTTTATTGTGACTATTATTGTGATAATTATCATTTCTGGTGAGAAATGCTCATAGTGCCAGGAGAAACAAACAGAAGGGGGAGGCAACACGGGGGGTGGGGGGGGGGGGATCAGCAAGCAACACTGACCAAAAAATGAGTACATCACCCAAGAATCTCCACCGCCCACCAGAGAACTGCAGCCACCACCCTAAGGGCCCCAACCCAGAGAGACCAGCCCTGGCCCCGCTCGACACACGACCACCACCACATGAGGCACAGCTAAGGCAGCCCCCAGCTAACACCAAGACAGCCCTGCACCACCACAGCAAACCTCCCAGCCAGCCTGACACAGGCAGGACCACCCCCTGGTGGGAGGTACCCAGGAAGAGTGAGCCAGAGGGTAGCCCCCAAGAGGAACAGCCACCGACTCCTTCTCACAGGAAGGAAAGGAGACCCACCATAACACCAGCCAGCCACCGCCCTGCTGCAGTGGACACATGCACCCCACACCAAACCCGGCAGAGTGCGCATCCACCCACAGCACACGTGAGGGAAAAGAGAATCAACACACAAAGCTGGAAAGGCACCGCAGGGGGAAGGGAGGTGGGGGTTTATGCCAAGACGGCACAGTGGGCCAGCAGAGGTACAAGATCACGTCCGACCCCGACCAGGCCAACCATCCAGCCCTCCATGTTTGGGTACAGCAACTATGAAGTATTTAAAATGGATGACCAACCAGAAGCTCACATCCTGGCAGGCCGTGCCACACTCCCCATCTACCCTGTATCTGAGTGCATGTGTAGGCAGCCACAGGGGAAAGAGCAATCCCCACCCCAGCAGTGGCCCAAGCAGGTCAGGGTCCACCACACCTATCTGTCTATTCATTCAAAAATCAATGCGTTTGTTTTTTATGATTTTAATCTACCTCCACTAGACATTGATGATCTCAAGGAGCCAAGCTCAGCCTGCCCGGTTAATGAGAGTCTCGGCTGCTGTTTCACCTGTGTGCCACCACTGTCCTTCGCAGCACTGCGGGTTGAACATGGCGCTCCTCCCAGTGTTCTCGCCCAGCTATCTAAAAATTAAAAGTTAATAATAATACTAACATGATGTGGAGTGACTTCCGGTTATGGCGGCCGCCTAGAAGGACACGTATCACTCTGCTCTGCCCTTGGAAATAAAAATTCGGCAAATAACTCTCTCATTTGGAACAGAACTTTTCCCAGCGTTTGGGTGAGGATATGCCGGTGAAGACTAAGGCTGGGAAATCAGGAGGGGGAAAAATTGAATCGCCGAAGCAGTCCAAATTAACGGACTTTAAAGTTTGTGGCGCAGTAGAAAAAGCTGCGGATATGGCGGATGAAACTAGCGGTGGTGCGGTAACTGCTGCTGCTGACGATGGCGGCACAGGTGCAGTGCTGGCTGCCATTAGCTCAATGAGAGCAGACTTTTCCGCTAAACTTGATGGGATTATGGCAGCGTTGGATGCAATGAGAAAGGAGTTGGGTGACTGCGTGGAGCGAGTGACGCAGGCGGAGCTTCGTGTTTCAAGTGCGGAGGATGAAATTAGCGGACTTCAAATAAAGGTGCGCACTTTGGAAAAAAAAAATAAAGATCTGGAAAATAGCGTTCTGGACTTGGAATCTCAGTCCAGAAGGAACAACCTGAGGCTGGTGGGTTTACCGGAGGGAGCCGAAGGTCGTGATTCATGCTCCTTTTTGGAGGGGTGGATCCCGGAGGCGCTGAACAACGCGGAGCTAAAATCATCAGTCGTCTTGGAAAGCTCCCACCGAATTGGCCCACCGAGAGGTAACAAGGCAGCACCGAGGACGCTAATTATGAAGTTTCTCAGCTACAGAGACAGGATGACGATCTCCAACGCGGTGCGGGCCAAAGGAGAAATTAAATACCAAGATCAGCAGGTGCGGTTCTACCCAGATCTGGCCTCAGGAATCCAACAATTAAGGAAGCAGTTTGACCCCATCCGCAAAGAACTGCGCAACCTTGAGATTCGTCATGGAGTGATTCACCCTGCAAGACTTCTGGTCACATATGAGGGCAGAACACGCATCTTCAAGACCCCCAAGGAGGCGCAGGAGCTCATCAAGAAGATCCAGGAAGAGACTGGTGGGAGCTAAGCATGAACAGAATATAGGGTAGAATATTTGAGCATTTAACTGATTAGAAGCATATAACAAGATTACAAAATATAGAATGTATTACATATTAAAAAAAAAAAGTACAAAATTGCTAAAAAAATTTGGAGTTAAATTGGAAAATTACAGAAGAGAGTTAATGTTACGTTATTAAAAGCAGTAGAGTTAGGGTGATTGGGAGGATGAAGAAGGAGTGGCTTTGGCTGTTCCTCGTGGGTGTGGAACGGTCGATGACTATATCGGGAGACGGAATTTTTCTTTTGCTTTTGGGGGGATTGCCACAAATGTGGGAAGGGGGAATTTGTTTGTGTGTAGTTTGTAGGGTGAATGTTCAACCACTCTTTTTTTTGCTTTTCTGTATGAGCATGTTTACACTGCAAGGTAATCCCAAACTCCCTATTGATTATAAATCAAAGCGTTAATCTTAATTTAACTTCATGGAATTGCAGAGGTCTACAAAATTTAAAAAAACTTAAACAAGTTATGAATAAAATAAAAGACATGGGTTCAAAAATTGTGTTTTTACAAGAAACTCATCTAATAGAGCAAGATGTAAAAAGAATTAGGAGTAGATGGCAAGGAAATGTTTTCACCTCATCATTTTCATCCCGAGCCAGGGGAGTTATGACTCTCATACATAAATCAGTCCCATTTCAAGTGAAAAATGTAATTGGAGACAAATTTGGAAGATATGTAATCATTCAAGGATCTTTGCTATTAGAAAACATAAATTTGGTGAACTTATATGGTCCCAATATAGATGATCAAAAGTTCTTTGCCAATTTATTTCTTATCTTATCATCACTTACAGGGCAACATATAATAGCAGGGGATTTTAATTGTACATTGAATCCCAGTATAGATAGATCAACAGGACTGGACTGTACGCACAATGGATGTAGGATGACCATTAATCATTTTATGAAAGAATTGAAATTGATAGATATATGGAGAGAAATGAAACCACAAGTTAAAGCATACTCTTGTTATTCCAATACCTACAAGACATTCTCACGTATAGATTATTTTTTGATCTCCACAGAATTAAGGTCCAAGATTCAAAACTGTTTTTATGATAACATCGTGATCTCTGATCATGCACCCTGCTGTCTAATGTATGTAGATAAGAAATTGACAAAGGAACCAGGTAGATGGCAATTTCAGCATAAATGGCTTCAGGATGAGGAATTTGTTAAGTATATAGAAAAACAGATAGATGAGTTCTTTGATATCAATACTACACAAACATCAGCATGTGTAAAGTGGGAGGCTTTCAAAGCTTTTATTAGGGGACATATTATTAGTTATACAGGTTCAAAATCTAAGAAGACTCGAGAGGAGAGAGTCCAATTGGAACATAAAATAAAAATTCTTCAAGAAAGAGTATATGCAGGAAGAGATCCAAGGTTGGAGAACGAATTACTGATTTTGAGAGCTGAATATGACAAAAAATCAGCGAATAGAGCTGCCTCGAGTCTTCTAAGATTGAAACAATCTTTTTATGAACAAGGTGAAAAATCAGGAAAGTTATTGGCATGGCAGATTAAACAATTAGAATCTAAAACACCAATTACCAGTATTATAAGTAACGGACAGGTAGTTATAGATCCTTCAGAAATTAATAGAGCCTTTAGAGATTACTATGAAAAATTATATGATACCAAAAATGAATCTGACTTAACAAAACTACATGGGTTTTTGAATGAACTATTTATACCGTGTATTCCAAATGAAAATAGGGAGATACTGGAGTCTAAAATTAGTCAAGAAGAAGTTGGACTAGCCATTGATAATATGAAATCAGGAAAAAGTGCAGGACCAGATGGTCTTCCAGTTGACCTTTATAAAAAATTTAAGAATAAATTAACAAAACCTTTTTTGGAAATGGTTTTAGAAGCATTTCAAAATAGTAATTTACCATCATATATGAATAATGCCTTAATTATACTGTTGCCAAAACCAGGTAAGCCCTCTAATAAATGTGAAAATATGAGACCAATAAGCCTATTAAATGCCGACCTTAAGATAATTTGTAAAATTTTAGCAAGACGAATACAAGAAATTTTACCAAATATTATTAATCGAGATCAGAATGGCTTTATAAAGGGAAGACAAGGCTTCCATAATGTAAGAAGACTATTTAATATTATTTATTCTAATAAAGAAGCACCGGATACAGCTCTCTTATCACTGGATGCCGAAAAAGCCTTTGATAGAGTTGAATGGCCCTTTCTTTTTGAAGTCTTACAAAGGTTTGGACTTGGAAATAATTTCATAAAATGGGTTCAGATAATATATAATAATGCTACTGCAGAAATTCTAACAAATAACAATATTTCAAAATCAATAAAAATCAATAGAGGATGTCGACAAGGCTGTCCACTTTCACCTTTACTGTTTACTATGGCAATTGAACCTTTAGCGATGGCGATACGTCTACAGTCACAAATATATGGAATTAAAGTTGGACCAACAGAACATAAAATCTCCCTGTATGCCGATGACATAATTTTGTTTATGTCGAATCTTAAAAAATCAATTCCGACCTTGTTGAATTTAATAAAGAATTTCGGGGAAATATCAGGATATAAAATAAATAAAACTAAATCTTCAATATTAATGCTAAATGAGACCCAGAGAAATTACCCAGCCCCTGAGGTAAATCAATTCAATGTTGTAAATCAGTTCAAATATTTAGGAATCCAAATTGTGCCTAAGCTAGAATCAGTCGCCAGTGTCAATTATGAAGCCTTAATGACAGACATTGATGAGTTACTTCAGAGGTGGATGTCACTACCAATGTCGATGATCGGGAGAATTAATATACTTAAAAGTAATATCTTACCTAAAATACTTTATTTGGCTTCCGGTTATGGCTGCCACGTAGGACGGACGTGTCTCGCTCTGCTCTGCTCCTGGAGAAAAAAAATCGGCAAATAACTCTCTCATTTGGGACAGAACGTATCCCAGCATTTGGGCGAGGATATGTCGGCGAAGCCTAAGGCTGGAAAACCAGGAAAAGGAAAAAGCGAGCCGCCGAAACAGTCCAAATTAACGGACTTTCAGGTCTGTGACGCAGCAAACAAAACTCCATATATGGCGGAGGAAGCTGGCGGCGGTGCGATGTTTGCGGGGAATGGCGCAGATGCGCTGATGGCTGCCATGAGTTCAATGAGAGCGGACTTTTCCTCTAGATTTGATGGGATTATGACAGCGTTGGAAGGAATAAGAAAGGAATTGGGTGACTGTGTAGAACGAACGGCGCAGATGGAGCTCCGTCTCGCTAGTGCTGAAGATGACGTCACCCGTCTTCAATTAAAGGTGCGCACTTTGGAAAAAAAAAATAAATCTCTGGAAGATAATATTTTGGATTTGGAATCTCGGTCGAGACAGAATAATTTGAGGCTGGTGGGTCTTCCAGAGGAATCAGAAGGTCGGGACGTATGTTCCTTTCTGGAAAAGTGGATTCCGGAGGTGCTGGGCAGCGAGGAGTTGCAATCAGCAGTGGTTCTGGAAAAAGCACATCGTATTGGCCCACGGAGAGATAAGGGACCGCCGAGGACCTTAATTATGAAGTTTCTTAGCAACAGAGACAGGATGAAGATCTTCAACGCTGCACGTGCTAAAGGAGAGATTAAACACCAGGACCAGCAGGTGCGGTTCTACCCAGATTTGGCCACAGGAATCCAGCAATTGAGGAAGCAGTTTGATCCCGTACGTAAGGAGCTGCGCAACCTTGGGATTCGTCATGGTGTAATCTATCCTGCGAGACTGCTGACCACGTATGAGGGCAGAACCCACATTTTCAAGACCCCAGAGGAGGCGCAGGAGTTCATCAAAAAGATCAAAGAAGAAGAAGAGACTGGTGGGAGCTAAGCATGAACAAAATATAAGGTAGAATAATTAAGCATTTGCACAGGCATCTGACTGACTTGAAGTAAATAGTAAGTTTACAAAATATAGATTGTATTATATATTAAAAAAACAAAACAAAAACAAAAAAAAAAACTATGATGTACAAAGTTGTTAAAAATTTTGGAGTTAAGTTGGAAAACTACAGAGGAGAGTTAATGTTACGTCATTAAAAGCAGTAGAGTTGGGGTGATTGGGAGGATGAAGAAGGAGTGGCTTAGGCTGTTCCCCGTGGGTGTGGAACAGTCGATGGCTATATCGGGAGACAGAATTTTTCTTTTGATTTTGGGGGGTTTGCCACAAGTGTGGGAAGGGGAAATTTGTTTGTGTGTAGTTTGTAGGATGAATGTTCAACCACTCATGTTTTTGCTTCTCTGTATGAGCATGTTTACACTGCAAGGTAATCCCAAACTCTCTATTGATCATGGACCAAAGTGTTAATCTTAATTTAACTTCATGGAATTGCAGAGGTCTACAAAATTTAAAAAAACTTAAACAAGTTATGAATAAAATAAAGGACATGGGTTCAAGAATTGTGTTTTTACAAGAAACTCATCTGATAGAGGAGGATGTTAAAAGAATTAGGAGTAGATGGCAGGGAAGTGTATTCACCTCTTCATTTTCATCCCGAGCCAGGGGAGTTATGACTCTCATACATAAATCAGTTCCTTTTTAGGTGAAAAATGTAATTGGAGACAAATTTGGAAGATATGTAATCATTCAAGGTTCTTTGCTATTAGAAAATATAAATCTTGTGAACTTATATGGTCCCAATATAGATGATCAGAAGTTCTTTGCTAATTTATTTCTCATCTTATCATCACTTACAGGGCAACATATAATAGCAGGGGATTTTAATTGTACATTGAATCCAGGTGTGGATAGATCAACAGGACTGGATTGTACGCACATTGGATGTAGGATGACTATTAATCATTTTATGAAAGAATTGAGATTGTTAGATATATGGAGAGAAATGAAACCACAAGTTAAAGCCTATTCTTGTTATTCCAGTACCTACAAGACATTCTCACGTATTGATTATTTTTTGATTTCCACAGAATTAAGGTCCAAGATTCAAAACTGCTTTTATGATAACATCGTGATTTCTGATCATGCACCCTGTTGTCTAATATATGTAGATAAAAAATTGACAAAGGAATCAGGTAGATGGCAATTTCAGCATAAATGGCTTCAGGATGAGGAATTTGTCAAGTATATAGAAAAACAGATAGACGAGTTCTTTGACATCAATACTACACAAACATCAGCATGTGTAAAGTGGGAGGCTTTCAAAGCTTTTATTAGGGGACATATTATTAGTTATACAGGATCAAAATCTAAGAAGACTCGAGAGGAGAGAGCTAAATTGGAACATAAAATAAAAAGTCTTCAGGAAAAAGTGTATGCAGGAAGTGACCCAAGGTTGGAGAATGAATTACTGATTTTGAGAGCTGAATACGACAAAAAATCAGCGAATAGAGCTGCCTCGAGTCTTCTAAGATTGAAACAATCTTTTTATGAACAAGGTGAAAAATCAGGAAAATTATTAGCATGGCAGATTAAACAATTGGAAATTAAAACACCAATTACCAGTATTATAAGTAACAGACAGGTAGTTATAGATCCTTTAGAAATTAATAGAGCCTTTAGAGATTACTATGAAAAATTATATGATACCAAAAATGAACCTGATTTAACAAAACTAAATGGGTTTTTGAACGAACTATCTATACCGTGTATTCCAAATGAAAACAGGGAGATATTGGAGTCTAAAATTAGTCAAGAAGAAGTTGGGCTAGCCATTGATAATATGAAATCAGGAAAAAGTGCAGGACCAGATGGTCTTCCAGTTGACCTTTATAAAAAATTTAAGAATAAATTAATAAAACCTTTTTTGGAAATGGTTTTAGAAGCATTTCAAAATAATAATTTACCATCATACATAAATAATGCCTTAATTATACTGTTGCCAAAACCAGGTAAGCCCTCTAATAAATGTGAAAATATGAGACCAATAAGCCTATTAAACGCCGACCTTAAGATAATCTGTAAAATTTTAGCAAGACGAATACAAGAAATTTTACCAAATATTATTAATCGAGATCAGAATGGCTTTATAAAGGGTAGACAAGGCTTCCATAATGTAAGAAGACTATTTAATATTATTTATTTTAATAAAGAAGCACCGGATACAGCTCTCCTATCATTGGACGCCGAAAAGGCCTTTGATAGAGTTGAATGGCCCTTTCTTTTTGAAGTCCTACAAAGGTTTGGACTTGGAAATAATTTCATAAAATGGGTTCAAATAATATACAATAATGCTACAGCAGAAATCCTAACAAATAACAATATTTCAAAACCAATAAAAATCAATAGAGGATGTCGACAAGGCTGTCCACTTTCACCTTTACTGTTTACTATGGCAATTGAACCTTTAGCGATAGCGATACGTTTACATTCACAAATATATGGAATTAAAGTTGGACCAACAGAACATAAAATCTCCCTGTATGCCGATGATATAATTTTGTTTATGTCGAATCTAAAAAAATCAATTCCAACCTTGTTGAATTTAATAAAGAATTTTGGGGAAATATCAGGATATAAAATAAATAAAACTAAATCTTCAATATTAATGCTAAATGAGACCCAGAGAAATTACCCAGCCCCTGAGGTAAATCAATTCAATGTTGTAAATCAGTTTAAATATTTAGGAATCCAAATTATGCCTAAGCTAGAATCAGTCGCCAGTGTCAACTATGAAGCCTTAATGTCAGATATCAATGAGTTAACTCAGAGATGGATGTCACTACCAATGTCGATGATCGGGAGAATCAATATACTTAAAAGTAATATTTTACCTAAAATACTTTATTTATTTCAATACATTCCCTTATCACCACCTTTAGATCTATTCTCAAGAATAAAAAAAAAGTTAGTGGAATTTATATGGAACAACAGGAGGGCTAGATTACGTTTGTCTTTATTATATTTACCATTTGATCGTGGAGGTCTGAAATGTCCAAATTTTATGTTGTATTATTGGTCGGCACAACTGAGGTCTATGACATATTATTTTTCATCAAATGATCTCCCTCACTGGACTGAAATGGAATCATACAATTTACCTTTACCTCTTCCCATATTCATATACTCAGATTCGGCAAAAAAATTACAAAAACAAGTTAAAAATCCATTTGTAAAGCATATGATCAAAATATGGTGTGAAGCTAAAAACTATTTAAAAGAACCACAGTTATTGTCACAATTTAGTCCAATATGGAGTAATCAATATTTTAAACCAGGGAGAGCGGACGCTGTATTTAAAGTATGGAATTTAAAAGGGATACAAAAGATTCAGGATTTATATTTGCCATGTGCAGACAACATAATGTCTTTTGAAGAGCTGAGGATCAAATTTAATCTCAATAGAACACATTTTTTTAAATATCTTCAACTTAGAAACTTTATTCGATCAAATCAAAATAAAGCTCTCACTCGACCTATTTATTCATCCTTGGAAAAAATGATGATGAAAGATAGTAAAAGAAAGGGTATTATTTCAGAGTTTTATAACTCATTGACACTATCTTCAAGTGAAAATTCACTGAAAAGATTAAACTACTGGAAAGAAGACCTGCAAATTGAAATTTCAGAGGAACAATGGGAATTGGCTTGTACAGAAGCTCAAACCAAATCAATAAATGCACGCCTTAAATTGATACATTTCAAATGGTTAATGCGGATGTATGTTACACCGGAGGAGTTAAATAGATATAACACAAATATACCAGATACATGCACAAAATGCATGGAAAGTAAAGGAACCCTATTTCATTGTTTATGGGAATGTAGATTAATAAGAATGTTTTGGGAGGAGGTGAGGGTAACAATTGAAAAAATAATCTCAAAACAAATCATATTGAATCCTAAACTGTTTTTGTTGGGTCTGTACCCAGAAAAGCATAATTTTAATAAAAGTGAAAGAACATTCATAGACCTCAGTTTGCTTAATGCCAAAAAATGTATTGCACTATTATGGAAAAAGACTCATAGACCAGATGTGACTCAGTGGTTAAGACAGATGTTAACAAACCTTCCATTAGAAAGAATAACATATATACTGAAATCAAAGGAAATTGTGTTTGAGAATATATGGAGACCTTTTATTGATTATGTAAAAAATTTAAACATAACTCTTGAAGAAGAAGGTGAATGATATGTGTGGACCTTGTAAATTCCAAACTGGTGAACATAATATGTATACTTATGTATTGGATTGTCTAGACTAAACAGAGGAGCATTGTTGAAGACTTGATTTTGTTGGTGGTTGTTGGTGTTTTTAGGTTTTTTTTTTTTTTTTGTAGTACTTTAGTGTTAGTGTTTGATTGTTTGTATCATGTTTGTTAAAAAAAAAAAAAAAAGGTTCAATAAAGATATTGTGGAAAAAAAAAATACTTTATTTATTTCAATACATTCCCTTACCACCACCTTTAGATTTATTCTCAAGAATTAAAAAAAAGTTAGTGGAATTTATATGGAACAACAGGAGGGCTAGATTACGTCTGTCTTTATTATATTTACCATTTGATCGTGGAGGTCTGAAATGTCCAAATTTTATGTTGTATTATTGGTCGGCACAACTGAGGTCTATGACATATTATTTTTCATCAAATGATCTCCCTCACTGGACTGAAATGGAATCATACAATTTACCTTTACCTCTTCCCATATTCATATACTCAGATTCGGCAAAAAAATTACAAAAACAAGTTAAAAATCCATTTGTAAAGCATATGATCAAAATATGGTGTGAAGCTAAAAACTATTTAAAAGAACCACAGTTATTGTCACAATTTAGTCCAATATGGGGTAATCAATATTTTAAACCAGGGAGAGCGGACGCTGTATTTAAAGTATGGAATTTAAAAGGGATACAAAAGATTCAGGATTTATATTTGCCATGTGCAGACAACATAATGTCTTTTGAAGAGCTGAGGATCAAATTTAATCTCAATAGAACACATTTTTTTAAATATCTTCAACTTAGAAACTTTATTCGATCAAATCAAAATAAAGCTCTCACTCGACCTATCTATTCATCCTTGGAAAAAATGTTGATGAAAGATAGTAAAAGAAAGGGTATTATTTCAGAGTTTTATAACTCATTGACACTATTTTCAAGTGAAAATTCACTGAAAAGATTAAACTACTGGAAAGAAGATCTGCAAACTGAAATTCCAGAGGAACAATGGGAATTGGCTTGTACAGAAGCTCAAACCAAATCAATAAATGTACGCCTTAAATTGATACACTTCAAATGGTTAATGCGGATGTATGTTACACCGGAGGAGTTAAATAGATATAACAAAAATATACCAGATACGTGCACAAAATGTATGGAAAGTAAAGGAACTCTATTTCATTGTGTATGGGAATGTAGATTAATAAGAATGTTTTGGGAAGAGGTGAGGGTAACAATTGAAAAAATAATCTCAAAACAAATCATATTGAATCCTAAACTGTTTTTGTTGGGTCTGTACCCAGAAAAGCATAATTTTAATAAAAGTGAAAGAACATTCATAGACCTCAGTTTGCTTAATGCCAAAAAATGTATTGCACTATTATGGAAAAAGACTTATAGACCAGATGTGACTCAGTGGTTAAGACAGATGTTAACAAACCTTCCATTAGAAAGAATAACATATATACTGAAATCAAAGGAAATTGTGTTTGAGAATATATGGAGACCTTTTATTGATTATGTAAAAAATTTAAACATAACTCTTGAAGAAGAAGGTGAATGATATGTGCGGACCTTGTAAATTCCAAACTGGTGAACATAATAAGTATACTTATGTGTTGGATTGTCTAGACTAAACAGAGGAGCATTGTTGAAGACTTGATTTTGTTGGTGGTTGTTGGTGTTTTTTAGTGCATTTTTTTTTTTTTTTTTTGTAGTACTTTAGTGTTAGTGTTTGATTGTTTGTATCATGTTTGTTTAAAAAAAAAAAAAAGGTTCAATAAAGATATTGTGGAAAAAAAAAACATGATGTGGAGTGGAACGGCCAGATCAATTGCATATCATATGCGGATACATATGCACGCTTTGACTAAACGACGACCATGACCAAAACACACAAAAACGGCCAAATACCAAAATAAGTATTTTTTTATTTACTCACAAATGGGCAACACTGATGCAACAGTTGCAGCCAAACGGGTCATTCTGCTGTGTATCATAATGTTTGGTGTTTTGCACTTATTGCTAAAATATAAAAGGATGCACTACAATGGGTCTCACATATTTGTAAGCATGTCCTGTTATAGTACTGCATGAGTTTATTGACTATACACATATAACTGGAGTGGTGGCCTAGGGGAAGAGCATCCGCCTCACAACCGGGAGGCTGGGGTTCAAATCCCGGCCGGGTCATGCCAAAGACCATGTAAAAGAGGAACTTCCTGCCGTCCAGCTTTGTGCTCAGCAATAATGGAAGGGAGGAGGGAAATGTGGGTTACCCAGCCACAGTGGGTGCACAAGTCAAGTGTACTCCCTGTACCAGTCCCAAGTCCGGATAAAAATGGGCAGGGTTGCGTCAGGAAGGGCATTCGGCGTAAAAACTCAGCTTCAGCTGTAAGAGGACCTACCCCAACTGTGGGATTAATTGTGTCCTTTCAAAATACAGTAAATACGGATGATGATGATGATGATGATGACAAACTAAAACAGTTATAATGGTGACTGAACAACTCCCATTCCCCAAAGTGCAAGACATAGTATCTCAACAAAAGTGAGTACACCCCTCACATTTTTATAAATATTTTATTATATCTTTTCATGGGACAGTGAGTACACCCTTAAGTGAAAATGTCCAAATTGTGCCCAATTAGCCATTTTCCCTCCCTGGTGTCATGTGACTTGTTAGTGTTACAAGGTCTCAGGTGTGAATGGGGAGCAGGTGTGTTAAATTTGGTGTCATGACTCTCACGGGCTGTGTTCAGAATGTTCACTCACTCACTCACTCCTTACTCGCTATATAGTGAATTTAGATACAGTGGACTATATAATAAACTCAATATAACAATAAAATTATAAGATTTCGGACACTACTGAGCTTCTTTTTGCAGCGTGGTTAATGACGTCATCATGGTGAGACAGTAAAAAATAACAGAGCAACGGTTGTAAAAAATGAAATACCTGCATGTAATTTGTAGTAAATATATATTAAATCAAATAGTTTTTCCCGAATTAACCACTTGCACTCCGGGCAATTTTCCTAAAAATGCCAAAAAATAACGTGCCCAAAGTAAATCGAAAGCTGTTATTTAACCCTTTGCAGCATCTTCATGGGGTTGGTCTCATTCAAAAGAAAACACTTTGAATTTTTTGGCAAAAAAAACAATCTCTCTACGTGCTCCGGCCACTGAGTTACAGTCATCTAAACATACTGAACTTGAAGAAAATAAATTTGGACACAGTGTTTTTTTGGATACAAATGCTTACAAATAACACACAGCTGTCCGATCCGGCTGGAAAATGCAACAGAAATGTAGACCCAAGTGTTATCAAGCTGAGATCCAAATTTGGTAACAATACCACAAAAAATGAATATTTTACACAGCTTTGTTCTCAGGTAGTTCCCAGGCGTTTTGGAACTGTGCCAAATGGCACAGTTTGGAAAAACATCTGTAACTTTTGAATAATTCAATGTAGAATCTTCATTTTGGGCTCTAATGAAAGGTCACACTCAGGGCTGTGTCTGTGTGTGTGTGTGTGTGTGTTGGGGGGGGGGGGGTTGTCCCCCCCCCCCTGTTAAAAAAGACGGGAGTTTGGCCCTCGCCACATGATGGATTACACTCCTTGCATGTTTTCACAGCGCCCCCCCCCCCTCGCTACTGTGTGTGTGGGGGGGGGGTTGTCCCCCCCCCCCTCGCTACTGTGTGTGTGTGGGGGGGGGGGGGGGTTGTCCCCCCCCCCCCCCTCTCGCTGCAGAAGACGGCCATCACTACATGAAGGAATAGACTCATATGCTTCCCCCCGCGGACTGGGGGCGTTCGGACCGTGAACGCCCCCCCCCCCCGCTCCTCTTCTGCAGCGGGGGGGGGGGGGGGGGCGTTCACGGTCCGAACACGGCAAATGAACCGTTTATCGCAGCGCACGCACTTCGTGCGCAGTACAGTTGTAATTTACCGATCGGTCAAAAGTCATTTTTGGATTACAGTTTTCAGGGAGAAATAATAATTTAGCTTATAACACCTTACCTCTTCACAGCAGCAGAGTCGTGGCGAACTTCTCTTCCCCATTGTAAGACGAACGCGACGCTGCTCGGCTCGTGGATCCCGATCAAAACATAATTCCATTATTGCGGTTTTGGTGAATGATTTACGACCTTTGTCGTCGGCCTCCGTCGGTCTATGATGACGGAAGAGAATCCTAAACGTCTATTCTGCTGGAATGAGTGCAGGTCCCACTTGTGGGTGGTCTCCATGTTGCGGGGTCTGTAGTAGATTCGTCCAGCGTCCTTTGTTTTCATCTGTTGCAACAGTAAATCTCTCTTCACCCAGCCTGAATTTCTGTGCTTCAATTGGCTCCTGCGTTCACAGTAGGCGGGTCCTCCTTCCTAGATTTTCATTCATTGGCTCTTCAAGGTTTCAGAAACCCAATTCAAGGCTCTTATTAGTCGAATGAGAGGTCAATCAGATGAACTAATCTGTTCGCGGCTGTCTCTGCAGTTTTTTTTTTAGTGGCAGCGCCACTACATCACCATCACCACCATCATGCGTCATGCGTCCAAGCGCGCACGAGGGCGCTCTCGTGCACCCTCGTGCGCCCTAGAACGCAGAGACTTGCCCGCCCGCGGAACAACGGAGTGCAAGTGGTTAATAAATATATTTATATTTATTAATTCAGGAAAAACTATTCCATTGCACAGTACTTTTCAAAATGCATTGTGGGATATTTTGAGTGTACTATATAGTGAATGAAATTTTCAGTTAAGATTTCGAACAGCACTACAAAATGGCTGATTCACTATATAATACACTATATGGGGAAGGAGTGAGCATTTCGAACACAGCAACACTCTCTCATACTGGTCACTGGAAGTTCAACATGGCAACTCATGGCAAAGAACTCTCTGAGGATGTGAAATAAAGAATTGTTGCTCTACATAAAGCTGGCCTAGGCCATAAGAAGATTGCCAACACCCTGACACCAAACCACAGCATGGTGGCCAAGATCATACAGCAGTTTAACAGAACAGGTTCCACTCATAACAGGCCCCCCTGCATGGTCGACCAAAGAAATTGAGTGCACGTGCTCAGCGTCATATCCAGAGATTGTCTTTTGAAAACAGACGTATGAGTGCTGCCAGCATTGCTGCAGAGGTTGAAGGGGTGGGGGGTCAGCCTTTCAGTGCTCAGACCATACGCTGCACACTGCATCAAATTGGTCTGCATGGCTGTCATCCCAGAAGGAAGTTCCTCTTAAAAATGATGCGCAAGAAAGCCCACAGTTTGCTGAAAACACAGAGACTAAGGACATGGATTACTGGAACCATGTCCTGTGGTCTGATGAGACCAACATAAACTTATTTGGTTCAGATGGTGTCAAGTGTGTGTGGTGGCAACCTGGTGAGGAGTACAAAGACAAGTGTGTCTTGCCTACAGTCAAGCATGGTGGTGGGAGTGTCATGGTTTGGGGCTGCATGAGTGCTGCTGGCACTGGGGAGATACAGTTCATTGAAGAAACCATGAATACCAACATGTATTGTGGCATAGTAAAGCAGAGCATGATCCCCTCCCTTTGAAAACTGGGCTGCAGGGCAGTATTCCAACATGATAACGACCCCAAACACACCTCCAAAATGACCCCTGCCTTGCTAAAGAAACTGAGGGTAAAAGTGATGGACTGTCCAAGCATGTCTCCAGACCTAAACCCTACTGAGCATCTGTGGGGCATCCTCAAACGGAAGGTGGAGGAGCGCAAGGTCTCTAACATCCACCAGCTACGTGATGTTGTCATGGAGGAGTGGAAGAGGATTCCAGTGGCAACCTGTGAAGCTCTAGTGAACTCCATGCCCAAGAGAGTTAAGGCAATGCTGGAAAATAATGGTGGCCACACAAAATATTGACACTTTGTGCACAATTTGGACATTTTCACTTAGGGGTGTACTTTTGTTGCCAGCAGTTTAGACATTAATGGCTGTGTGTTGAGTTATTTTGAGGGGACAGCAAATTTACACTGTTATACAAGCTGTACACTGACTACTTTACATTGGATCAAAGTATCATATTGTCAGTGTTGTCCCATGAAAAGATATAATAAAATATTTATAAAAATGTGAGGGGTGACGACTTCCGGTCTGGACGCCATGGCGACTGCAGCTTAACACTGAAGTTCTCAGACCCAATCCAGGATAACACATTGAAAATCAAACTTAACGGATTTTTGGAGGAGTGAAAATCAAAAGACAAAATCATCATGTCTAAAGGAAAACAGAAGAAACTGAAATTCTCCAGGCCAGGACACGTATCGGCCGGAGAATCCGAACTGGAAGATCTCCGTTCAGAAGACGAGGAACTGGTGATAGCTAACAAAAGGGTTAGCCTGAAATCACTATTTGAGGAGCTACGACGATTTCGCCGAGATGTTACGGCCGAATTTCGGGAATTCAGAGAAGAATTGAAAAGGACAAACAGCAGAGTGGACCAGGCCGAGAACCGAATCTTGGAAACAGAGGATCGAATAAAAGTGCTCGAAGATTCTGTGCTAGACCTACGCAAAAGACAAGCAGCTATAGAGGCTAAGCTAACCGACCAAGAAGGAAAACAAAGAAGAGACAACATAAGAATTCATGGTCTGATAGAAGGAACCGAAAATGGTTTTAACTCAATGGCAGAATGCGTGGAATCCTTACTAAGAGAGAAATTGGATATTCCACAAACCACCGACTTGAAGATAGAAAAGGCACATCGTTCATTAGCCGCTAGGCCGGCGGCGGAAGCGCCCCCACGTTCGGTGTTGGTAAGATTTTCCAATTTCAAAATAAAACAAGAGGTTGTAAGACTGGCCTGGCAGAAAAAAGGATTTATGCACCAGGAGAGAAAAGTCTACGTGGAACACGATTACGCCCCGGAGGTCCTTAAAAAGCGCAGGGAATACAATGACGCGAAAAAGGTGTTAAGAGAGAAGAAATTGCGCTTTCAGACACCATTTCCTGCGAAGTTAAGGGTCTTCTACGGCGATGAAACGTGTCTCTATAATTCGGCGGAAGAAGCAACAGCTGACATGGCGAAAAGAGGCCTCCCGGTAACGGTATTTAAACCCACCGCAGACCCGAGTGAGAAGATCAAAACGCAAACATGGACAACACAAAGACCTTCAAAATCCACGGACCAGCAGCGGGAAACCCAGCACCAGAGCGTCGCGGATAAACTATCCGTTTTCAGGTTGGAATAGCGACCTTTTTTTTTTCTTTTTTTTTTCTCTTGAATCAATCCGCACATCCAACCCCCCTCATACAAGGTAACAAACATTAAAGGAGATGCATATTCAGCATGTGGTAAAACATTTCATGGAACAATCATATTATTTGAAACTAATAAGTCTTTGTAATAATAAAAAAAAAAAACTTGTTAAAATAGAAATGTGACAATAATCCACATGTTCTCCTCATACTAACAAATACTGTTTTTGCGTGAATGTTTGATGTGATGGGGGTGGGAGGGTGCACACAATTTCACAGGGTTTAGGCATAAAAGGAAAAAAAAAAAAAAAAATCATTACAAGTTTGGATTGGGTTCTGAAACTCACGTTAAAAGCATGGGACTACTTTCAGTGGTAAGAGAGGGCCCTCAACACGTAACAGAGTTTGAGGAATTTCCCTCAGAGCCTTCACTCCATCAAGGCTCTTACAGGGTCTTTAAAAAGACCTCAGCTCAGGAAGTTCTTATGACAGCTTTTTGTTTTAAAGTTTTTTACACTATGTTCTTAATGTTTTTCTTGTTTTTAATGTTCTTTCAGTTTCTGAGTAGCACAAAAGAGGGCCACCACACAGTTATACTAAACAAAACAACACAATGGAGAAACAGGGTGTAACCAAAATAATTTCATATAATGTAAAAGGAATCCTGAATCCAGTTAAAAGATCCAAGATTCTAGGCAAAATGAAAAAAGACAAAGCAGGAATAATACTTTTACAAGAAACCCACCTAACAGACGTGGAACACAATAAACTCAGTAGACAAGGGTTTAAAATGATCTCTTCATCTTCATATAAATCAGGGAGGAGGAGGGGAGTAGCGACATTTTATTTTATTTAGCGAATGCAAAGTCCTTAAGCCAAGCAGTTGCCTCCTGGTTTGCTGTATGGAGGGTGTGTAATCCTCCTTCCAGTCTTTGGAGCGGGCAAGCCTCTATGATGTGTTCCATTGTTTGCTCCTCTCCACATGCGCACAGAGGGCTAGGGCTACTGCCCCATCTGTAAAGGCTGGCCAAGCAGGGGCCATGTCCAGTCCTGAAGCGATTGAGTGTAGTGAGTGGGGGGCAATGGATCAGCGTTCTCGTCGCGCCCTCCGCCAGTACCCGGGCTCGCCTGGGGAAGCTAATGATCCTACCAGCAGACTAAATTCGAAGAGACGACGCCTCTGTGCCAAGTCAAAGAAGAATCCTAGTCACAGTCCTAAAGCCGAAAGCAAACAGCCCCAAGAGTAGCGACATTGATATCAACCAAAATTACATTTGAAAAAAAATCAGAACACAAAGATAAAGAAGGGAGATACAGTTTGGTAACTGGGCGGCTAGAGGGAGAAGATATCACCCTGCTGAATGTGTATGCTCCCCCAGGGGCTAACTGGAAATTTTATAAAAATGTATTCGACCTAATGATAACTAAAGCTCAAGGTTTAGTGATATGTGGTGGGGACTTCAATCTTAGACTGAATCCATACTGGGATGCTTCTGGTAATTCCCCACATCAAAATAACACCCAAAACAGGAAGACTCGGATGCTACTAAAAGAATTGGGAATCTGTGACGTGTGGAGGGAACTCAACCCCAGTGTAAAAGACTATACATTTTACTCAACTCCACATTCATCTTACTCAAGGATTGACTATTTTTTTATGTTTAATAGAGACATTGGAAGAGTAAAAACATGTAAAATAGGACTGATGGATCTCTCCGACCACAGTCCGATCTACATGGACTTAAATATCCAAAAATACACAAATAATACATTTTCTTGGAGGTTAAATTCAAATGTCCTGAAAGGACCATTGAAAGATGAATTGGAATCAGATATTCTCAGATATTTGGAAGATAACGATAATGGAGAAGTATCCCCTTTAATACTGTGGGATGCATGTAAAGCTGTAATAAGAGGAAAGATTATTGCAAAACTGGCAACCCAAAAGAAACTAAGACAAGAAAAACTATCCACATTAGAGTCAGAACTTAGGAACCTAGAAAAAGAACACAAAGGCAACACTCATTCTACTGACTCGCTCAAGATTAAGGAAATTAAAAACCAAATAAATGAGATCTACACAATAGAAATCCAGAAGAAACTTACATTTCTGAAACAAAAATACTATGAAGCAGGCAGTAAATCGGCAAAATTGCTAGCCTATAAATTGAGGAAACATCAAACAGAAAGAGCAATCTACAAAATCAGAGACCCAGTATCAAAGGAAATAAAATTCAGAATTCAGGATATTCTTAAAAACTTCGAGAATTACTATAAGAACTTATACTCCCACAAAAAACATAAAAACGCATCCGAGGCATTCCTAAACACATTAAACCTTCCCCAACTTACGGAGTCACAAAATAAAACACTACTGTCAGAAATACATCCTAAAGAATTGGAAAAAGCAATTATGAAACTTAAAGCTAACAAATCCCCAGGAGCTGATGGCTATACAGCAGAGTGGTACAAAACCTTTAAACAGCAACTATCTCCTCTCCTCCTGAAAACATTTAATTATGTCCTCCACACAGGGGAAATCCCCCCCTCCTGGAGAGAAGGGGTCATTGCAGTTATACCTAAACCTGAAAAGGATAAACTAGAGTGCTCCAACTACAGACCAATCAGTGTACTAAATCAGGACTATAAGCTTTTTACCATTATCCTTGCCAAAAGGTTAGAGAATATACTGACAGACCTAATTCATTTAGACCAAACAGGTTTTATAAGACAAAGACAGACACAAGACAACATTCGACGCACTTTACACATAATTCATCATATAAAAAAATATAACTTAAATGCAGTCATATTAGGATTAGATGCTGAAAAAGCATTCGATTCGGTTGACTGGTCTTTTCTATACAGAATCTTATCCAGTTTCAATTTTCATAACAACTTCATTAGAACTATACAGGCATTATATAAAAAACCAACAGCTAAAATAAGGATTAACGGTAATTTATCATCATCTTTTGAACTGGAAAGAGGATGTCGTCAGGGCTGCCCCCTGTCTCCACTGCTCTTTGCAATCTTCATAGAACCTCTGAGCCAATGGATAAGACAAAACCAAAAAATTCAAGGTATTACACTTGGTCAGAAGGAACATAAAATAGCACTCTTTGCTGATGACATTTTAATATACCTAGGGCAGCCGGACACTTCTTTACCAGAACTAACCTCAGTTTTTTCAGAGTATGGAGATTTATCGGGGTACAAATTAAATATGCATAAAACCCAAGTTTTAACATTCAACTATGACCCAAATCATTATTCACTAAGCAAACTCAAAACTAACTGGGAGTCGGAATCTATGAAATATCTGGGGGTCAATATCCCGAAACAACTCAACAAAATTATATCACTAAACTATGATCCACTGGTGACAAAAATAAAATCTGACCTAGCAAGATGGAATATGATACCATTCTTGGGTACTGCACAAAGAATTGAAGCAGTCAAAATGAATATACTTCCACGTCTTCTATACCTTTTCCAAACAATACCGGTAGAACCTCCCAAAAAAACATGGCAGGAGCTGGACAGAAGGATCTCAAGATTCATATGGCAGGGCAAGAGACCTAGAATCAGATATAGAACCCTACAGCTAAACAAAGACAAAGGTGGGCTCGCGCTGCCAAATATCAGGGACTACTTTAAAGCCGCACAAATTAAAACTTTAGTAGAGATATGTAACCCAGTCTACACTGCACAATGGAAGGAGATCGAATGCCAAATAACAAGTGACATCCCCCTACAGGCGATAATAGGGAACAATGTCTTACCTAAGCTTTTGAATAACACTAACCCGTGGATAGAGACCCCGCTAAAAATTTGGTTTAAGATAGTCAGAGAGAATCAAACTAAAGAGCCCTATCGACTTCTGCAATGGATCGCCTATGATCAGGACTTTACTCCTAATAAAACAGACACCAGATTTAAAAAGTGGAAGGAGAAAGGGCTGATAAAATATTACGATTTTTTTAAAGGGCAAATCTTAAGAAGTTTTGAAGATTTGAAAAAACAAGGCCTAATAAATCAAGACCTTTACAGGTTCTTCCAGCTTAGACACCACATAAACAATATACTTAAAAAGGAGGTTTTGGAAAGGGCCCAGTCAGGTGTTCTGAAGGTCTTCTTAATGGCATATAAAGGGATCCCAGGGATCAGATACATTTCTAAAATATACCAAGGTCTTCAAGACTTAAAAGGAGACAACACATCTTATATAAAAGAGAGATGGGAAAAAGAGGGGAATTTCACTTTACAACTGGAAATATGGGAAAAGCTAAATAAACAGCAATGGAAAAGTACCTCATCCCTGCAGTGGAGAGAATTTGGATGGAAAAACTTGGCAAGATTTTTCAGAACACCTGCACAAAACAAATTTACCCATAAGGGATTGAACTGTTGGCGCTTGTGTGGTGAAAAGACTGCAAATCATTTTCATGTGTTTTGGTCATGCCCAGTTATCCACCAATATTGGACCAAGGTACAGACAATATTGGGGAAAATATTCAAAATTACAGTTCCCTTTTCTTTTGTAACTTTGTATTTGGGTTTACTACCGGACTCACTGGAAAGACGAGGAGAAAAATACTTATTCAATGTTTTAATATTGGCAAGCAAAAAAGCTCTAACTAAAAAATGGATGTTGAAGGACTGTCCTACACCTGAAGATTGGACTAACGTGATCCAAGACATTTACTCGATGGAAAAGTTGACATTCGCACTGAGACAGGACATGGATGTGTTCATGAACTTTTGGCAACCCTGGACCGCATATGTGTCTTCCATTAGATCTAATCTTTGACAAATACCATTTCAATAATGGTTCCGCTCTTTGTTCCAAAGCTACTCAGATGCTCTTTTATCTTTATTTACTTACTTTTTCTTTTTGTTTGTTTTTTACTGGTTTGTTTTTGTGTTTTTTTTTGTTATTTGTTTCTTGTTTTTTTTTCTCTTTAATTTCACTTTTTCTTTCACTTTAAAAAAAAAAAAAAAAAGGGGTGTTGTAAGAATTAATCTTCCAATGTTGTCAGATATCAGAAAATAAGGGAACATGTGATGAAAATGTAAACACTGCATTGCTGTAACGACCTGTATACCCTTTACAAAAACTTAAATTAAAAAAAAAAAAAAAAAATGTGAGGGGTGTACTCACTTTTGTGAGATACTGTACAACATTATGAATATAACTCATAAAAAAAATCACACAAATAAGTCTGACAAACAAACAAGGGTTCTTAATTGGATGTCCCATTCATCTTCAATAATTCTGTAATTAATATTCACACAGTCAAATAAATCTTAGTGTTCAGTCCCTTTCATATTTGTCAAAGTCTAACATGTGAAATTGCCTACATATAGGCTACACCTCTTTGCAATGTTTCCTCTGGCTTAAAGATCTTGGTGCGGTGGCAACATATTTTTCCGGGGGGGGGGGGGGACCCATGACACGATTGTAACCAGAATATGCTAATTTTACACAATTTATTAAAAATTTGCACAGTAATATTGCATAACGGAACTTACCATTTGAAGTATTGTACAACCAAGGCTTGAATATTGGAATATTGGGCCAGTTGGGGTCCCACCCAGCTGTCCTGTGTTTGGACTTTTTACTGGTGTCATCCTTCTCTCCTTCCTCTGCTCTCACCTCTCCTGGACCCTCTCCCTGAACACTTTCCTCTCCTTGGCTCTTCTCTTCTGTCTCATCTTTCCCTCTCTGAACCCTGTCTAATTCAGGTTCTCTCTCTGTCTATAGGGGTATACAAACAGGTTAAAAAAGTGTCACTTTTTGTCCTGCAGGATTTTTTTTTCATGGTTTACATAAATAACCAAAACGTGTTTTTTTCATATTTTGATTCTAGTGTTTCTTTATTCCCATTGATGAAGAGTAGGAAAGGGAAAAAAAACAACATTCAAAATAGTAATTTACTCATTCATACTTAAATTATATGATCAGAGGTGGGTATAGTAGCCAGAAATTCTACTCATGTAAAAGCAGTGCTTTGAAATTAATAATTAGAAGTAGAGAACCAAAAATTTCTAGTTGAGTTAAGGGTACAAAGAGCACCCACTTAAAAACTTGAGTAATGACTTCAGTCTTGAAGGTTTGAGGTTTTTCTCCAAAACTTAAAACAATTTTCTTGTAGTTTTCTACTTTTCTCTGTATATCTAAATTTGCAACACTTTTCCTCAAATTTGTAATTTTCTCTTGTAAAATTATGACTTTTCTTGTACATTTGAGACTATTATAAATGTGGATTATTTTATGGCTAATTTTTGTCTTTTTTTAACCTCTTGCACTCCGGGATACCATGGGCAGTCACGTCTCTGCGTCCTAGCACGTGCGCGCTAGGACGCACACTGTGCGTCTCAGAGCGCACTGAAAAAAAAAAAGCTGCATTTCCGTTCTTCCACTACAGACACAGCCGCGAACAGAAAGCCAAAGGAGTGCTTTGATTGGTTTAGATTTGATTGACCTCTCATTCGACTAATAAGAGCCTTGAATTGGATTTCTGAAACCTTGAAGAACCAATGACTGAAAACCTACCAAGAAGGACCGCCTACCAACGGCTGCGAATACAGCAAGCCAATTGAAGCAGAGAAGTTCGACGACTGAAAGCGTGCATCTCGTGCGTAAAATCTGTTTTGTGTAAGCCGCTGGGTGACACACATGCGTTCGCCAGTCTTTTTTTCTTACTACTGTTCTTATTTGTTTTGAAAAATCGTTCGCCAAAACCGCAATCATGGAAGCGCAAAACCGCAATAATGGAATCATGGTTTGACCCGGTCGCGTGACCAGAACCACGAGTCGTAACAAGCAGACCAGCGCCATGTTCGTCTGACAATGAGGAAGAGATGTTCGCTAACGACACTGCTGTTGTGGACAGGTAAGTGTTCTAAGCTAAATTATTCTTTATCCCTGAAAATTGTAATCAAAATGACTTTTGACCGATCGGTAAATTACAACTGTGCGTCATCGCCACATGATGGACCGGTCCGTGCGCCGCGTCCGGACCGTGAACGCCCCCGTCCCCCCACCGCTACTCTTCTGTAGCGGATTGCAGATATAATGCAGATATTTTAGTACAACTGTGCGTAGTAGACCACGGCGCACAGTCCCCACGGTCCGTCATGTGGCGATGGACGATGTCCGTCCTCTGTAGCGGGGGGGGGGGGGGGGGAGTTGTTATCCTCTACATTACAGATATTTTAGTATCATTTTTAGTGCACTGTAGGTTATTTTTTCTTGTAAAAAAAAAAGCCACACTTTTTTACGTGGCATGCTTCTTTGTGTGTGGGGGCTTGTTTGTTCATTCATTCATTCATGAATGAATAAACAACCCCCCCTCCACACACACACACACACAGCCCTGAGTGTCACCTTTCATTAGAGCCCAACATCAAGCTTCTATATTGAATCATTCAAAAGTTACAGACGTTTTTCCAAACTGTGCCGTTTGGCACAATTTGGCACAGTTCAAAAACGCCTGGGAACAACCTGACAAAAAAGCTGTGTAATATATTATTTTTTGTGGTATTGTTACAATATTTTGACCTCAGCTGGATAACACTTGGTTCTACATTTCTGTTGCATTTTCCAGCCCGGATCTGACAGCTGTGTGTCATTTGCAAGCATTTGTATCTAAAAAAAACACCCAGGCGAACTTTATTTTCTTCAAGTTCAGTATGTTTAGATGACTGATACTCAGTGGCCGGAGGACTTAGAGAGATTATGACTGTTTTGCCAAAAAATTCAAAGTGTTTTCTTTTAAATGAGACCAACCCCATGAAGATGCTGCGAAGGGTTGAAGAACAGCTTTTGATTTACTTTGGGTACGTTATTTTTTGGCGTTTTTAGGGAAATTGACCAGAGTGCAAGGGGTTAATCCAATCCAACTTTACTTACAAAGCTTTTTAAAAACAATGCCAGTTGACACAAAGTGCTGTACATCAACGATAAATAAAATATAAAAATCAATAAAATACAACTCAAGTACAAAACAGCACAAAAAAAGACAATAGTCATACAATAGAGACAATAAGAACAAATAAAATCAATGTCTCAAACTGGGTCAAAAGCCAGAGAATAAAAATGGGTTTTCAGAGGAGCTTTAAAACTGGACAGGAAGAGGCCTGTCTGATGGACAAAGGCAGATTACTATAAAATTACTGTTTTTCTAATAAATTTGAAACACAATGTGGCATTTTTTTAAAAATTTTTTCCTCATACAATTTAAACTTTCAACTGTGGCCGCACATGGCCAAAACATAATAAGCAGCATCTTTGATAACAAAGGGCAGAGTTTCCTTGGAGATAACAGGAAGCTGTGAAATGTGATCTTTTGTATGTCAGAGATGGCTTGGAGTTTCCTTTGTGTGCCAGAGACTGTGAGGGGGATGTTTAAGGATTAAGGAAGTGCATGCAATGGGACCTTTTATGTGAATGCATTGTGACCTTATGATATGCAGAAGGACCTGAGTCTATAAGTGAAGGGTTCTGTTTGAGAGGTCCTCTTTTCTACTATGCTCATGAGAGAGAATGTGTAATAAACTGCTTGAGACCAACTTGCCTCATCATTTACACATTCTACACAACCATAATTTTGTAGAGCCTGAACAGAACAATAACTTTAACTCTGAATTCAATGAAATATAATTCTTAGAATTATATTTAAAGAAATTAACTTAAATGACCAAATATGCTGTTATTTCTGTTATATTTCTATGTATTTATAGTTTTTTAGAAATCTCACCAGCCTGACAGCAGGAAAAACTGCCCTTATTTTGAAATCCAAATGTTGGCACGTTTAGTTTGTCTGAAGGCTGCTGACAGATTAAAGTCATTGATTTTGTGAATTTCGGTCATCTCAACTTGCCAGGCACATAACAGGGAACATAACTTAATATTGTAGTGGCTGGTGAAATATATCCTCAGCAATTCATCAGTCCCCCCTGCCTTTCCCTTCATATGAAGCCGGCTGCATATGAATTCTAACCACGTCTCTTAGCTAAGCGACTCTTCCATTATTGCTCCCGTTTCCAGCAGGTTAAAACCATGATAAATGTCTCCAGTGCTTACATACCTCTTCTGAATTTTTTCCACATTTAAAGTACTTTAATAAACTCATGTTTCAGTCGGACAGTCACGTCAGCGAGACACTCTGCCCGACTGGAAAGCTTGCGTGGGCAGGACGCTTCTAACTCCGTGCGGATGACGGCCACGTGCGTTGTTCGTGTGCGTGCTTGTGGAAAGTCATTGCTTCATACATTTTTCTTAAATTCCTATCTCCTCATTAGCATGGCGGTAATTTTTCCGGCGAGGCGGGCCACCACCCAGAAATGCTACCAGAGGAAACACTGCCTCTTTGTATTCCACTTTCAAACACAGCCTACATTTGGGCCTGTAAAGCCTAATTGGGCTACCCGTTTTCAGACAAGAATACTTGCTTTCTATGGACATGTACTAGTTTCATTAATTTAAACACCTCTGGAAGCCGTGTCTAAATGTGGAAAAAAAATGTCATGCCATATGCCCTTTAACACCTTAATTTTGGACAAATTAACGACTTTTACGGACTGTCAGTAGATGGTGTAATAGACAGATCGATAGATGTACTTTACTGATCCCAAACTGGGAAATTACAGGGGTGTATAAATAGGGTTGGGAATTGCGAGGGACCTCATGATTCGATTCGGAGCACAATACCTGGGTCACGATTTGATCCTATCACGACTCAATGATAATCATGATAATCAAGTATCATAATCCCATATAATTCAAAATTTCTTTCACTTTATTAAACCTCAAATCATGTCCCATAGTAAAACTGTTGACATCGCTTTCATGTAACAAAGTATTCAGTCCAAACGCGCAGCAACTGGACAATTTTACAGTAAATTATTTTTAAATTAAATGATAAATGGTGTTCACTTATACAATGCTTTTTTACTCACCTCTGGATGACCAAAGTGCTTTACAGGTCCTGCTACTCACCCATTCACGCACACATTCACACACTGATGGTGGGGGATCAAAAAACAAATGCTCTTAAAATAAATGTTCAACTGATAATAAAATATGGTCCTAAAATAAATAATAATCAGTGAAGTAATGGCGAGATGAAATCACATACCTGGGCTCCAGTGTTTTAATATATGACAAAAACTCTTGTTTTCCACAACACTATATGGACACGTCTTTGCATATGAAGTAGGCAACTGATTGGGTTATATTCTTAGCTCACTCAGAATTTGGAGGTAGCTTTAACAAGCTATATGTTTCCAGAGTTGGTTGATTTTTACCTGGCGCTGTCATGCGTTAACGCTGTTGCCTTGGGATGGTGCCGAGAGAGGTGGTTCCTCATGTTTGTTGTATTCCCACAGTATTGTACATTGGTGTGACACTCCTTACAAACTGAATGTGTCATATCCAGGTCATCTGTTCTGTCTTTGTTATAAAATTAAAAAAAAATAATCCAGACATTCTGATTTAAACTTGACGGTGCATTTCTCAGTTTTTTATCCTGTGTTGCTGCTCCCTCCGCCATCTTATTGTACACATGGACTGAGGTTAAATCTCGTGAGACACCTTTGCTGTGATGACTTTGTGCTACCTAGTGGACTGAAAACTGCACTGTGTGCATTTTTAAAAAATAAAAGATCGATCTGTGCGTTTATGGATCAATGCATTGTCGCAAGTGCCAAGTACCGCGATTCATCACTGCATCGATCTTTTTTCCCACCCCTAGAAATTAAAGCTCCAGGCTCTACACCTCAGTATTTATCAGGCCAGCTGTGAGAGCAGAGCACCTGGCCAGCAGGAAGTGAACCTCAACATCAACTTCCTCTTGTACAGCAGCCTGTGATGCTCGTTCACCAACACACAGAGAGAGAGAGAGACAGACAGACAGACAGAGAGAGGGGGGGAAGTGTCCAAAGACACTGAAATCAACACCTAGGCCATCCATGAATAAAAGCAGTGTATTTATTTGTTTATACTGCATTACTGACAGTTTAGATTAGATCAGAGAGACCATAGTTTAATATCAGCCTCAAAGGCTTCATTTTTAGGGATGACAAGTGAAGTAATGCATTAGTAATAAATAGCCTTGACTGTGCCGTAATGCCTCACATTCACCTCCAGACAACTTCCAAGAATCCCACACCCTGAACAAAGATGACACCAAGTATGAGCAAGTTTTCGTTCAACTTGAAATTCCTGCCATCTGACTGATGGATCAGCAGAAACAAAATTACGAAAACACAACTGGTTCTGCTGTATGTTGGAGTTGCTCGGCTCATTAAAGACCCTTGGAGAGTGTGGTAGTAGATGAATGACTGAATGAATCTCTAGCTCACCTTAGCAGTGGACTGAGTACAATGGTGTGAAAAAGTGTTTGCCCCCTTCCTGATTTCTCATTTTTTTGTATGTTTGGCACACTTAAATGTTTCAGCTCATCAAACAAATTTAAATATTAGACACAGATAACACAAGTAAACACAAAATGCAGCTTTTAATTGAAGGTGTTTATTATTAAGGGTAAAAAAAAAAATCCAAACCTACATGACCCTGTGTGAAAAAGTGATTGCCCCCTGTTTAACCATAAATTAACTGTGGTTTATCACATCTTTGGAAAGCTGAGTTCAATTTTCTAGCCATTTCTCAAGCTTTGGGACTTCAGCAAACCACAGTGAGAGCCATTATCCACAAATGGCAAAAACATGAAACAGTGGTGAACCTTCCCAGGAGTGGCTGGCCGACCAAAACTACCCCAAGAGCGCAGCGACGACTCATCCAAGGGATCACAAAAGACCCCACAACAACATCCAAAGAACTGCAGGCCTCACTTGTCTCAGTTAAGGTCAGTGTTCATGACTCCACCATAAGAAAGAGACTGGGCAAAAATGGTCTGCATGGCAGAGTTCCAAGACAAAAACCACTGCTGAACAAAAAAAATATAAAGGCTTGTCTCAGTCTTGCCAGAAAACATCTTGATGATCCCCAAGGCTTTTGGGAAAATACTCTGTGGACTGACGAGACAAAAGCTGAACTTTTTGGAAAGTGTGTGTCCCATTACATCCGGCGTAAAAGTAATACAGCATTTCAGAAAAGGAACATCATACCAACAGTAAAATATGGTGGTGGTAGTGTGATGGTCTGGGGCTGTTTTGCTGCTTCAGGTCCTGGAAGACTTGCTGTGGTAAATGAAACCATAAATTCTACTGTCTACCAAAAAATCCTTAAGGAAAAAGTCCGGCCATCTGTTCATGACCCCAAGCTGAAGCGCACTTGGGTTCTGCAGCAGGACAATGATCAGAAACACACCAGCAAGTCCACCTCTGAATGGCTTAAGAAAAACAAAATGAAGACTTTGGAGTGGCCTAGTCAAAGTCCTGACCTGGATCTGATTGAGATGCTGTGGCATGACCTTAAAAAGGCGGTTCATGTTCGAAAACCCTCCAGTGTGGCTGAATTACAACAATTCTGCAAAGATGAGTGGGCCAAAATTCCTCCACAGTGCTGTAAAAGACTCACTGCCAGTTATTGAAAACGCTTGATTGCAGTTGATCGATCTTTTATTAAGTATCATGTAAACGTTGCATACTCTTTTGGGTATTCAACCAATTGTGTTTTCAGTCCACTAGATGGCACAAAGGAAGCACCCAGTCAAGTGAAGACACAGCTTGTCTTGCAAGATTTACAGCCAGATGGTGCAAAAGCACCCATTGCCGGTGGAAGTCAGATCTTGTCTCGTGAGATTTGCAGCCAACTTTGAAAGTTAGGAAGCAGTTAGCTCAAATGTCAGGCATTTTTTGGATTTTATAACAAAGATGGAAGGAAAGACCTTGACATGACACACAACCTGCAGGAAGCGCTGCACAAAAAAACAAAACAAAACAAAACAAAACAAAAAAAAAGCAAACACTCGGAACACATACAGTGGGGCAAAAAATTATTTAGTCAGCCACCAAATGTGGAAGTTCTCCCACTTAAAAGATGAGAGAGGTCTCCAATTTTCATCATAGGTATACCTCAACTATGAGAGACAAAATGAGAAAAAAAAAATCCAGAAAATCATATTGAAGGATTTTTAATGAATTAATTGGTAAATTCCTTGGTAAAATAAGTATTTGGTCAATAACAAAAGTTCATCTCAATACTTTGTTATATACCCTTTGTTGGCAATGACAGAGGTCAAACGTTTTCTGTAAGTTTTCACAAGGTTTTCACACACTGTTGCTGGTATTTTGGCCCATTCCTCCATGCAGATCTCCTCTAGAGCAGTGATGTTTTGGGGCTGTCGCTGGGCAACACGGACTTTCAACTCCCTCCAAAGATTTTCTATGGGGTTGAGATCTGGAGACTGGCTAGGCCACTCCAGGACCTTGAAATGCTTCTTACGAAGCCACTCTTTCGTTGCCTGGGCGGTGTGTTTGGGATCATTGTCATGCTGAAAGACCCAGCCATGTTTCACCTTCAATGCCCTTGCTGATGGAAGGAGGTTTTCACTCAAAATCTCACGATTCACGGCCCCATTCATTCTTTCCTTTCCACGGATAAGTCGTCCTGGTCCCTTTTCAGAAAAACAGCCCCAAAGTATGATGTTTCCACCCCCATGCTTCACAGTAGGTATGGTGTTCTTTCTCCTCCAAACACGACAAGTTGAGTTTTTACAATAAAGTTCTATTTTGGTTTCATCTGACCATATGACATTCTCCCAATCCTCTTCTGGATCATCCAAATGCTCTCTAGCAAACTTCAGACGGGCCTGGACATGTACTGGCTTAAGCAGGGGAACACGTCTGGCACTACAGGATTTGAGTCCCTGGCGGCGTAGTGTGTTACTGGTGTAGGCTTTGTTACTTTGGTCTCAGCTCTCTGCAGGTCATTCACTAGGTCCCCCCATGTGGTTCTGGGAGTTTTGCTCACCGTTCTCGTGATCATTTTGACCTCACAGGGTGAGATCTTGCCTGGAACCCCAGATCGAGGGAGATTATCAGTGGTCTTGTATGTCTTCCATTTTCTAATAACTGCTCCCACAGTTGATTTCCAAGGTGCTTACCTATTGCAGATTCAGTCTTCCCAGCCTGGTGCAGGTCTACAATTTTGTTTCTGGTGTCCTTTGACAGCTCTTTGGTCTTGGCCATAGTGGAGTTTGGAGTCTGGCTGTTTGAGGTTGTGGACAGGTGTCTTTTATACTGATAATGAGTTCAAACAGGTGCCATTAATACAGGTAACGAGTGGAGGACAGAGGAGCCTCTTAAAGAAGAAGTTACAGGTCTGTGAGAGCCAGAAATCTTGCTTGTTTGTAGGTGACCAAATACTTATTTTACCAAGGAATTTACCAATTAATTCATTAAAAATCCTTCAATGTGATTTTCTGGATTTTTTTTTTCTTCTCATTTTGTCTCTCATAGTTGAGGTATACCTATGATGAAAATTGGAGACCTCTCTCATCTTTTAAGTGGGAAAACTTGCACAATTGGTGGCTGACTAAATACTTTTTTGCCCCACTGTAGGCCAGCACACATCTTGGAGTAGCATTAGCAACAGCTAAGCTAAAAACACACTAGCATGAAGCTTGCTTTTTCTCCGAACGCCAAGCAAGTAACGTTTATTTATGAAGCACTTTTCACAGACATATAGTCACAAAGTGCTGTACAGTAAAATGGAATAAAAGGAAGTTGATAGATAAAAATAATTTAAACATAAAAACAAGTTAAAACACAAGATTAAAATAACTGAAGAATATCAGACTTACCATTAAAAAGCAGCTGAATTGAAACTCAACAGAAATCTTCATTAAACAAAAAAGTTTTCAGCTGCTTTTTAAAAGAGTCCACAGAGTCAGCTAAATGTATCAGGAGTTGGAGTCCACCACCCTCCCTGTGAGCAGAGACAAGTCTCCGTGGAAAATGAAGCCTGGAGAATACTTAATTATATGAAAGAGATGTTGACAGCTTTACTTTGGGACATGATTACTTTGGGACATGATTGGGACTGCACCTTATGGACATTATGTATATTCTATGTATATAGTTCTAGTTAGTTTTAAGTATGTCTCAGGGATGTGTGAATGGCTGTGTTGGGGTGGGGGGTGAGGGGGTGTGTGAGTATGTCTTAAATTATGTTCTTTTTACTTATATGGATGCCTAGAGAGACATAATTTTGTTCGAGAGTACAAGCTAGGGCTGGGTGATACAACGAATATATTCATTATATCGATGCACGTGGACAAAATTGTTGGTACCCCTTTGTTAATGAAAGAAAAACCCACAATGGTCACAGAAATAACTTGAATCTCACAAAAGTGGTAACAAATAAAAATTCTATGAAAATTAACCAATGAAAATCAGACAATGCTTTTGAATTGTGGTTCAACAGAATTATTTTAAAGAACAAACTCATCAAACAGGCCTGGACAAAAATGATGGTACCCTTAACTTAATATTTTGTTGCACAACCTTTTCAGGCAATCACTGCAAACGATTTCTGTAACTGTCAATGAGACTTCTGCACCTCTCAGCATGTATTCTGGCCCACTCCTCATGAGCAAACTGCTCCAGTTGTCTCAGGTTTGAAGGGTGCCTTCTCCAGGCGGCATGTTTCAGCTCCTTCCACAGATGTTCGATAGGATTTAGATCAGGGCTCATAGAAGGCCACTTTAGAATAGTCCAATGTTTCGCTCTTAGCCATTCTTGGGTGTTTTTAGCTGTGTGTTTTGGGTCATTATCCTGTTGCAAGACCCATGACCTATGACTGAGATCAAGCTGTCTGACACTGGGCAGCACATTTCTCGCTAGAATACCTTGATAGTCTTGAGATTTCATTGTACCCTGCACAGATTCAAGACACCCTGTGCCAGAAGCAGCAAAGAAGCCCCAGAACACAACAGAACCTCCTCCATGTTTCACAGTAGGGACAGTGTTCTTTTCTTGGTATGCTTCATTTTTGCGTCTGTGAACATAGCGCTGATGTGCCTTGGCAAAAAGTTCCAGTTTTGTCTCGTCTGTCCATAGGACATTCTCCCAGCTTGTCAACAAGCAGTTTGGCAAATTCCAGTCTGGCTTTTTTATGATTTGTTTTCAACAGTGGTGTCCTCCTTGGTCATCTCCCATGAAGTCCACTTTGGCTCAAACAACGACGGATGGTGCAATCTGACACTGATGTACCTTAACCTTGGAGTTCACCATGAATGTGTTTAGAGGTTGTTCTGGGCTCTTTTGTTACCATTCGTATTATCTGTCACTACCATTTTTCCTCCTGCGGCCACGTCCAGGGAGGTTGGCTATAGTCCTGTGGAGCTTAAATTTCTGAATAATATGTGCAACTGTAGTCACAGGAACATCAAGCTGCTTGGAGATGGTTTTATAGCCTTTACCTTTAACATGCTTGTCTCTAATTTTTTTTCTAATCTCCTGAGACAACTCTCTCCTTTGCTTCCTCTGGTCCATGTTTAGTGTGGTAAACACCATGTCACCAAACAGCACAGCGACTACTTGTCACCCTTTAAATAGGCCGACTGACTGATTACAAGTTTGTAGACACCTGTGATGTTAATTAGAGGACACATCTTGGTTGAACATGTCCCTATGGTCACATTATTTTCAATCTTTTCTAGGGGTACCATCATTTTTGTCCAGGCCTGTTTCATGAGTTTTTTTTTTTTTTTTTTTTAATAATTCTGTTGAACCACAATTCAAGAATATTGTCTGATTTTCAAAAGCCAGTTTAGAAAGAAAGCTTGGGATCAGTCCGCCAAGGTCTCCGCCTTTGACCGCCACCTAATCCACATAGCACCGGACCCCCATGATCCCTCCTGCAGGTGGTGAACCCACTGGAGGGCGGACCCATGTAACTCCTTTGGGCTGAGCCCGGCCGGGTCCCATGGGTGGAAACCCAGCCACCAGACGCTAGCCTTCGAGCCCCTCCCCCAGGCCTGGCTCCAGGGTGGGGCCCTGGTAACCCCATACCGGGCAAGGTACACTGAATCCTTGATATAGAATTTATCATGAGAGTCTGTTGGATCGTTCTTAGTCTGGCCCTTCACCCAGGACCAGTTTGTCTTGGGTGACCCGATCAGAGGCAAATTGCCCCGGACAACATAGCTCCTGGGATCACTGGGGCACGCAAACCCCCCCACCACGATAAGGTGACGATCCATGAGGGGGTGGACGCCTCCCACTTGAGGTGTTTCAGGCACATCCCATTGGGAGGAGACCCCGGGGCAGACCCAGGACTCGGTGGAGAGACTATGTCTCCCAGCTGGTCTGGGAACGCCTTGGTATCCTCTCTGAAGAGCTGGAGCAGGTGGCTGGGGAGAGGGAAGTCTGGGTTTCTCTGCTTGAACTGCTGCCTCCACGACCCGGACCTCCGGAAAAGCGGTAGAAGATGGATGGATGGATGGATGGATGTCTTATTTTCATTGATTAATTTTCATAGAATTTTTATTTATTACCACTTTTGTCAGATTCAAGTTTTTTCTGTGACCATTGTGGGTTTTTGTTTCATTAACAGAGGGGTACCAACAATTTTGTCCACATGTGTACATGTATGACAAGGTACAAGCTAAGAGGTACTTTCTGACTGTTTAATGTGTCCTTGTTTTCTTTTTGTTGTTATTTAAATAATAATAATAGTAATAATAATAATTACTTAGATTTATAGCCTGTATGAGTGAAGGAGGTCATGTCTTAGTAGACCAACCTGTTGTGTTTGAGCCTCAGTGGACACAGCGGAGACAGTCTGAGATTTAATGACGGCAATGCATCTGAGCAAATCAGCAGCAAGGGGTGAAGACATGGGGACAGAACCAGAACATCATGGCCAAGTCATGGTGGCATAGAGATGTTCTGAGGAAGGCCAGGAGTGACCAAGGACTATTCATAGAGCCAAAGAACTGCTTGCTAGCAGGGCTAGGCTAGTGCTGTTGAGTGAGCAAGTCTGCTGATCACCAGGATACAGGCAACAGCTGACCGACCAGGAAGGTGAATACACACACAGCCATATGTAAACAGTCAACAAACTGATAGACAGGGACAGATTATCTAGGTCTAAAAAATAAAATGCTAAAAATAAATCCTACTACTACCTGAGAAGTGCTGACAGCATCGTCTCAACATCAGGGTAGTCAAAATATAATTAAAGTGTGATCCTGAGGACAAGATGCATTTTTACATTATTAGCTTCTTTTATAAAATTGATCACGGTCGCTACAATTTAAAACAGCAATGCCTGTTTTCTTGGAGGTAAACAGTTGCCATGTATAATAGCGACAGTTTAAACACGGAGCTTGAGGACCACAATGGAAATAAGTCCTTGCACTTTATTGTGTTATCCTAATTTATAGAATGCATTTATAGATATATACTGTATGTATTGTATATGTACATTTTATGTATTGAATAAAATAAAATCAAAACCATCAAAATGTGCATTTCTTTCATCAAAGTGTGACATTCTCAGAGCATATTTTTCTCCTGTCCTTCGAAAAACTCCAAAATTAAATATGTTTTACGTCACTTCCGGTTATGGCGGCCGCCTAGAAGGACACGTATCACTCTGCTCTGCCCTTGGAAATAAAAATTCGGCAAATAACTCTCATTTGGAACAGAACTTTTCCCAGCGTTTGGGTGAGGATATGCCGGTGAAGACTAAGGCTGGGAAATCAGGAGGGGGAAAAATTGAATCGCCAAAGCAGTCCAAATTAACGGACTTTAAAGTTTGTGGCGCAGTAGAAAAAGCTGCGGATATGGCGGATGAAACTAGCGGTGGTGCGGTAACTGCTGCTGCTGACGATGGCGGCACAGGTGCAGTGCTGGCTGCCATTAGCTCAATGAGAGCAGACTTTTCCGCTAAACTTGATGGGATTATGGCAGCGTTGGATGCAATGAGAAAGGAGTTGGGTGACTGCGTGGAGCGAGTGACGCAGGCGGAGCTTCGTGTTTCAAGTGCGGAGGATGAAATTAGCGGACTTCAAATAAAGGTGCGCACTTTGGAAAAAAAAAATAAAGATCTGGAAAATAGCGTTCTGGACTTGGAATCTCGGTCCAGAAGGAACAACCTGAGGCTGGTGGGTTTACCGGAGGGAGCCGAAGGTCGTGATTCATGCTCCTTTTTGGAGAGGTGGATCCCGGAGGCGCTGAACAACGCGGAGCTAAAATCATCAGTCGTCTTGGAAAGCTCCCACCGAATTGGCCCACCGAGAGGTAACAAGGCAGCACCGAGGACGCTAATTATGAAGTTTCTCAGCTACAGAGGCAGGATGACGATCTCCAACGCGGTGCGGGCCAAAGGAGAAATTAAATACCAAGATCAGCAGGTGCGGTTCTACCCAGATCTGGCCTCAGGAATCCAACAATTAAGGAAGCAGTTTGACCCCATCCGCAAAGAACTGCGCAACCTTGAGATTCGTCATGGAGTGATTCACCCTGCAAGACTTCTGGTCACATATGAGGGCAGAACACGCATCTTCAAGACCCCCGAGGAGGCGCAGGAGCTCATCAAGAAGATCCAGGAAGAGACTGGTGGGAGCTAAGCATGAACAGAATATAGGGTAGAATATTTGAGCATTTAACTGATTAGAAGCATATAACAAGATTACAAAATATAGAATGTATTACATATTAAAAAAAAAGTACAAAATTGCTAAAAAAATTTGGAGTTAAATTGGAAAATTACAGAAGAGAGTTAATGTTACGTTATTAAAAGCAGTAGAGTTAGGGTGATTGGGAGGATGAAGAAGGAGTGGCTTTGGCTGTTCCTCGTGGGTGTGGAACGGTCGATGGCTATATCGGGAGACGGAATTTTTCTTTTGCTTTTGGGGGGATTGCCACAAATGTGGGAAGGGGGAATTTGTTTGTGTGTAGTTTGTAGGGTGAATGTTCAACCACTCATTTTTTTGCTTTTCTGTTTGAGCATGTTTACACTGCAAGGTAATCCCAAACTCCCTATTGATTATAAATCAAAGCGTTAATCTTAATTTAACTTCATGGAATTGCAGAGGTCTACAAAATTTAAAAAAACTTAAACAAGTTATGAATAAAATAAAAGACATGGGTTCAAAAATTGTGTTTTTACAAGAAACTCATCTAATAGAGCAAGATGTAAAAAGAATTAGGAGTAGATGGCAAGGAAATGTTTTCACCTCATCATTTTCATCCCGAGCCAGGGGAGTTATGACTCTCATACATAAATCAGTCCCATTTCAAATGAAAAATGTAATTGGAGACAAATTTGGAAGATATGTAATCATTCAAGGATCTTTGCTATTAGAAAACATAAATTTGGTGAACTTATATGGTCCCAATATAGATGATCAAAAGTTCTTTGCCAATTTATTTCTTATCTTATCATCACTTACAGGGCAACATATAATAGCAGGGGATTTTAATTGTACATTGAATCCCAGTATAGATAGATCAACAGGACTGGACTGTACGCACAATGGATGTAGGATGACCATTAATCATTTTATGAAAGAATTGAAATTGATAGATATATGGAGAGAAATGAAACCACAAGTTAAAGCATACTCTTGTTATTCCAATACCTACAAGACATTCTCACGTATAGATTATTTTTTGATCTCCACAGAATTAAGGTCCAAGATTCAAAACTGTTTTTATGATAACATCGTGATCTCTGATCATGCACCCTGCTGTCTAATGTATGTAGATAAGAAATTGACAAAGGAACCAGGTAGATGGCAATTTCAGCATAAATGGCTTCAGGATGAGGAATTTGTTAAGTATATAGAAAAACAGATAGATGAGTTCTTTGATATCAATACTACACAAACATCAGCATGTGTAAAGTGGGAGGCTTTCAAAGCTTTTATTAGGGGACATATTATTAGTTATACAGGTTCAAAATCTAAGAAGACTCGAGAGGAGAGAGTCCAATTGGAACATAAAATAAAAATTCTTCAAGAAAGAGTATATGCAGGAAGAGATCCAAGGTTGGAGAACGAATTACTGATTTTGAGAGCTGAATATGACAAAAAATCAGTGAATAGAGCTGCCTCGAGTCTTCTAAGATTGAAACAATCTTTTTATGAACAAGGTGAAAAATCAGGAAAGTTATTGGCATGGCAGATTAAACAATTAGAATCTAAAACACCAATTACCAGTATTATAAATAACGGACAGGTAGTTATAGATCCTTCAGAAATTAATAGAGCCTTTAGAGATTACTATGAAAAATTATATGATACCAAAAATGAATCTGACTTAACAAAACTACATGGGTTTTTGAATGAACTATTTATACCGTGTATTCCAAATGAAAATAGGGAGATACTGGAGTCTAAAATTAGTCAAGAAGAAGTTGGACTAGCCATTGATAATATGAAATCAGGAAAAAGTGCAGGACCAGATGGTCTTCCAGTTGACCTTTATAAAAAATTTAAGAATAAATTAACAAAACCTTTTTTGGAAATGGTTTTAGAAGCATTTCAAAATAGTAATTTACCATCATATATGAATAATGCCTTAATTATACTGTTGCCAAAACCAGGTAAGCCCTCTAATAAATGTGAAAATATGAGACCAATAAGCCTATTAAATGCCGACCTTAAGATAATTTGTAAAATTTTAGCAAGACGAATACAAGAAATTTTACCAAATATTATTAATCGAGATCAGAATGGCTTTATAAAGGGAAGACAAGGCTTCCATAATGTAAGAAGACTATTTAATATTATTTATTCTAATAAAGAAGCACCGGATACAGCTCTCTTATCACTGGATGCCGAAAAAGCCTTTGATAGAGTTGAATGGCCCTTTCTTTTTGAAGTCTTACAAAGGTTTGGACTTGGAAATAATTTCATAAAATGGGTTCAGATAATATATAATAATGCTACTGCAGAAATTCTAACAAATAACAATATTTCAAAATCAATAAAAATCAATAGAGGATGTTCACAAGGCTGTCCACTTTCACCTTTACTGTTTACTATGGCAATTGAACCTTTAGCGATGGCGATACGTCTACAGTCACAAATATATGGAATTAAAGTTGGACCAACAGAACATAAAATCTCCCTGTATGCCGATGACATAATTTTGTTTATGTCGAATCTTAAAAAATCAATTCCGACCTTGTTGAATTTAATAAAGAATTTCGGGGAAATATCAGGATATAAAATAAATAAAACTAAATCTTCAATATTAATGCTAAATGAGACCCAGAGAAATTACCCAGCCCCTGAGGTAAATCAATTCAATGTTGTAAATCAGTTCAAATATTTAGGAATCCAAATTGTGCCTAAGCTAGAATCAGTCGCCAGTGTCAATTATGAAGCCTTAATGACAGATATTGATGAGTTACTTCAGAGATGGATGTCACTACCAATGTCGATGATCGGGAGAATTAATATACTTAAAAGTAATATCTTACCTAAAATACTTTATTTATTTCAATACATTCCCTTACCACCACCTTTAGATTTATTCTCAAGAATTAAAAAAAAGTTAGTGGAATTTATATGGAACAACAGGAGGGCTAGATTACGTCTGTCTTTATTATATTTACCATTTGATCGTGGAGGTCTGAAATGTCCAAATTTTATGTTGTATTATTGGTCGGCACAACTGAGGTCTATGACATATTATTTTTCATCAAATGATCTCCCTCACTGGACTGAAATGGAATCATACAATTTACCTTTACCTCTTCCCATATTCATATACTCAGATTCGGCAAAAAAATTACAAAAACAAGTTAAAAATCCATTTGTAAAGCATATGATCAAAATATGGTGTGAAGCTAAAAACTATTTAAAAGAACCACAGTTATTGTCACAATTTAGTCCAATATGGGGTAATCAATATTTTAAACCAGGGAGAGCGGACGCTGTATTTAAAGTATGGAATTTAAAAGGGATACAAAAGATTCAGGATTTATATTTGCCATGTGCAGAAAACAATGTCTTTTGAAGAGTTGAGGATCAAATTTAATCTCAATAGAACACATTTTTTTAAATATCTTCAACTTAGAAACTTTATTCGATCAAATCAAAATAAAGCTCTCACTCGACCTATCTATTCATCCTTGGAAAAAATGTTGATGAAAGATAGTAAAAGAAAGGGTATTATTTCAGAGTTTTATAACTCATTGACACTATTTTCAAGTGAAAATTCACTGAAAAGATTAAACTACTGGAAAGAAGATCTGCAAACTGAAATTCCAGAGGAACAATGGGAATTGGCTTGTACAGAAGCTCAAACCAAATCAATAAATGTACGCCTTAAATTGATACACTTCAAATGGTTAATGCGGATGTATGTTACACCGGAGGAGTTAAATAGATATAACAAAAATATACCAGATACGTGCACAAAATGTATGGAAAGTAAAGGAACCCTATTTCATTGTGTATGGGAATGTAGATTAATAAGAATGTTTTGGGAAGAGGTGAGGGTAACAATTGAAAAAATAATCTCAAAACAAATCATATTGAATCCTAAACTGTTTTTGTTGGGTCTGTACCCAGAAAAGCATAATTTTAATAAAAGTGAAAGAACATTCATAGACCTCAGTTTGCTTAATGCCAAAAAATGTATTGCACTATTATGGAAAAAGACTTATAGACCAGATGCGACTCAGTGGTTAAGACAGATGTTAACAAACCTTCCATTAGAAAGAATAACATATATACTGAAATCAAAGGAAATTGTGTTTGAGAATATATGGAGACCTTTTATTGATTATGTAAAAAATTTAAACATAACTCTTGAAGAAGAAGGTGAATGATATGTGCGGACCTTGTAAATTCCAAACTGGTGAACATAATATGTATACTTATGTGTTGGATTGTCTAGACTAAACAGAGGAGCATTGTTGAAGATTTGATTTTGTTGGTGGTTGTTGGTGTTTTTTAGTGCATTTTTTTTTTTTTGTAGTACTTTAGTGTTAGTGTTTGATTGTTTGTATCATGTTTGTTTAAAAAAAAAAAAAAGGTTCAATAAAGATATTGTGGAAAAAAAAATAGGTTTTACGTACACTTGCAGGGTTTCCTCTGGTAATATTTCTCGTGGCGGCCCATCATGCCAGAAATTTTACTGCCTCGCCAAGACGGAGATAAGAATGTAAGAAAAATATATGAAGCAATGACTGCGCAAGCGCGCACACCAACAACGTGCGTGGCCGTCATCTGCGTGGAGTTTAGAAGCGCCCCGCCCACGCGAGCTTTCCAGTCAGTCAGCAGGCAGTGTCTCGCTAGCGGCAGCAGCATCTTCGTGGAAAAGGAGTGAAAACCAGGAAGTCAAACAGCAGACATAGACTCGATTTGAAGAGAAACTTTGTGAAGAAGTCCGCCATTTCTCCGTTGGTGAAAATCCTGGCGTATCAGCACTACCTATTGGGCGGGAGTGAAACTACAAATGATGGTTGTGTGCATGCGTCAAGCGCTTGGCCTGGGTAGATGAAAAAGTGAGCATGAACAGTGCTGTGTGCGTGCCGGGCTCGTCCAAAGCATACGCGGACCAAGGAGGACTAGAGGGGAAATGCAGCATGAATAAGGCTCGACTGTCTGAAAGAAACATCCATCCATCCATCCATCTTCTACCGCTTTTCCGGAGGTCCGGGTCGCGGAGGCAGCAGTTCCCGCAGAGAAGCCCAGACTTCCCTCTCCCCAGCCACCTGCTCCAGCTCTCCAGGGAGGATACCAAGGCGTTCCCAGACCAGCTGGGAGACATAGTCTCTCCACCGAGTCCTGGGTCTGCCCCAGGGTCTCCTCCCAGTGGGACGTGCCTGAAACACCTCAAGTGGGAGGCGTCCAGGAGGCATCCTAATCAGATGCCCATACCACCTCAACTGACTCCTTTCAATGTGGAGGAGCAGCGGTTCTACTCTGAGCCTCTCCCGGATGACTGAGCTCCTCACCCTATCTCTGAGGGTGAGTCCAGCAATCCTACGGAGACAGCTCATTTCAGCCGCTTGTATCCGCGATCTTGTTCTTTCGGTCATTACCCAAAGCTCGTGACCATAGGTGAGAGTAGGAACGTAGATTGACTGGTAAATCGACAGCTTTGCTTTAGAACTAAGCTCCCTCTTCACCACAACAGACCGGTACAACGTCCGCATCACTGCAGATGCTGCTCCGATCCGTCTGTCAATCTCTCGCTCCATTTTCCCCTCAATCGTGAACAAGACCCCAAGATACTTAAACTCCTCCACTTGGGGCAGGAGCCTGTCCCCAACCCAGAGAGGACAATCCACCTTTTTCCGGCTGAGGACCATGGACTCGGACTTGGAGGTGCTGATTCTCATCCCAGCCGCTTCACACTCAGCGGAAAACCGTCCCAGCAAGAGCTGTAGGTCATTGCTGGATGAAGCCAACAAGACAACATCATCTGCAAACAACAGAGATGAGATCCTGTGGTCACCAAGCATGACACCCTCCGCTGTGCCTAGAAATCCTGTCCATAAAAATTATGAACACGATCGGTGACAAAGGGCAGCCCTGGCAGAGTCCAACTCTCACTGGAAATGACTCTGACCGAGTGTTGGCAATACAAACCAAACTCTCACAACGGTCGTACAGAGACCGAATAGCTTGTAACAACAAGCCAGATACCCACTTCCGGTTATGGCTGCCACGTAGGACGGACGTGTCTCGCTCTGCTCTGCTCCTGGAAAAAAAAAAATCGGCAAATAACTCTCTCATTTGGGACAGAACGTATCCCAGCATTTGGGCGAAGATATGTCGGCGAAGCCTAAGGCTGGAAAACCAGGAAAAGGAAAAAGCGAGCCGCCGAAACAGTCCAAATTAACGGACTTTCAGGTCTGTGACGCAGTAAACAAAACTCCATATATGGCGGAGGAGGCTGGCAACGCTGCGATATCTGTGGGGAATGGCGCAGATGCGCTGATGGCTGCCATGAGTTCAATGAGAGCGGACTTTTCCTCTAGATTTGATGGGATTATGACAGCGCTGGAAGGAATAAGATAAGATAAGATAAGATAAGATAAGCCTTTATTAGTCCCACAACGGGGAAATTCCAGGATTGCAACAGCACAGGGATAGCAACACTCAGAGCAACAATCAGAAGGCAAGAAAAAAAAACAAAAAAACAAGCAAGCAAGAGCAGCTAATATACATATGTACGTATTACTATAAAATATATATATATACACACACACACAGACACACAGTGCAGAGCATTGTAGCTGGATGGAATAAATATATGAATATATGAACACACAGTGCAGAGCATTGTAGCTAGATGGAATAAATATGTAAATATATAAACACCCACAGTACGGAGCATTGCAGCTAGGTGGAATAAATATGCAAGTATATAAACACACACAGTGCGGAGCAATGTAGCTAGATGGAATAATATGTAGATATATAAATATATAAACACACCCAGTGCTGAGCATTGTAGCTAGATGGAATAAATATGTAAATATATAAACACACACAGTGCAGAGCATTGTTGCTAGATGGAATGAAACAGCATAACCGTCTACTTAGTTATCCTACATGGTATGATTATGTGCCCATACATATTCTCACCCTCCATAGCGACCGGTATGTTCCTAGTTGTATGCCGGAGGGGACCATTGTGTAAGTCTATTGCATCTTTTGCATTCAAAAAACTATTAGTTTGTTACGTCTTTTTGCTATCTCTGCGAGCAGCCCTGCTTAGGTTGTACAGTCTGACAGCCGTTGGTAGGAAGGACCTACGAAACCTCTCGGTTGTGCACCTGGGATGATGTAGTCTGCTGCTAAATGAGCTCCTCAGTGCATTCAGTATGTCCTGCATAGGGTGGAACTCGGACTCCAGCAGAGATGACAGTTTAGCCACCGTCCTTCTCTCTCCTATCTCCTCCATCGGATCAAGGCGCTGCCCCAGGACAGAGCTAGCTTTCTTAATCAGTTTGTTCAGTCTCTTCCTATCGGCTGCAGTAATGCCACTGCCCCAGCAGACCACTCCAAAAGTGATGGCTGATGCCACCACCGTGTCATAGAATGACTTCAGCAGCGCCCCTTGTACACCAAAAGACCTGAGTCTCCTCAGCAGGAACAGCCTGCGCTGTCCCTTCTTGTAGAGTGCATCAGTATTGTGTGACCAGTCTAGTTTATTGTTCAGATGAATACCCAGGTACTTATAGGATGTCACCATCTCGATGTCTGTTCCCTGTATATTTACTGGTACTGTGAGGGGCTGCCCATGCCTGCGGCAGTCCACCACCAGCTCCTTAGTTTTCCTCGCGTTGATCTGGAGGCAGTTCCGATGGCACCAGTCCACGAAGTCCTGGATAAGCCCTCTGTACTCAGCTTCATCTCCATTGGAGATGAGGCCAACGATCGCAGAGTCATCAGAGAACTTCTGTAGATGGCAGTGTGTTGTGTTGTGTGAGAAGTCCGCAGTATAAAGAGTGAACAGGAAGGGAGCCAGCACCGTTCCCTGGGGGGCCCCCGTGCTACTGATGATCGTGTCGGACACACAGTCCCGGGTTCTCACAAACTGAGGCCGGTTCGTGAGGTAGTCCAGGATCCATGATGACAGGTGCTGGTCCACCCCTGCGCGCAGCAGCTTGTCCTTCAGGATCATCGGTTGGATGGTGTTGAAAGCACTGGAGAAGTCAAAGAACATGATCCTCACCATATTCCCGGGCTTCTCCAGGTGGGACAGAGAACGGTGAAGGAGGAAGATCACCGCATCCTCCACCCCAATGCCATGCTGGTAGGCGAACTGGAGTGGATCCATCGCTGGTTCCACCAGGGGGCGGAGGTGAGCAAGGAGCAGTCTCTCCAGGGTCTTCATCAAGTGGGACGTCAAGGCCACCGGTCTGTAGCTGTTCAGGTCTTTGGGGTGGGAAGTTTTTGGTACAGGTACCACACAAGATGTTTTCCACAGCTGTGGTACCCTCCCCAGTTTCAGGCTCATGTTGAAGATATACGTCACAATCCCACACAGCTGGTCTGCACAGGACTTGAGGAGCTTTGCGCTGATGCCGTCCGGTCCCGGCGCCTTCCTCGCCTTGATCTTCCTCAGCTCCGTCCTCACCTGGGTCCTGGTCAGGGTCAGGATGGGGGGCTGTGTGTTGGGAGTGGGGGGGTGTTGGTGGAGTGGGGAGTGGGCAGCAGGACTTGATTTCTTGAGAGGCAGCAGTGGTTGTTGTGCAGTCAGGGGGGAGGGCGGTTGGTCAAATCTATTGAAAAACAGATTCAGGTTGTTCGCCCACTCCCTGCCCCCTGTGGCCTGGGGGGAGGTATTCTGGAGCCCCGAGATGGTTTTGAGGTTTCTCCAGACCCCGCTGATGTCGCTCTGTTGCAGCTTGTCCTCCATCTTCTTCCTGAAGCTGTCCTTGCCTTCTCTGATCTTTCTCCTCAGCTCCCTCTGTACGGACTTCAGCATCTCCCTGTTCCCTGACCTGAAGATCCTCTTCTTCTCTCTCAGAAGTGTTTTTATCTCAGGGTTGATCCAGGGTTTGTTGTTTGAGTGACGCCGTATGGTCTTGGTGGGAACGGATTTGTCCACACAGAAGCTGAGGTAGCCCGTGAAGGTGTGAATGAGGCCATCGATGTCCTCACCATGTGGATCGCAGAGCTGCTTCCAGGCGGTGGCTTCAAAACAGCCCTTTAGGGTGTCCATTGTCTCCTCAGACCATAACTCCACAGTGTGCATGGCCGGAGGTTGTCTGTGCACTCGGGGTTTGTACACCGGCCGGAGATGAACCAAGTTGTGATCCGATCTCCCGAGTGGGGGGAGTTGTGATGAGGTGTACGCCTCCTTAGTGTTTGCGTAGAATAAATCCAGTGTTTTATTGTCTCTAGTGTGGCATGTGACATACTGGGTGAACGTGGGTAGAATGGGAGACAGTGAAACATGGTTGAAATCGCCTGAGATGAGGAGAAGAGCATCTGGGTGTTCTGTCTGCAGCCTGCTGGTTACTGAATGGATGACGTCACGTGCTGTCCCAGCGTTCGCCGTCGGATTTGCATAAACAACAATGCAGATCACGTGTGAGTGTTCTCTCGGGAGATATGTAGGCCTCATGCTAACAGCTAGCAACTCAATGTCTTTGCTGCAGTGTCGTTGTTTAACAGTGATATGTCCCGGTCTGCACCAGTTGTTGTTAACATACATTATCACTCCACCGCCCCTAGCCTTGCCACTGTCTGGTGTTCGGTCAGCTCGTATCATATGAAAACCCTCCAGCTCAATGTTAGCATCTGCTGCTAGTTCAGTTAGCCACGTCTCAGTAAACAAAAGGAGAGAGCACTCCCGGTATGTGCTATCATAACGGGAGATAGCACATACCGGGAGAATAAGAAAGGAATTGGGTGACTGTGTAGAACGAACGGCGCAGATGGAGCTCCGTCTCGCTAGTGCTGAAGATGACGTCACCCGTCTTCAATTAAAGGTGCGCACTTTGGAAAAAAAAAATAAATCTCTGGAAGATAATATTTTGGATTTGGAATCTCGGTCGAGACAGAATAATTTGAGGCTGGTGGGTCTTCCAGAGGAATCAGAAGGTCGGGACGCATGTTCCTTTCTGGAAAAGTGGATTCCGGAGGTGCTGGGCAGCGAGGAGTTGCAATCAGCAGTGGTTCTGGAAAAAGCACATCGTATTGGCCCACGGAGAGATAAGGGACCGCCGAGGACCTTAATTATGAAGTTTCTTAGCAACAGAGACAGGATGAAGATCTTCAACGCTGCACGAGCTAAAAAAGGAGAGATTAAACACCAGGACCAGCAGGTGCGGTTCTACCCAGATTTGGCCACAGGAATCCAGCAATTGAGGAAGCAGTTTGATCCCGTACGTAAGGAGCTGCGCAACCTTGGGATTCGTCATGGTGTAATCTATCCTGCGAGACTGCTGACCACGTATGAGGGCAGAACCCACATCTTCAAGACCCCAGAGGAGGCGCAGGAGTTCATCAAGAAGATCAAAGAAGAAGAAGAGACTGGTGGGAGCTAAGCATGAACAAAATATAAGGTAGAATAATTAAGCATTTGCACAGGCATCTGACTGACTTGAAGTAAATAGTAAGTTTACAAAATATAGATTGTATTATATATTAAAAAAACAAAACAAAAACAAAACAAACAAAAAAAAAAAAACTATGATGTACAAAGTTGTTAAAAATTTTGGAGTTAAGTTGGAAAACTACAGAGGAGAGTTAATGTTACGTCATTAAAAGCAGTAGAGTTAGGGTGATTGGGAGGATGAAGAAGGAGTGGCTTAGGCTGTTCCCCGTGGGTGTGGAACGGTCGATGGCTATATCGGGAGACAGAATTTTTCTTTTGATTTTGGGGGGTTTGCCACAAGTGTGGGAAGGGGAAATTTGTTTGTGTGTAGTTTGTAGGATGAATGTTCAACCACTCATGTTTTTGCTTCTCTGTATGAGCATGTTTACACTGCAAGGTAATCCCAAACTCTCTATTGATCATGGACCAAAGTGTTAATCTTAATTTAACTTCATGGAATTGCAGAGGTCTACAAAATTTAAAAAAACTTAAACAAGTTATGAATAAAATAAAGGACATGGGTTCAAGAATTGTGTTTTTACAAGAAACTCATCTGATAGAGGAGGATGTTAAAAGAATTAGGAGTAGATGGCAGGGAAGTGTATTCACCTCTTCATTTTCATCCCGAGCCAGGGGAGTTATGACTCTCATACATAAATCAGTTCCTTTTCAAGTGAAAAATGTAATTGGAGACAAATTTGGAAGATATGTAATCATTCAAGGTTCTTTGCTATTAGAAAATATAAATCTTGTGAACTTATATGGTCCCAATATAGATGATCAGAAGTTCTTTGCTAATTTATTTCTCATCTTATCATCACTTACAGGGCAACATATAATAGCAGGGGATTTTAATTGTACATTGAATCCAGGTGTGGATAGATCAACAGGACTGGATTGTACGCACATTGGATGTAGGATGACTATTAATCATTTTATGAAAGAATTGAGATTGTTAGATATATGGAGAGAAATGAAACCACAAGTTAAAGCCTATTCTTGTTATTCCAGTACCTACAAGACATTCTCACGTATTGATTATTTTTTGATTTCCACAGAATTAAGGTCCAAGATTCAAAACTGCTTTTATGATAACATTGTGATCTCTGATCATGCACCCTGTTGTCTAATATATGTAGATAAAAAATTGACAAAGGAATCAGGTAGATGGCAATTTCAGCATAAATGGCTTCAGGATGAGGAATTTGTCAAGTATATAGAAAAACAGATAGACGAGTTCTTTGACATCAATACTACACAAACATCAGCATGTGTAAAGTGGGAGGCTTTCAAAGCTTTTATTAGGGGACATATTATTAGTTATACAGGATCAAAATCTAAGAAGACTCGAGAGGAGAGAGCTAAATTGGAACATAAAATGAAAAGTCTTCAGGAAAAAGTGTATGCAGGAAGTGACCCAAGGTTGGAGAATGAATTACTGATTTTGAGAGCTGAATACGACAAAAAATCAGCGAATAGCTGCCTCGAGTCTTCTAAGATTGAAACAATCTTTTTATGAACAAGGTGAAAAATCAGGAAAATTATTAGCATGGCAGATTAAACAATTGGAAATTAAAACACCAATTACCAGTATTATAAGTAATGGACAGGTAGTTATAGATCCTTTAGAAATTAATAGAGCCTTTAGAGATTACTATGAAAAATTATATGATACCAAAAATGAACCTGATTTAACAAAACTAAATGGGTTTTTGAACGAACTATCTATACCGTGTATACCAAATGAAAACAGGGAGATATTGGAGTCTAAAATTAGTCAAGAAGAAGTTGGGCTAGCCATTGATAATATGAAATCAGGAAAAAGTGCAGGACCAGATGGTCTTCCAGTTGACCTTTATAAAAAATTTAAGAATAAATTAATAAAACCTTTTTTGGAAATGGTTTTAGAAGCATTTCAAAATAATAATTTACCATCCTACATAAATAATGCCTTAATTATACTGCTGCCAAAACCAGGTAAGCCCTCTAATAAATGTGAAAATATGAGACCAATAAGCCTATTAAACGCCGACCTTAAGATAATCTGTAAAATTTTAGCAAGACGAATACAAGAAATTTTACCAAATATTATTAATCGAGATCAGAATGGCTTTATAAAGGGTAGACAAGGCTTCCATAATGTAAGAAGACTATTTAATATTATTTATTTTAATAAAGAAGCACCGGATACAGCTCTCCTATCATTGGACGCCGAAAAGGCCTTTGATAGAGTTGAATGGCCCTTTCTTTTTGAAGTCCTACAAAGGTTTGGACTTGGAAATAATTTCATAAAATGGGTTCAAATAATATACAATAAGGCTACAGCAGAAATTCTAACAAATAACAATATTTCAAAACCAATAAAAATCAATAGAGGATGTCGACAAGGCTGTCCACTTTCACCTTTACTGTTTACTATGGCAATTGAACCTTTAGCGATAGCGATACGTTTACATTCACAAATATATGGAATTAAAGTTGGACCAACAGAACATAAAATCTCCCTGTACGCCGATGATATAATTTTGTTTATGTCAAATCTAAAAAAAATCAATTCCAACCTTGTTGAATTTAATAAAGAATTTTGGGGAAATATCAGGATATAAAATAAATAAAACTAAATCTTCAATATTAATGCTAAATGAGACCCAGAGAAATTACCCAGCCCCTGAGGCAAATCAATTCAATGTTGTAAATCAGTTTAAATATTTAGGAATCCAAATTATGCCTAAGCTAGAATCAGTCGCCAGCGTCAACTATGAAGCCTTAATGTCAGATATCAATGAGTTAACTCAGAGATGGATGTCACTACCAATGTCAATGATCGGGAGAATCAATATACTTAAAAGTAATATTTTACCTAAAATACTTTATTTATTTCAATACATTCTCTTATCACCACCTTTAGATCTATTCTCAAGAATAAAAAAAAAGTTAGTGGAATTTATATGGAACAACAGGAGGGCTAGATTACGTCTGTCTTTATTATATTTACCATTTGATCGTGGAGGTCTGAAATGTCCAAATTTTATGTTGTATTATTGGTCGGCACAACTGAGGTCTATGACATATTATTTTTCATCAAATGATCTCCCTCACTGGACTGAAATGGAATCATACAATTTACCTTTACCTCTTCCCATATTCATATACTCAGATTCGGCAAAAAAATTACAAAAACAAGTTAAAAATCCATTTGTAAAGCATATGATCAAAATATGGTGTGAAGCTAAAAACTATTTAAAAGAACCACAGTTATTGTCACAATTTAGTCCAATATGGGGTAATCAATATTTTAAACCAGGGAGAGCGGACGCTGTATTTAAAGTATGGAATTTAAAAGGGACACAAAAGATTCAGGATTTATATTTGCCATGTGCAGACAACATAATGTCTTTTGAAGAGCTGAGGATCAAATTTAATCTCAATAGAACACATTTTTTTAAATATCTTCAACTTAGAAACTTTATTCGATCAAATCAAAATAAAGCTCTCACTCGACCTATTTATTCATCCTTGGAAAAAATGATGATGAAAGATAGTAAAAGAAAGGGTATTATTTCAGAGTTTTATAACTCATTGACACTATCTTCAAGTGAAAATTCACTGAAAAGATTAAACTACTGGAAAGAAGATCTGCAAATTGAAATTTCGGAGGAACAATGGGAATTGGCTTGTACAGAAGCTCAAACCAAATCAATAAATGCATGCCTTAAATTGATACATTTCAAATGGTTAATGCGGATGTATGTTACACCGGAGGAGTTAAATAGATATAACACAAATATACCAGATACATGCACAAAATGCATGGAAAGTAAAGGAACCCTATTTCATTGTTTATGGGAATGTAGATTAATAAGAATGTTTTGGGAAGAGGTGAGGGTAACAATTGAAAAAATAATCTCAAAACAAATCATACTGAATCCTAAACTGTTTTTGTTGGGTCTGTACCCAGAAAAGCATAATTTTAATAAAAGTGAAAGAACATTCATAGACCTCAGTTTGCTTAATGCCAAAAAATGTATTGCACTATTATGGAAAAAGACTCATAGACCAGATGTGACTCAGTGGTTAAGACAGATGTTAACAAACCTTCCATTAGAAAGAATAACATATATACTGAAATCAAAGGAAATTGTGTTTGAGAATATATGGAGACCTTTTATTGATTATGTAAAAAATTTAAACATAACTCTTGAAGAAGAAGGTGAATGATGTGTGTGGACCTTGTAAATTCCAAACTGGTGAACATAATATGTATACTTATGTATTGGATTGTCTAGACTAAACAGAGGAGCATTGTTGAAGACTTGATTTTGTTGGTGGTTGTTGGTGTTTTTAGTGCATTTTTTTTTTTTTTTTTTGTAGTACTTTAGCGTTAGTGTTTGATTGTTTGTATCATGTTTGTTAAAAAAAAAAAGGTTCAATAAAGATATTGTGGAAAAAAAACAAGCCAGATACCCCATACTCCCGAAGCACCCCCCACAAAAAACCACGAGGGACGCGGTCAAATGCCTTCTCCAAGTCCACAAAACACATGTAAACTGGTTGGGCAAACTCCCACGAACCCTCAAGAATTCTCGAGAGGGTAAAGAGCTGGTCCGATGTGCCACGGCCAGGACGAAAACCACATTACTCCTCCTGAATCCGAGGTTCGACCAACGGCCGGACTCTCCTCTCCAGTACCTTGGCATAGACCTTCCTAGGGAGGCTGAGGAGTGTGATCCCTCTAAAGTTGGAGCACACCCTCCGGTCCCCTTTTTTGAAGAGAGGAACCACCACTCCAGTTTGCCATGCCAAAGGCACTGCCCCCGACCTCCACGCAATGTTGCAGAGGCGTGTCAACCATGACAGCCCAACAACATCCAGGGCCTTGAGGTACTCAGGGCGAATCTCGTCCACCCCCGGGGCCTGGCCGCCAAGGAGATTTTTAACCACCTTGGCGACCTCAGCCCCTGTGATAGGCGAGTCATCCCCCTCGTCCCCAAACCCTGCTTCCTCTGTGGAAGGCGTATCAGTGGGATTGAGGAGATCCTCGAAGTATTCCTTCCACCGCCCGACGATATCCCCAGTCGAAGTCAACAGTGTCCCATCCGCACCATACACAGTGTGGACAGGGAGCTGCTTTCCCCTCCTGAGGCGCCGGACAGTTTGCCAGAATCTCTTTGAGGCCGATTGAAAGTCTTGTTCCATGGCCTCACCGAACTCCTCCCATACCCGGGTTTTTGCTTCAGCAACCACCCGAGCTGCACTCCGCTTGGCCTGCCGGTACACCTCAGCTGCTTCGGGAGTCCCACAAGCCAACCAAGCTTGATAGGACTCCTTCTTCAGCTTAATGGCCCCCTCACCACTGGTGTCCACCACTTGGTTCGGGGGTTGCCACCACGAGATGCACCGACCACCTTGCAGCCGCAGCTCTGGGCCGCCGCTTCAACAACAGAGGTGGAGAACATGGCCCATTCAGACTCCATGTCTCCAGACTCCCTCGGAATGTGGTTGAAGTTCTTCCGGAGGTGGGAGTTGAAGACCTCCCGGACAGGGGCCTCAGCCAGACGTTCCCAGCACACCCTCACTGTACGTTTGGGTCTACCAGGTCTGAATGGCTTCCTCCCCTGCCATCGGATCCAACTCACCACCAGGTGGTGATCAGTTGACAGCTCTGCACCTCTCTTTACCCGGGTGTCCAAGACATACGGTCGCAGGTCTGATGACACGATAACAAAATCGATCATTGACCTGCGACCTAGGGTGTCCTGGTGCCAAGTGCACATATGGACACCCTTATGCTTGAACATGGTGTTTATTATGGACAAACTGTGGTTAGCACAGAAGTCCAACAACTGAACACCACTCGGGTTCAGATCGGGCAGGCCGTTCCTCCCAATCACCCCCCTCCAGGTTTCACTGTCGTTGTCCACGTGCGCATTGAAGTCCCCCAGTAGGACAATGGAGTCTCCAAGAGGAGCACCCTCCAGCACCCCAGTCACAGACTCCAAAAAGGGTGGGTACTCTGAAACATCATTTGGTGCATAGGCACAAATGATGGTCAGGACCCGTTTCCCAACCCAGAGGCGCAGGGAAGCAACCCTTTCATCCACCGGGGAAAACTCCAATATAGAGGCAGCAAGGTGGGGGGATACAAGAATACCCACCCCTGCTCGTCGCCTCTCGCCCGGGGCAACTCCAGAAAAGGCCAAGCTCCAGCCTCTCTCCAGGAGACTGGTTCCGGAACCGGAGCTGTGTGTTGAGGTGAGGCCAACTATATCTAGCCGGTATCTCTCAACCTCGTACACCAGCTCAAGCTCCTTCCCCACCAGAGAGGTGACATTCCACGTACCAAAAGCCAGTTTAGAAAGCTTGGGATCAGTCCGCCAAGGTCTCCGCCTTTGACCGCCACCTAATCCACATAGCACTGGACCCCCATGATCCCTCCTGCAGGTGGTGAGCACACTGGAGGGCGGACCCACGTAACTCCTTCGGGCTGAGCCCGGCCGGGTCCCATGGGTGGAAACCCGACCACCAGACGCTAGCCTTCGAGCCCCTCCCCCAGGCCTGGCTCCAGGGTGGGGCCCCGGCAACCCCATACTGGGCGGGGTACACTGAATCCTTGATATAGAATTTATCATGAGAGTCTGCTGGATCGTTCTTCGTCTGGCCCTTCACCCAGGACCAATTTGTCTTGGGTGACCCTATCAGAGGCAAATTGCCCCGGACAACATAGCTCCTGGGATCACTGGGGCACGCAAACCCCCCCACCACGATAAGGTGACGATCCATGAGGAGGCAGAAACATGAGTTTATTGAAGTACTTTAAATGCAAAAAAAAAAAAAAATCAGAAGAGGTATGTAAACACTGGAGGCATTTATCATGGTTTTAACCCACTGGAAACAGGAGCAATAACGGAAGAGTTGCTTAGCTAAGAGATGTGGTTAGAATTCATATGCCGCTGGCTTCATATGAAGGGAAAGGCAGGGGGGACTGATGAATTGCTGAGGATATATTTCACCAGCCACTACAATATTATGTTCCCAATTATGTACCTGGCAAGTTAAGATGACCGAAATTCACGAAGTCAATGACTTTAATACATCAGCAGCCTTCAGCCAAACTGAACATGCCAGCATTTGGATTTCAAAATAAGGAAGGTTTTTCTTGGTGGTGGTGAGATTTCTAAAAAAAATAAATAAATAAATATATAGAAATATTATAACAGAAATAACGGCATCCTTGGTCATTTAAGTTAATTTAAATCATTAAATACAATTTTAATTCATATTTTTTTTCTTTGTAATCAGAGTTAAATTATTGTTCTGTTCTGACTGCAAAGTTACGGTCAAAAATAAAAATTGTTATAAGGAAAAAGTAAAAAAAATACCACAGTCTGTTTCAAATTTATTTAAAAAAAAAAAACACAGTAATTTTATTTAAAAAACAGACAAAAATAAGCCATAAAATAATCCACAAATTTCAATAAATTTACAGAGAAAAGTAAAAAACTCTAAGAAAATTACCATAGACAGAGACAGAAGCTGAATTAGAGTTCAGAGAGGAAAAGATGAGACAGAAGATAAGATAAGATAAGCCTTTATTAGTCCCACAATGGGGAAATTCCAGGATTGCAACAGCACAGGGATAGCAACACTCAGAGCAACAATCAGAAGGCAAGAAAAAAAACAAGCAAGCAAGAGCAGCTAATATACATATGTACATATTACTATAAAATATATATATATACACACACACACACACAGACACACAGTGCAGAGCATTGTAGCTGGATGGAATAAATATATGAATATATGAACACACAGTGCAGAGCATTGTAGCTAGATGGAATAAATATGTAAATATATAAACACCCACAGTACGGAGCAATGTAGCTAGATGGAATAATATGTAGATATATAAAAACACAGTGCAGAGCATTGTAGCTAGATGGAATAAATATGTAAATATATAAACACCCACAGTACGGAGCAATGTAGCTAGATGGAATAATATGTAGATATATAAAAACACAGTGCAGAGCATTGTAGCTAGGTGGAATAAATATGCAAGTATATAAACACACACAGTGCGGAGCAATGTAGCTAGATGGAATAATATGTAGATATATAAAAACACAGTGCGGAGCATTGTAGCTAGATGGAATAAATACACTCACCGGCCACTTTATTAGGTACACCATGCTAGTAACGGGTTGGACCCCCTTTTGCCTTCAGAACTGCCTCAATTCTTCATGGCATAGATTCAACAAGGTGCTGGAAGCATTCCTCAGACAGTTTGGTCCATATTGACATGATGGCATCACACAGTTGGCGCAGATTTGTCGGCTGCACATCCATGATGCGAATCTCCCGTTCCACCACATCCCAAAGATGCTCTATTGGATTGAGATCTGGTGACTGTGGAGGCCATTTGAGTACAGTGAACTCATTGTCATGTTCAAGAAACCAGTCTGAGATGATTCCAGCTTTATGACATGGCGCATTATCCTGCTGAACGTAGCCATCAGAAGTTGGGTACATTGTGGTCATAAAGGGATGGACATGGTCAGCAACAATACTCAGGTAGGCTGTAGCGTTGCAACGATGCTCAATTGGTACCAAGGGGCCCAAAGAGTGCCAAGAAAATATTCCCCACACCATTACACCACCACCACCAGCCTGAACCATTGATACAAGGCAGGATGGATCCATGCTTTCATGTTGTTGACGCCAAATTCTGACCCTACCATCCGAATGTCGCAGCAGAAATCGAGACTCATCAGACCAGGCAACGTTTTTCCAATCTTCTATTGTCCAATTTCGATGAGCTTGTGCAAATTGTAGCCTCAGTTTCCTGTTCTTAGCTGAAAGGAGTGGCACCCGGCGTGGTCTTCTGCTGCTGTAGCCCATCTGCCTCAAAGTTCGACGTACTGTGCGTTCAGAGATGCTCTTCTGCCTACCTTGGTTGTAACGGGTGGTTATTTGAGTCACTGTTGCCTTTCTATCAGCTCGAACCAGTCTGGCCATTCTCCTCTGACCTCTGGCATCAACAAGGCATTTCCGCCCACAGAACTGCCGCTCACTGGATATTTTTTCTTTTTCGGACCATTCTCTGTAAACCCTAGAGATGGTTGTGCGTGAAAATCCCAGTAGATCAGCAGTTTCTGAAATACTCAGACCAGCCCTTCTGGCACCAACAACCATGCCACGTTCAAAGTCACTCAAATCACCTTTCTTCCCCATACTGATGCTCGGTTTGAACTGCAGGAGATTGTCTTGACCATGTCTACATGCCTAAATGCACTGAGTTGCCGCCATGTGATTGGCTGATTAGAAATTAAGTGTTAACGAGCAGTTGGACAGGTGTACCTAATAAAGTGGCCGGTGAGTATATATAGATATATAAATATAAACACACCCAGTGCTGAGCATTGTAGCTCGATGGAATAAATATATAGATATATAAATATAAACACACCCAGTGCAGAGCATTGTAGCTAGATGGAATAAATATGTAAATATATAAACACACACAGTGCAGAGCATTGTTGCTAGGTGGGATGAAACAGCATAACCGTCTATTTAGTTATCCTACATGGTATGGAAGAGAGGAGCCAAGGAGAGGAAAGTGTTCAGGCAGAGGGTCCAGGGGAGCTGAGAGCAGAGGAAGGAGAGAAGGATGACACCACTAAAAAGTCCAAATACAGGACGTCTAGGTGGTACCCCAAATGGCCCAGTATTCCAACATTCAAGCCTTGGTTGTACAGTACTTCAAACTGTAAGTTCCATATGCACGGCAGTGGCTCAGGAGGCAGAGCAGGTCATCCAATAACCGGATGGTTGGCGGTTTGAATCCCGCTCTCCCCAGATATCCTGCCATTGTGTCCCTGGGCACGTTACCCACCTTGCCTCCAGTGTCCATAACACTGAGTATGAATGTGTATAAATGTTAGGCGGCGGCCAGAGAGGCCGTTGGCCTGGATTGGCAGCCATGTTTCCGTCAGCCTGCCCCAGGGCAGCTGTGGCTACAGTAGTAGCTTGCCACTACCATTGTCTGTCTGGAGTGAATGAATAATGTATCTGTAAAAAGCCTCTTTGAGTGTCTATGATAAAGCGCAATATAAATCTGATGCATTGTTATTATGTGCAAAATTAAAAAAAAAAATATATATATATATAAAATTAACATATTCATACATATGTGTCCCCCCGCCCCCCCGGATAAATATGTTGCCACCGCGCCAAGGTCTATAAGCCAGAGGAAACACTGCACTTGTGATAAATCTTCCTACAGCTACTGCAATCATATATTGAAAATGCAAACCGGATGAGAAGCAGCCGCATTATTTACAACCTGAAATACGTCACATCATTCAGTGCAAATAGTCTATTAAACACTGTCCAGCACAGAAGTCAGCACATACCTCTGGAGGAAATGTGGGTCATGTGACTAGCGATGGTGGCTGATTTAGCTTGTTAGCTGCATTAGTGGAGCCCTTTACACAGCGATGATTGTGTTACCAACACATAGCGATTATAAGTCTCTTATCGGGTTCTTAAATACAGCCTTAGCTTTTCCAATTTGTCATTGTCTACCTCAGCTGTTGGCACAGAAAGACTGGCACACCAACAGTAATACATTTGCTGCTGTTTGTTTCTGCACTTTACTGCAACCATTTGCACAAATGCCATATCTGCTGCTGTCTTTTTGCAATACTGTTCATGTGCAGTCCCATCTGTCACTGTCTGCACCTTCACTACCGCATCGAACTTCCAACTACTAGTATTACTTCTCTGCTTTTTCTGTATATAGGATTGCTGGGTTTTATCGTTTATCTTTATTTGCACTATGGGATATCTGGGTCTATCTTTTGTCGCTATTTGCACTACGGCTAGCATTACTGTACATACAGTAGACTGCTGTTGTTTTTCCAGCCTTATTCCTTTTGGTTTTTTATATTGCGCACACCACTGAAGACAGAAACGCCATTTCTCCTGTATGTCCTGTACGTATAGTAGTACTGACAAATAAAGATCTTGAATCTTCAATCTCTTGAATCTTGTTTTCTGTTGTGAAACGTCTGAAATGACGCGAATAGCTGTCAGAGGCTAACAGCGACTTAGCTTCAGGCATCTACATGTTAAGTTGGATTTATATCTCAGTGTTGGGTTGACGCAGTAGCAATGCAATGCCCTCCCTGCATCGTCCGGCAATGCCAATCGCAAGAGCTGAGATTGGTCTGTTTTGTCTCCTCCTTCATCCTGGTTCTCGTTTGTTCTCCGCTTTGCTCGTTCACAGCAGCACGGCTTCCAAGGCGAGTCTGTTAAACAACGGCCCAAATTCAAAAGAATATTGAAGAAGTTAGCATTTATAAAGCATCTGTATGACTCAACCGAACCCCATTAATTATGCAGATTGTCAAATTAAGCTAGCTGCTGGGTTGGACGTACCGTTTTCTCAGATGTCTTTTCTCTGTTGCAGAGACTGTATAAAAAGTTGCTTTTTAAACATTTATTAGTGCCAATGCCATCACAATCTGCACTTATCCATCGCTATTTAATAAATAATAAACAAAAACACAGAATGAACACAAATCACCTTGCACATTGGCAGAAACCCGTTTTGGCAATGCAACATCACATTCAAACCAGCACACAAGAAAAAACTGCTGATCACTCTGCTGGCGACGTGGATCATAATAGCATCGACAAGCTGCAGGTGCATCAATCCAGCTTTAGCTTCTGTGCACTTCGCTCAACTTTTCTTGTCATCTTCAGATGAAATAATGAGTCAATCATCATGTACTGTGTGGACGGAGATCGCATTTCTTTTTGTTACAAGCTGTTTTATTATTTCCGCCTGCTTCTGAACAGTGCTGCTTCCGGAGTGCGGAGTTTTGTGCCTATGCACATCTTAAAGGGGCAGTACATAAAAAGCTCTTTGTACACACGCACACAACAGGGAAAGAAGAAAAACTGAAAAAACCGACATGAGCAAAATTACGTCAGTTTTACACCCCCAACACTGGTTTCAGTTCTATTTTGGTTAATTTCCCATACATCCTGCTTTTATCAATCATCTCATACCATCACCTGCTCTGCTCTAACTTCACAGGCATGACAAACACGGAGGATGTATTGAAACTATCATCCTTGCTGCCTCAGGTATGTCTGAATTAAACCGTGGGAAAATTACACACAAGAATTTAGCATATCTCAATGGCATAATGACGTCAAATTAACTGACTGAAGAAGATGGTAATATTACAGATTTAATGTCAGAGAAGAGCTTATGATGTTAATCCGTTTATTATCTGACACTTGATAAGCAGATGTTGCAGACTGATCAATCAGAGGGTGTTACTGGGCTTCCATGCAATTAGATTTATGCAAACTGTGTATATGTGCAAAATTAATCCTGAATACATATTAAAACTTCCTTTGTCCTCACATTAACTTCAACTCTATGCAGACAGCTGTGCATCATATGGTAAATCAAAGGCAAAACACTGCTGAGTGAGTTTGAGGAAGAGTGGGAAAACCTCATAAATCAGCATGAAATCGATGAAATACAAGTATGCATCTAAACAATTTTCACTGAATCTGCAGTATAACAGTGGAAAGGAAGAGTTGCAACATGTTCCTTTATATTTGCTATTTATCCTTTTAAATTTTTCAGGTTGTTCTCTTAACTGTCTCCAGCTTTTCCCATTATTTTAAAAATAACTGGCGGTTGCCAGTGGTTCACCTCGCCCTCTGTTTGTTGTTGACATATACAGTAGTTTATATGGCATTTTGATCTTGACCTTGCATTCCCAAACCCATAGTCAGAGGCAGGGATGTTTACGATTAATCAACTTTCAATTAATTGTCAATAAGAATTTAGTCGACTAAATTAAATTAGGCTACGGTCACACTGCAGGTCTTGATGCTCAATTCCGATTTTTAGCTGAGATCCCATTTTTTTGTCTGGGCGTTCACATTATAATTTAAATGCGACCCCATCAGACTGGAGTATGAACAATCTACAGCTATGAAGTGACCCGCATGCGCAGAAGAAAACGTAACGTCAGACACACCGTTGTGTTTGCGGAAGTAAGTATGAGCCCAGAACGACTGGAGGGGCAGAACTTCTTCACCTTTGATGCAGCGCAGCAAAATAAATGTTAAAAACATTCAGAAATGTTTATGCACAAAATTCATGAGACCAGCTTCATTCCTCTACATGCCAGATACCACTTTTGTTTTAAAAAAATGTGCCGTTAGTGTGCGCCTGTAATGTCTGACGGCTTCAGCCCTGACCCCCCCCACCCCCACCCCGCAATTTTGAAGTTGTTGTGCCGTGGAAGCCGACAAAATTATGATCCAGTGATAAAGGAAAGAAGATTGATTAAAAAAAGAGAGCACAAATCAGCTGTCTGTCATGCCTGCGGCATCTCCCACAGCAGAATTGTAGCGTCTGTCTCACTTCAATGAGGAAAAAGTTGGATGAAATGTGACATGACCGTTCAGACGGAGGTCGCTTTGGAAAATATCAGATACGTATCGGAAATAGGACCACATATGAAAGCGGCCTGGGTCTGGTGTGAAAAAATTGGATGTGTTGTTCAGACTGTCATTAAAAAAATCAGATATGGGTCACATTTGTGCAAAAAAATCGGAATTGAGCATTAAAACCTGCAGTGTGAATGTAGTCAGAGTTATCAATTAATTGAAAGTGGCGCCGTTCTTTTCAACAGTTTATTTTCATTAAATGTAGTGGCGTTGCCAGTCCTGGCGAGGGTGCTATAGCCTAATCTCTACCACACCTGATGTACTTCACTCGAGAAAATGAAGCGGTCTAAACGGAGTGCTGTATGGGATCATTTTAAACTGGTAAATGCTAACAACAAAGCTAAATGTACACTATGTGGTACTACACTGAAATACAACGGCTGAACCAGTTCGCTGTTACTACCTAAAGAACTCACATTCAGCCAGGAGCGACTAGTTCGGCTTCATCACAGCCGACAGTTACCACAGTCTTGGGGAGGCAGGTTTGTGATGAGAGGAAGACGGAGAGCATTCCTCAGAGGATTTGCAACATGACTGAAAAAGACATGATGCCAATAAGTAATGTTGAAGGAGAGCACTTTTGGGTGCTGATAAACTTTATGGAGCCAGGGTATAACATTCCGTCTAGAGAAACGATAACTACCCCTTGGAAGCACGCTACAAGAAGAAAAAAGCTAGCCACTGACAATGTGGCCGACAACGGATTGTTGGACTGCGTTAACTACAGAACTACATTACAGTCACTTGGCACGATATTGATAATGACCGGCACGTAAAATCAGCTCTTCTTCTCACAGAGGACATGTCCGATTTTATGTAGTTTTTAATATTATGTGGACTGAGTCTACATATTTTTTAAATTCAGAATTTATGCTGCTTAAGTTTAATGTCAGCCAGTGCACATATTTTTATGCTATAGTAGCCTTAATATTTATTTTTCTGAGTTTATTTTGTTGTTAATGTTTAACGCGCAACAGATTAATTACATAAATAAATCAAATTCTTGAGGAATATAACTTGCATTTTTTTATTCAGCATATCAAACAATAATTGGCTGTTTATGTTACAGACCATAATGCACCAAGGGAAATTCAAATTCTCAGGAAAAATGCCACTTATCAATTAATCGTTAATAGATCGATAAGGTGTGGACCGTGCACCGTGCACCGTGGCTGCACGGTGGCGCAGTGGTTTAGCACTGTGGCAGCACAGTTTTACCCTCGGCCGGGGGACCGCGGGGATCATGAGATCGTGGGTTCGATCCCAGCCCCCGACCAACAGTGAGCTGTGTGGAGTTTGCATGTTCTCCCCGTGTTGCGTGGGTTTACTCCGGGATTTCTCCGGTTTCCTCCCGCACACCAAAAACATGTAGGTTTAGGGCGCTCGCGCACGCAGCGACCAGCAGCCGGTGGCTTGTCACCAGACTGCAAACCAAGTCTACCTACGGGTACAAATAAGTAACAAAAAAAAAAAAAAAGGTGAATCAATTAACAATTAATGAATTAATCGATAACTTTTGGCTCCTTTCCTGTTCACCCTTTATACTGCGGACTTCTCACACAACACAACACACTGCCATCTACAGAAGTTCTCTGACCACTCTGCGATCGTCTGCCTCATCTCCAACGGAGATGAAGCTGAGTACAGAGGGCTTATCCAGGACTTCGTGGACTGGTGCCATCAGAACTGCCTCCAGACCAACGCGAGGAAAACTAAGGAGCTGGTTGGTGGTGGACTGCCGCAGGCAAGGACAACCCCTCACAGCACCAGTAAACATCCAGGGAACAGACATTGAGATGGTGACATCCTACAAGTACCTGGGTGTTCATCTGAACAATAAACTAGACTGGTCACACAATACTGACGCACTCTACAAGAAGGGACAGCGCAGGCTGTTCCTACTGAGGAGGCTCAGGTCTTTTGGTGTACAAGGGGCGCTGCTGAAGACATTCTACGACACGGTGGTGGCATCAGCCATCACTTTTGGAGTGGTCTGCAGGGGCAACGGCATTACAGCAGCCAATAGGAAGAGACTGAACAAACTAATCAAGAAAGCTAGCTCTGTCCTGGGGAAATGCCTTGACCCAGTGGAGGAGATAGGAGAGAGAAGGATGGTGGCTAAACTGTCATCTCTACTGGAGTCCGAGTCCCAACCTATGCAGGACATACTGAACGCACTGAGGAGCTCATTTAGCAGTAGACTACATCATCCTGGGTGCGCAACCGAGAGGTTTCGCAGGTCCTTCCTACCTATGGCTGTCAGACTGTATAACCTAAGCAGGGCTGCTCGCAGAGATAGCAAAAAAACGTGACGACCTAATAATATTGAATGCAAAAGACGCAATAGACTTACACAAATAGTCCCCTCCAGTGTACAACTAGGACAATATCAGTCGCTACGGAGGGTGACAATATGTATGGGTACATATTCATACTATGTAGGATAACTAAGTAGACGGTTATGCTGTTTATTCCATCTTGCTACAATGCTTCACACAGTGTATATATATTTATATATTTATGTGTATGTATGTATATTCACGGCTCTTATTTTTATTTTTCTTATCTTCTTAATTATTGCTCTGAGTGTTGCTATCCCTGTGCTGTTGCAATCTTGGAATTTCCCCATGGTGGGACTAATAAAGGCTTATCTTACCTTATCTTAACTTACATCCCAAGTCAGAGGCCATGGTGTCAGGGTGAACAAAGTTTGGTGTCCTAGGTGTTATTGTTGTTGAGATATAGTTTATAGTGCATTTTGTTCATGACCTTTGACCTTTTGTCCCCAAACTCATAGTTGTAGGTCACAGTCCCAAGGTGAACCTGTGTACCAACTTTGGTGACCCTAGATTTACTTGTTCTATAGCAATAGTGCAAAGAGAATGTTAACATTGACCTTTAACATTGATTTGAAAAGGCTTCATCATGCCTTTCTCTAGTTACTGTGTTACAAAATTTTGGGAAAACTAACCTCTGACCTCGACCTAAAGGTCAGAGGTCACCCAAATTCAAACTTGTAAAAGAATTTTCATAGATACACTACGGTATCAATTAGGGCTGTGCGAGAGGACGATATAAAAACGTCTATCGTTTCACAGAATACTCGATCGTTTATATCATTATTTAAAATGCACATACTCCCGTTAATTCAGTAAAGCTCCTCACCACTACTTGTCAGCGCCCCGTCTCTCCTCTGCAGTGCGCACAGTGGAACAGGTGTGTCGTAGGTGGCTAGGCTTCAGTCCAGTGGATACTAATGCTAACTCCAAACTATCGGTTCAGATAGCTGCTACTCCTGTTTGCCACGGATGTGGGACTGTTTTCCATCGTGCTGCGTCAGAGAGGAGAGTTCGCTAACCTCGTTTTAATAGGCGGTAAGTAACATTAACACCATGTCTAATTATAAAATGCTAAATGACGGCGCTAAGTTGTGCTAACTGTAAATGGAATGTAGCAGACCATTGTTTCTTTGGCTTAAATTACTGCTGAGTTGCTTAGTTTTGTCTGAATTTTTTTTTATTAAAGCTGCAAAAGTGCTTGATGGTGCCACATACACGCAAAATAAAAATAATAAATACATTAAAACGGGTCGGAGGAGCAAGTTGGCTCTTACTGTAATTTATTTGATTACTAATCGTTTTAATTAGTCAAGTAGTGATAATAAATAAAGTTGAAGTCATCACATGTATTTTATTACATTACCTTTTGTGTCTTTGACTTTCAGATCAGGACCAGTCTGAAATATTTTTACTAGGAAGCAAACAGGTTAAACCAGGCCAGAACAGCAGACTGCAGGTCTACACTTCAATTTTCACTGATTTAAACAAACAGATTATTTATATCCGTAGGTGACAGCCATGGGGAATTTTCTCATTTTCAGACATTTTTTTTAATGTTATCCGTTTGTTTGTTATTTTTCCCCATTCTCCTCTGGCTCAGGAAATATTTAACTTATTGATGTTTAATTTTTATTCACACATGATTTAGAAGAAAAACCTTAAATTTATGAGAATCAAGTCTCAAATGCACATTACAAAACTATGTTAAAACACTGCAAAATTATGAGGGAAAACGGTACATGTAAAAAAAAGTAAAAAAAAAAAGAGATGGTCCTTTTTATATGATTATCTAAGCTGTAGAATTTACAGAAAATGTATATCGTGATATAAGATGACTTGTATGGTGATATGAATTTTTTGTCATATGGTACATACATACAGCCCTAGTAGCAATTTGAAAAGGCCACATCACTTCTTTCTCAATTTATCACGTTCACAAGGTACAGTGATGTGATAAAGTGTTTGCCCCCTTCCTGATTTCTCATTTTTTTGTATGTTTGTCACACTTAAATGTTTCTGATCATCAAAAAAAATTAAATGTTAGACAAAGATAACACAAAGTAAACACAAAATGCAGTTTTTAAATGAAGGTGTTTATTATTAAGGGGAAAAAAATCCAAACCTACATGGCTCTGTGTGAAAAAGTGATTGCCCCCTAAACCTAATAACTGGTTGGGCCACCCTTAGTAGCAACAACTGCAATCAAGCATTTGTGATAACTGGCAATGAGTGTTTTACAGCGCTGTGGAGGAATTTTGGCCACTCATCTGCAAAGATGAGCGGGCCATCTTTTTGCTCAGCAGTGGTTTTCGTCTTGGAACTCTGCCATGCAGACCATTTTTGCCCAGTCTCATTCTTATGGTGGAGTCATGAACACTGACCTTAACTGTGGCAAGTGAGGCCTGCAGTTCTTTGGAAGTTGTTGTGGGGTGTTTTGTGACCTCTTGGATGAGTCGTCGTTGTGCTCTTGGGGTAATTTTGGTCAGCCAGCCACTCCTGGGAAGGTTCACCACTGTTCCATGTTTTTGGCATTTGTGGATAATGGCTCTCACTGTGGTTTGCTGGAGTCCCAAAGCTTTAGAAATGGCTTTATAACCTTTTTTTTTATTTTTTTTTTTTTTATTACTTATTTTGTACCCGTAGGTAGATTTGTTTTGCAGTCTGGTGACAAGCCACCAGCTGCCGGTCGCTGCGTGCGCAAGCGCCGCATATCCCTAACCTGCATGTTTTTGGTATGTGGGAGGAAACTGGAGAAATCCCGGAGTAAACCCACGCAACACGGGGAGAACATGCAAACTCCACACAGATCACTGTTGGCCGGGGGCTGGGATCAAACCCACGATCTCACGATCCCCGCGATCCCCCGGCCGAGGGTAAACTGTGCTGCCACAGTGCTAACCACTGCGCCACCGTGCAGTCCCTTTTCCAGACTAATAGATCTCAGTTACTTTGTTTCTCATTTATTCCTGGATCTTATGGTCTACTTCCCTTTGTCAGGCAGGTCCTATTTACTGGGGGGGGGGGGGGGGGGGTCACTTTTTCACACAGGTTTGGATTTATTATTTTTTTTACCCTTAATAATAAACACTTTCATTTAAAAACTGCATTTTGTGTTTACTTGTGTTATCTTGTCTAATATTTAAATTTGTTTGATGATCTGAAACATTTAAGTGTGCCAAACATAGAAAAAAAAGAGAAATCAGGAAGGGGGCAAACACTTTTTCACACCACTGTAGGTGCTGACACCGGCGACGCCCAGCCGCTTGACGGGGTGACAACATCCCTTCAGCCTTTCGAGGCTAGCGGACAAAAAGTCTCTCTTTAGAATTTACATTTTCCACACAACTATGACATTTTTCCCACACTGATTTTTCCTCAATACTTCTGCTATTTTTTTTTCCTGGAAAATTTGAGGTTTTCTCTAAAAACCTGCATCTTTTTGCTCCCATCTTCTCCCACTGTATATGTACAGGCTGCAGATATCATGACACAAGAGGTTAACCCCAAGAAAAAGAAAAAACTAAACAAAACACAATCCATCACCCGGCATCGCTTCACCTCAGCTTTACCACAGTGAACCACAACAAAGATGCAGTTTAACCACAGATAAAGACATTTAAGAGGCTTTCCCACTGACAGCTTTAATTTCACCGCAAACTGCCGACATGCTAAAGTCGCCTCATCCAGACTGGATTCCTGATTTTAGCCCCGAAATGTTTCACTCGTCTCTCACTAATGATCATCTCTATTTTCTGGGTCTTAAAATAAACCTGCATATGTATTTCTTTTTAAGCTCTCACCTCTGAGAAAACATGAATCAAGGCATCAGGATCAGCAGCTCTCAGGAAGCAAAAATTAAGACTTTTTAAAGTTTTTAAAGGAACTTGACCAAATTTAATAACTTGCATTTTTGAAATGGCAAAACATATGTGACCACATCCCAATTATTAGCCATGTAAAATTATTCACTGGAACTGAAATGACTGAAAATTTTGACTCATCAGTCAAACTGAACTTCCTCAGTATTGTTGCTGCTTCTCGAGAATTAAGTTATTCAAGGAAAATGCCTAAAAAAAAGTAGCCCCAACCACCACAAACAAAGGTAGCAAGAGGCAAATTTCTCAGAAAAATATAGGAAATTTAGAAGGAAAAAAGTGGCAAATATGCAAGAAAATTGTCATAAATTTATGAGAAAACTGGCTAATGTACAAGACAAAAAAGGCAACTGTACAAGAAAAAGTGGCAAAAATACAAGGAAAAGAGGCAAATGTACAAGAAAAAAAGGCAAATTTACAAGAAAGACAAAATGTACAAGAAAAAAAGGCAACTTTACAAGAAAAGGAGACAAATTACAAGGAAAAGGAGGCATATTTAAATAGACATAAATTTATGGGAAGAAAATAGCAAATTTACAAGAAAAAAGGTGTCAAATTTATGAGAAAATAGTTGTAAATTTAAGATAAAAGTTACAATTTCACAAAAAGTTCCAATTGATGGTGATGTTTCCCTCTTGTTGCATTTTTTTTTAAATCTTTTAATTTAGTTTCCCCCCTTTCCTTTTTTATGTTAATATATATTTTCTAAAGCATTATCCACATAAACGTCCATGTGCTCTTTATTTCAGCAGTGGTATTTTTAATATTATAGGCTAGTCATCATTTTATTATTACTATGTTATTACAATGATTATTGCGTTTTTATTTTATGCTTATTTATGATTTTGAAATTTATTTTTTTTATTCAGTAATAATAATAATAATAAACACATACAATACAATAAGAACACACAAAAGAACAACCGAAAGGGTGCAGGCTGAAGCTAGTGCTTATATAGTGCCTACCCCGTTACAATTTTAAAATCAATAGCATATATTGTGTTTAGCCATATCTGGCATACATTTATATAATTGCTCTTTTTGTTTTTGTCTTTTGATGTTTTAAAATCTTAGAATTGTTCATGATGTCAACATTATACTGCCAAATGAGTATCAATAAATAAAACAAAATGTCAGAAAAAGCTGCAATGTTACAAGTAAAAAGTCACAGATTTACTTGGGGATAAAGGGGCAAACGAACATGAAAAGTCACAAAACATTAAGAAATGGATGCAAATTTATGATGAATAATTTCTTTGTTCCACTCCACTTTGTTATAAAATCTAATAAAACAAGTAACTACAAGAACACAAAATGTAGGATTATACCCACTAAATGCAAGAAAGTCAGTGGTATTTTTAAGACCTGTAACAGCAGATTTAAGGATTAACTGTCATTTTTAAAGATACAATAACTTCAGACTAAATTTTGGATTAATAAATGTAAGGCTTTTTAAGAATGTTTATGAATCCGTGGACACCATCCATAAGAATAAAATGTCCTGTAAACATTAATATTTAGAGTGCTTTTCCTTTTAAATATCCAGCTTTTGTCTCCAAAACAGGCAATTTATTTCTAGCAAATTATGTTTTCCGTGTGAGCTTGAGAATTTCTATTTCTAATTTTTTCAGAGAAACTTGAGATTTCTTTTTATAAGTTTGCCACTTTTCCCCCCTCTCCTAAATCTGACTTATTTCCCTGTAAATTATACGACTTTATTATTGCTAGCTGGTAACATCTGTTTCATAAGTTTGCAGCTTTTTTTCCTTGGTAAATTTGTGAGGTTTTATCTTGAATCTGCAGTTTAAAATCCACTGTTGTTGCAAATTTGGAAAAAAAAAAAGTTTTCTGTACAATATTTTTCTATGCAATAAAATAAAACTACTGCATATCAAATGGGGGCGAACAATTAAATTCATCACAATGCAATTTCAATGTCAGTCTCTGCAATTATATAATGGTAAAAAATGCTGTGATTTCAGATTAATTGATACAAATAGTTTTGCAAACAGTACTGTACACAGTTGTTTTTGGATTTTTATGCAACTTAATATTTAATTTGAAAAATAAACATTGCAAAGAGATAATTTACTCTGCATTTTCCTTTATAACAAAGTTGGTACTCTGGAAACCACCTGTGTAAGAAAAATACAAATTTCAATATTTGGGGCCATAATTGCAGTCACACAACCGTCAGCTAAAACAATACTGTGACAGTTATTTCTTGAAATTAAATTTGACTGTTAAATTTTCATATTTTCAATAGTCACTGCACATAGAGTAAGCTATACCAAGCCTTTTTATTTTAAATTCTGATGACTATAACTTGGCTCTTTAAATTATGGCATTCTATTTTTTGAGAGACACTAACTTATTGATAGTTTGTATTTCATATTGGCAATTTACTTTTCACTAGAATCAGAAAATATTATTTTAAAAGGGCAGATTATCTTGAGAGACTTATTTTAGACCTCGAAAATTAAAGCAAAACACAAAAAAATTACACATCAATACACAAAAATACATCAGTGTTAATCATATGAAAAATTAAAATCTATGACTCCCATTAACATCTTTTAGAAATCGCTTGAGTGGAAGCCAACAAATTATTATATTTTTTTTGTTAAATATAATACCAGGAAAGAAAAAAACTCTAAATAGCAAGAAAAAAATATATAAAACTTCACTTACACAATCATTTCTTTTTAACAATTATTAACAAACATAACAGCTTACAGGTGTTTATATGGTCTTATTTATCCGATAAAAATGATAATACGAGATGAACAGCTATGAATACTACGCGTATTAATTTTGTTATTAATGATTATGTTGTCTTATTTATTATTGCAGCGATATAATGATTCATAGTTTGAGGAACGTTTCTTAAAACCTGAGCAAATGTGCAAACTGCGTTCTTCCATCTTTCTACCTTCTAAGTATTGTAATATGAGCATCATAATATAAAATAAAGGGAAAAGATAATGAGGAAGGAGGATATTATTGCATGCATAGTAAAATTTCAACAAATGCCAGGTGAGGATGTGCGTGACTGGTGTGGTCTTCCTGAATGAGATGCGCACGGACATTACACATAATCCCAGCTGCCTGTTGTCAAGGTTAATAAGCCTTGGACACACAACCCTCTGCTAAAATGACAAAATTAAGACCGTAATGTGTTATTTTGTCTTAAATGCTACTGCAACAAACGAATATCCGGATGATTTAACATTTTCGAACAGTCCCAGCACAAAAGTGACTTTTAAAGGCGTCTTTTATGTCTACTAAAGCTCTGCTGTAACCCGAATTTCAGACGGTTTCTCCGGTAAAAACCTAAACACCGCGCATCCAGACAGGGACCCAGCTTTAGGGGGCAGACCCCGTTTGTCACAACACCGGCCCAGACGGAGCTTCCCCGAAGCCTAAAAGTTGGATTTAACTCAAAATTCAACTTCAAAAACTCTCCCAAAGTTTCTCCAAGTGTTCCCTTCAGCATCGCCCGTCCCCGTGACAGCCTCCCACGGCCCGCCGGGACGCACTCACCGGCCCTGGTGGTGTCCGTCAGGTCGTGGTTAGCGGCGCTCCGGGGGAACTCCTTCAGCTTCCTGCCGCTCAGGTTCAGGATTCCGGTGGCCGAGGCTTCGTCTAGGGCCCGGTCTAGGGAGCGGTTCCAGGGCGCAGGGCATGCCGGTCCCAGTCCGTTAGCGTTCCCGGCTAAAACATTCCCAAGGCCGCCGCCGCCGACCGTGAAGGTGATTCCGGTGTTGTCCGCTGAGCCCAACAACACCGAGGCCGCCATTACACACTCCGGCTGTCTGCTTGGTGCTAGCGGGGCTAACGGCTAACGGCTCCCACCCAAGGCCGGAGTCGCGCATGCGCAGTCAGGCGACGCTGGTCAGCAGACGACTTTTTTTCTTTAGTTTGATTTTTAATTTAATAACACATAAAATGATACTTATACTTGATAGAGCACAAAAATCTGTTTCTTCTGGATATTTAAGTTCTCCTTTGACTCTGCCAAATAATAATAATAATACCTCAGGGGCTAAATAATTCAGCACTATTTTCAACCTGGCTTAAGCAACCTTTCTCAAAATGACACTCGGGTCCATTTTTTTAAATGCTAATGGGCCCAGGTTCATGCCAGCCTCTTTTGTCACTGCTGACATCTGGGATTGACCCTAGTGCTGAGTATCATCAATGATTTCCAGAATCAATTGAATTTCGATTCACAAGGTCCTGAATTAATTTGATTTTCTTTTCAGTTCAGTATCAATTCAGTCAGGGAATTAATTCAGTCAGGGGTATTGGCATTATAATAAACAGAGTGGTAACCTAGAGGTAGAGCATCCGCCCCACAAGGAACTTCCTGCCATCCAGCTTGGTGCTCAACAAAAATGGAGCAGAGGAGGGAAATGTTGGTTGCCCAGTCACAGGGGGTGCACAAGCCAGTGTACTCCCTGTGCCGGTCCCAAGCCCGGATAAAATGGACAGGGTTGTGTCAGGAAGGGCATGTGGTGTAAAACTCAGCTTCAACCTACAGTATATGGATAGGCTGATATATCTGTGTCTACTGCAGCGACCCCACCACAACATGGGAATAGCTAGAAGAAGAAAGACGATATTGGCATTATAATAACAATTTTCCTGGAAGAATTTCTCAGTTTCAAAGTTCCAAATTTACAGCAAAAAATTTGCAATTTCATAAGCAAGAAATATCAAACTTTGTAGAAAAATGTTGCACACATAATATGTAATATGTGAAATTAAAATGTAGTGTGAAATCCTTCCGGTTATGGCTGCCACGTAGGACGGACGTGTCTCGCTCTGCTCTGCTCCTGGAAAAAAAAAAAATCGGCAAATAACTCTCTCATTTGGGACAGAACGTATCCCAGCATTTGGGCGAAGATATGTCGGCGAAGCCTAAGGCTGGAAAACCAGGAAAAGGAAAAAGCGAGCCGCCGAAACAGTCCAAATTAACGGACTTTCAGGTCTGTGACGCAGTAAACAAAACTCCATATATGGCGGAGGAGGCTGGCAACGCTGCGATATCTGCGGGGAATGGCGCAGATGCGCTGATGGCTGCCATGAGATCAATGAGAGCGGACTTTTCCTCTAGATTTGATGGGATTATGACAGCGCTGGAAGGAATAAGAAAGGAATTGGGTGACTGTGTAGAATGAACGGCGCAGATGGAGCTCCGTCTCGCTAGTGCTGAAGATGACGTCACCCGTCTTCAATTAAAGGTGCGCACTTTGGAAAAAAAAAATAAATCTCTGGAAGATAATATTTTGGATTTGGAATCTCGGTCGAGACAGAATAATTTGAGGCTGGTGGGTCTTCCAGAGGAATCAGAAGGTCGGGACGTATGTTCCTTTCTGGAAAAGTGGATTCCGGAGGTGCTGGGCAGCGAGGAGTTGCAATCAGCAGTGGTTCTGGAAAAAGCACATCGTATTGGCCCACGGAGAGATAAGGGACCGCCGAGGACCTTAATTATGAAGTTTCTTAGCAACAGAGACAGGATGAAGATCTTCAACGCTGCACGAGCTAAAAAAGGAGAGATTAAACACCAGGACCAGCAGGTGCGGTTCTACCCAGATTTGGCCACAGGAATCCAGCAATTGAGGAAGCAGTTTGATCCCGTACGTAAGGAGCTGCGCAACCTTGGGATTCGTCATGGTGTAATCTATCCTGCGAGACTGCTGACCACGTATGAGGGCAGAACCCACATCTTCAAGACCCCAGAGGAGGCGCAGGAGTTCATCAAGAAGATCAAAGAAGAAGAAGAGACTGGTGGGAGCTAAGCATGAACAAAATATAAGGTAGAATAATTAAGCATTTGCACAGGCATCTGACTGACTTGAAGTAAATAGTAAGTTTACAAAATATAGATTGTATTATATATTAAAAAAACAAAACAAAAACAAAACAAACAAAAAAAAAACAAAACTATGATGTACAAAGTTGTTAAAAATTTTGGAGTTAAGTTGGAAAACTACAGAGGAGAGTTAATGTTACGTCATTAAAAGCAGTAGAGTTAGGGTGATTGGGAGGATGAAGAAGGAGTGGCTTAGGCTGTTCCCCGTGGGTGTGGAACGGTCGATGGCTATATCGGGAGACAGAATTTTTCTTTTGATTTTGGGGGGTTTGCCACAAGTGTGGGAAGGGGAAATTTGTTTGTGTGTAGTTTGTAGGATGAATGTTCAACCACTCATGTTTTTGCTTCTCTGTATGAGCATGTTTACACTGCAAGGTAATCCCAAACTCTCTATTGATCATGGACCAAAGTGTTAATCTTAATTTAACTTCATGGAATTGCAGAGGTCTACAAAATTTAAAAAAAACTTAAACAAGTTATGAATAAAATAAAGGACATGGGTTCAAGAATTGTGTTTTTACAAGAAACTCATCTGATAGAGGAGGATGTTAAAAGAATTAGGAGTAGATGGCAGGGAAGTGTATTCACCTCTTCATTTTCATCCCGAGCCAGGGGAGTTATGACTCTCATACATAAATCAGTTCCTTTTCAAGTGAAAAATGTAATTGGAGACAAATTTGGAAGATATGTAATCATTCAAGGTTCTTTGCTATTAGAAAATATAAATCTTGTGAACTTATATGGTCCCAATATAGATGATCAGAAGTTCTTTGCTAATTTATTTCTCATCTTATCATCACTTACAGGGCAACATATAATAGCAGGGGATTTTAATTGTACATTGAATCCAGGTGTGGATAGATCAACAGGACTGGATTGTACGCACATTGGATGTAGGATGACTATTAATCATTTTATGAAAGAATTGAGATTGTTAGATATATGGAGAGAAATGAAACCACAAGTTAAAGCCTATTCTTGTTATTCCAGTACCTACAAGACATTCTCACGTATTGATTATTTTTTGATTTCCACAGAATTAAGGTCCAAGATTCAAAACTGCTTTTATGATAACATCGTGATCTCTGATCATGCACCCTGTTGTCTAATATATGTAGATAAAAAATTGACAAAGGAATCAGGTAGATGGCAATTTCAGCATAAATGGCTTCAGGATGAGGAATTTGTCAAGTATATAGAAAAACAGATAGACGAGTTCTTTGACATCAATACTACACAAACATCAGCATGTGTAAAGTGGGAGGCTTTCAAAGCTTTTATTAGGGGACATATTATTAGTTATACAGGATCAAAATCTAAGAAGACTCGAGAGGAGAGAACTAAATTGGAACATAAAATAAAAAGTCTTCAGGAAAAAGTGTATGCAGGAAGTGACCCAAGGTTGGAGAATGAATTACTGATTTTGAGAGCTGAATACGACAAAAAATCAGCGAATAGAGCTGCCTCGAGTCTTCTAAGATTGAAACAATCTTTTTATGAACAAGGTGAAAAATCAGGAAAATTATTAGCATGGCAGATTAAACAATTGGAAATTAAAACACCAATTACCAGTATTATAAGTAATGGACAGGTAGTTATAGATCCTTTAGAAATTAATAGAGCCTTTAGAGATTACTATGAAAAATTATATGATACCAAAAATGAACCTGATTTAACAAAACTAAATGGGTTTTTGAACGAACTATCTATACCGTGTATACCAAATGAAAACAGGGAGATATTGGAGTCTAAAATTAGTCAAGAAGAAGTTGGGCTAGCCATTGATAATATGAAATCAGGAAAAAGTGCAGGACCAGATGGTCTTCCAGTTGACCTTTATAAAAAATTTAAGAATAAATTAATAAAACCTTTTATGGAAATGGTTTTAGAAGCATTTCAAAATAATAATTTACCATCATACATAAATAATGCCTTAATTATACTGCTGCCAAAACCAGGTAAGCCCTCTAATAAATGTGAAAATATGAGACCAATAAGCCTATTAAACGCCGACCTTAAGATAATCTGTAAAATTTTAGCAAGACGAATACAAGAAATTTTACCAAATATTATTAATCGAGATCAGAATGGCTTTATAAAGGGTAGACAAGGCTTCCATAATGTAAGAAGACTATTTAATATTATTTATTTTAATAAAGAAGCACCGGATACAGCTCTCCTATCATTGGACGCCGAAAAGGCCTTTGATAGAGTTGAATGGCCCTTTCTTTTTGAAGTCCTACAAAGGTTTGGACTTGGAAATAATTTCATAAAATGGGTTCAAATAATATACAATAATGCTACAGCAGAAATCCTAACAAATAACAATATTTCAAAACCAATAAAAATCAATAGAGGATGTCGACAAGGCTGTCCACTTTCACCTTTACTGTTTACTATGGCAATTGAACCTTTAGCGATAGCGATACGTTTACATTCACAAATATATGGAATTAAAGTTGGACCAACAGAACATAAAATCTCCCTGTACGCCGATGATATAATTTTGTTTATGTCGAATCTAAAAAAATCAATTCCAACCTTGTTGAATTTAATAAAGAATTTTGGGGAAATATCAGGATATAAAATAAATAAAACTAAATCTTCAATATTAATGCTAAATGAGACCCAGAGAAATTACCCAGCCCCTGAGGCAAATCAATTCAATGTTGTAAATCAGTTTAAATATTTAGGAATCCAAATTATGCCTAAGCTAGAATCAGTCGCCAGCGTCAACTATGAAGCCTTAATGTCAGATATCAATGAGTTAACTCAGAGATGGATGTCACTACCAATGTCGATGATCGGGAGAATCAATATACTTAAAAGTAATATTTTACCTAAAATACTTTATTTATTTCAATACATTCCCTTATCACCACCTTTAGATCTATTCTCAAGAATAAAAAAAAAGTTAGTGGAATTTATATGGAACAACAGGAGGGCTAGATTACGTCTGTCTTTATTATATTTACCATTTGATCGTGGAGGTCTGAAATGTCCAAATTTTATGTTGTATTATTGGTCGGCACAACTGAGGTCTATGACATATTATTTTTCATCAAATGATCTCCCTCACTGGACTGAAATGGAATCATACAATTTACCTTTACCTCTTCCCATATTCATATACTCAGATTCGGCAAAAAAATTACAAAAACAAGTTAAAAATCCATTTGTAAAGCATATGATCAAAATATGGTGTGAAGCTAAAAACTATTTAAAAGAACCACAGTTATTGTCACAATTTAGTCCAATATGGGGTAATCAATATTTTAAACCAGGGAGAGCGGACGCTGTATTTAAAGTATGGAATTTAAAAGGGATACAAAAGATTCAGGATTTATATTTGCCATGTGCAGACAACATAATGTCTTTTGAAGAGCTGAGGATCAAATTTAATCTCAATAGAACACATTTTTTTAAATATCTTCAACTTAGAAACTTTATTCGATCAAATCAAAATAAAGCTCTCACTCGACCTATTTATTCATCCTTGGAAAAAATGATGATGAAAGATAGTAAAAGAAAGGGTATTATTTCAGAGTTTTATAACTCATTGACACTATCTTCAAGTGAAAATTCACTGAAAAGATTAAACTACTGGAAAGAAGATCTGCAAATTGAAATTTCGGAGGAACAATGGGAATTGGCTTGTACAGAAGCTCAAACCAAATCAATAAATGCACGCCTTAAATTGATACATTTCAAATGGTTAATGCGGATGTATGTTACACTGGAGGAGTTAAATAGATATAACAAAAATATACCAGATACATGCACAAAATGCATGGAAAGTAAAGGAACCCTATTTCATTGTTTATGGGAATGTAGATTAATAAGAATGTTTTGGGAAGAGGTGAGGGTAACAGTTGAAAAAATAATCTCAAAACAAATCATACTGAATCCTAAACTGTTTTTGTTGGGTCTGTACCCAGAAAAGCATAATTTTAATAAAAGTGAAAGAACATTCATAGACCTCAGTTTGCTTAATGCCAAAAAATGTATTGCACTATTATGGAAAAAGACTCATAGACCAGATGTGACTCAGTGGTTAAGACAGATGTTAACAAACCTTCCATTAGAAAGAATAACATATATACTGAAATCAAAGGAAATTGTGTTTGAGAATATATGGAGACCTTTTATTGATTATGTAAAAAATTTCAACATAACTCTTGAAGAAGAAGGTGAATGATATGTGTGGACCTTGTAAATTCCAAACTGGTGAACATAATATGTATACTTATGTATTGGATTGTCTAGACTAAACAGAGGAGCATTGTTGAAGACTTGATTTTGTTGGTGGTTGTTGGTGTTTTTAGTGCATTTTTTTTTTTTTTGTAGTACTTTAGCGTTAGTGTTTGATTGTTTGTATCATGTTTGTTAAAAAAAAAAAGGTTCAATAAAGATATTGTGGAAAAAAAAATGTAGTGTGAAATATGTAAAATAGTGCTTTCTTTCACTATTATTTTAGGCTTTTGTGACTTACATATATCAAAAAATAGGCATTTATGTTTTTGTAACAATCAACAAACATCCAATTCATTCATTAATGGGAGCAAAGAAGAAAAATACAGACAAATAAAGAAAAAAGTCAGAAATAGTTTTAATGTACTGATCCATTTCATCACAAAAGGTTACAAATAACATTTATTCATTCATTCATTCAGCTTCTTCCGCTTAATCCTTTTCGGGTCGCGGGGGGGCTGGAGCCTATCCCAGCGTCTCTGGGCGAGAGGCAGGGTACACCCTGGACAGATCGCCAGTCCATCGCAGGGCCAACACAGAGAGACAGACAACCATTCACTCTCACAGTCATACCTAAGGACAAGTTAGAATCCCCAGTTGATGCCAATTAACCTAACTTGCATGTTTTTGGCATGTGGGAGGAAACTGGAGAAATTCCGGAGTAAACCCACGCAGACACGGGGAGAACATGCAAACTCCACACAGATCACTGTTGGTCGGGGGCTGGGATCAAACCCAGGATCCCCCGGCCAAGGGTGAGTTGCTGTGCTGCCGCAGTGCTAACCACTCCGCCACCGCGCTGCCCAATAAATAACATTTAGAACGACCAAATTTCCATCCATCCATCTGTGACAGAGATCATCCTGCGCAGTTCGCCCCACACGGGACACGAACCCGTGACCTCTCAGTCAACTACACAGTTCGAGCATGGGAGACACAGCACGATCGCGCTGAGCTAAAGGTCCGACCGGTAGCTCAGCGCTACCGATACTGTATGAGGCTTTCGGGAGGGAGGTTTACTAACGTTCTACGCCAAACAGTACTAGTTGGCATCCGTTACACTCCCATCCATCCATCTTCTACCCCTTTTCTGGAGGTCCGGGTCGCGGAGGCAGCAGTTCAAGCAGACAAGCCCAGACTTCCCTCTCCCCAGCCACCTGCTCCAGCTCTTCAGAGAGGATACCAAGGCGTTCCCAGACCATCTGGGAGACAGCTGGTCTGGGAGGGTCTCCTCCCAGTGGGACGTGCCTGAAACACCTGAAGTGGGAGGCGTCCAGGAGGCATCCTAATCAGATGCCCATACCACCTCAGCTGACTCCTTTCAATGTGGAGGAGCAGCAGTTCTACTCTGAGCCTCTCCTGGATGACTGAGCTCCTCATCCTACCTCTGAGGGTGAGTCCAGCAATTCTAACGAGACAGCTCATTTCAGCCGCTTGTATCCACGATCTTGTTCATTTGGTCATTACCCAAAGCTCGTGACCATAGGTGAGGGTAGGAACGTAGACTGACTGGTAAATCGACAGCTTTGCCTTAGAACTCAGCTCCCTCTTCACCACAACAGACCGGTACAACGTCCGCATCACTGCAGATGCTGCTCCGATCCGTCTGTCAGTCTCTCGCTCCAGTCTCCCCTCACTCGTGAATAAGACCTCAAGATTTTTAAACTCCTCCACTTGGGGCAGGAGCCTGTCCCCAACCCAGAGAGGACAATCCACCTTTTTCCGGCTGAGGACCATGGACTCGGACTTGGAGGTGCTGATTCTCATCCCAGCTGCTTCACACGACCAAATTTGTTTTTATAAATATGATTGCCCCCCAGAATAAATAGTTTTTTGTTTATAATTGTTTTTGTGGAAGGAAAACTACAAAAACGTGGTTAGTGTCTCATTTTGTCTCATTTGTAGGCTTTGCGTGACGTCAGAACAACTCCAGACTATATCACCCAGAACCCTCAGACACGTTCGTGTTCGGCGCATGCGCGTAACGGCGGTCTCCCCAGGGCCGGGTATCATGGCGACATACGTGGACATCCTGAACAGCGAGTTTCCTGAGATCGACTCGGAGCTTTTCAATTACATCACAGGTGAATCGTCGGTAACGGGGCTGGGGTCCTTCCGCGGGAATAGCCGCTAACTTTCGGTGAGAGTTAGTCGCATAAAGTGTCCCTAAATCCGCCTGGCAGCATGACAGCGGAGCCTCTTTAGCCGCGAAGCTAACGGGGCTAACCGGGGCTTAGCGGGGGGACAGGTGGGTTGGAGCCGGTTAAATGGACCCGAACACCGGCTCGAGGCTGGGAAAAGAGCCCTCTTTGAGGCCCACTCGAACCATCGGGAATACAATAGGAGTTTATCAAAAAATGTGACTGGAAATGGGCGAGTTAGAGCAGTGCAGAGGATGGAAATATGACTTTATTTTTGATTTATTTGTTATTTTTTGTTAAATTTACTGGTGGTGGCTGGAGGTGAGTGACTGTCAGCAGTTAGTAGACTTAGGTGGTGTTACCGTTTTTAATTTTAATTACTCAAGTACAGAGGTGGGTAAAATATCCAGAAAATCTTCTCAAGTAAAAGTAGTTTTACCTTATATCATAATCACTAAAGTGCAGGTAAGAATGTCTCAGAAGCAAAGATGGTCGAGGCTCAGCAATCTGCAAAAAACTGTCATTACAGAATTGTGGAAAATTTTCAGAATGTTATTGAACATAAAATGACCAATTCTTAGAATATTCCATCATCTATACAATACATAATGCCATCCAAAGACTCCCAAAATCTGTAGATGTTTATCGTGCAAGAGACGCAACTGAAAATCAGCGCTGGATACCAGCCATCTTTGGGCCTTCAGATGGCACTGCATTGAAAAGAGTAACGATTCTGTCTTTATTCGTCATAGTTTGGTCTTTCGCAGCTCGGTGGTTAATAAATATCTGTGCAGATTTCACTTCTGATCTAAATAATGGTGAAAACTTTTTTTGTGTGTGTGTTTAGGTGTATTAGACAGCGGAGCCTCAGATTTCGAGGATGGCGAGGAGGTTTTTGACGCCATTGGCGAAGTTCTGCAGGAAGTGTCGGCTGATGGTAAAAACGAGGATGACATCAGAGACATCTGCCTCCAGATGTTCAACACGCTCAAACTGTGAGCTCCTGGGTCAAACCTGCTTAAATGATCGGCAGATTTGTTTCTCTTGCGAGCTGATGGCGTTAACTCGATTTGTTTTGATTTTATTCCAGTAATAACCATCATGGCGCTAAGAAGCAGGTGTTGCTGGACGCTCCTGTTCAGCTGTCTCAGATCTCTGCAAACACCGGTGAGAATATTTAAAATGGATTAGATTCTTATCCAAAATGTGAAAAATCTGGGGTCTGTTTTGTATTTTATTTGCTGGCTCCTATCACAGGAAACTTTCATCGGTCTGCAATCTGTGGCTCCAGAGCCACTTGTGTCTCTTTTACTCATAATCAGTGGCTCCCCGCGACTTGGGGTGCTTTCACACCTAACATGTTTGGGCCAGACTTTAGGACTTTTCAGTGTGGTTTGGACCAAAAGTTTAGGTGTGAAACCAAAGAGACAAACTTTTGAATGGCAGAAAGAGGCACTCATGATCCAGATCAGACTGAACCTTGGTCCGGTTGGTTTAGGGTGTGAAAGCAATTTTCAGAAAGGGTCGGACTTTCGGACCAAACACAAGAAGTTAAGGCAGCCGATAAGAGGGGAAATGAGCCATGGTAGCACTCAGAGAGAGGAACTATGGCTATTAGCAGCATAAATAATTCAATTCAGTTCAACTTTATTTATACAGCGCCATTTCATAAAACAGTCATCTCACAGTACTTTAAACTGTCGGGGGGGAAACCCCACAACTGTAGAAAGACCCCAGCAATCAGGCAATCCCCTGCTGAGCAAGCACTTGGTGACATGGGGAGGAAAAACTCCCTTTTAGCAGGAAGAAACCTTCAGCAGAACCACAAATAGTAACTTGAAAAAAATCATAAAAATGCCAAAACTTGCCAGAGGATGAGACAGTTTTTGGAAAAAAAAAAAAAAAATTGCTGAGCAATGCCTTCTGAAAATCATCACGGCAGATGAGAAATAGAAATGGTTGTTTTAATGAAGACCTGCATAATAGTCTAGCCTCACTAAACTAGTTCACCGACTAACATGATGGAGTCTGAACCAGTTTTAACTTAAAGTGCGGTTACCAACGTGCCCAGAGCTGCAGGTAAACACATTGGAGGGTGAGCAGCATGTTTGTCAACTACCGGTCTGTGCTAACAACACAAAGATGACAACAAGACGTAGGTGCATCACTGTCAGAAATAATGAGTCTTAGAAAAGTTTAAAGTGATTGTCCATCCTTTATTGCAGAGACTGCACTGCAGCATCACAGTGTCAACCAGTCTTTTTATATGAACAATGACATCATATTTTTGGTGAGCGAAGAGGAGAGAGAGAAAGGAGGAGGGAGTTGAAATTTCTGCTTTGTGTCGGTTCTTCTTATCTCAAGGTCAAAGCCCTTCATTTGAAACAGGAGGCGAAAGAAAATACATTGAATTCAAATTAACTCAGATCTACGTAATGTGCAGTTAGTGAAAGAGGATGAAATGCAACAGTACCATATTTTAAAAAAATCATCCATCCATCCATCTTCTACCGCTTTTCTGGAGGTCCGGGTCACGGAGGCAGCAGTTCAAGCAGAGAAGCCCAGACTTGCCTCTCCCCAGCCACCTGCCCAAGCTCTTCAGAGAGGATACCAAGGCGTTCCCAGACCAACTGGGAGATGTCGTCTCTCCAGTGAGTCCTGGGTCTGTCCCAGGGCTTCCTCCCAGTGGGACGAGCCCAAAACACCTCAAGTGGGAGGCATCCTGATCAGATGCCCATACCACCTCAACTGGCTCCTTTCAATGTGGAGGAGCAGTGGTTCTAATCTGAGCCTGAAATTAAGGAGCATACCATAAAGCAGGGGTCACCAACTATAACTGCAAGCGGCCCGATCAGTTGGTCCTCCTTCCCAGCTGAGGTCCAAATTAGGTGTGGGAATCTTTAGACATGTCATGATTCGATTATGACTCAGGCTCTGATTTGATTCTAAAATGACTCTCGATGCATCTTCATGCATTTTTATTCCCCCCAGTTGAAGCCCAAAGGGGTTGACAAGCCCTTTGGGCAAAGACCAAAAGGGGATTATGTTATGGGTCAGTTGGCCTGTCCGTCTGTCCCACTTTTGTGAAATCAACTCCTCCTGTAGTTTTGGTCCGATTGTTTTGAAACTTGGTACCATGGTTTGATATATTCTGATGATGTGCATATTGCAATTTGACTCTCATTGGATGACCCTGAGGTCAGAAGTTAGATTTTCCTCTAAATCTTCTAAACACAATAACTACTAAGAAATGATGTAGGCTTTTCAAATACAGTAGTTGTATCTAATACACATCTTGGACGACTTGCACCAGGCCTATTCAGTTAGCGGCCCGCGGGCCACATGCAGCCCAGAACCAACCTCCCGAGTGGCCCAGGCCCAGTCTGTGGTCCAGCTTGTGAAGCAAAGGCCAACACATTTCACAGAATTGCAGAAATCCATTAATTACTACAGACTGTAAATGCAACACTCCGCGTAGCCTAGCAACCGTCATCCCACAATGCAGCACATCCCACAAAACAAACCACAAGAGTGGATGTGCAATGTTTGTTAATGTTATCAGTCTTTACTTGGGGGGTTTGTGCACTGAAGTGTTTGACAGTTCATTTTTTTGTTCAGCTAAATGCACTTTGTGATGTGCCAAGGTCAGTTATGACCAGGATGTAGTATATTTTATTTCAAAAGGGAAACAGATGTGAATGCTACTAACAGTGCACACTGAGTTTTTTTGCACTTTGAGATATGCCTGAGTAAGATGTGACCAAAATGGTTATTTACAGAATTTTTTCATTCTATGTATTTGTTGTTCATGAGGAAAAACTATTTCTACTACTTAAAGTTCTGCTCAACCCCAGCACTGTTATGTTTTGATGCGCTTTTGATGTGCCTTTGTCATGTGCCCAGTGCACATTTAAAACCAAGACAATTAATAAAAAGTGCATATTTTTTGTCAAATTGATCTGTGTTGGTTTAAAATTTGCCATATTCAACAGATCACTGAACATATGTGGCCCAGTTACATGTCTTGATTTCAAATTGTAGCCCAAATGATTTTGTAATTGAATAGCCCTGCCTTACACCCTCACCCAACTATGGGTTAGGGGTCAAGGTGTCAAAGTTAACATTGCGGTTGCGCAATGGTTTAAGTTTAATGTTTATTTGAAAGGGACATTACATACTAATGAACATTAATACAAATGTAAGTATGCCAGATTTAGCAGTACTGCTAATTTGCATCTGTAGTCCCCCTGCGGGTCACAAAAATAAACAATCATACACGAGAAGAACATCTGCAATGAAACTGAACAAAGTGTATATGCTAAAGTGAAAGAGTTAGGGTGTTACAAAACATTCAAATGTCACACGCGCGAAGTGCTGTGTATGCATACACACACAGCACCCAAGCACCTCACAGCAACAACAGACAACAACAAACAAGAGGTGGGGCATATGTGTGTGACACACGGGCACATATATATCATGTATATACCATGTATATAGTGAGGCAAAAAAGTATTTAGTCAGCCACCAATTGTGCACGTTCACCCACTTAAAAGATGAGAGAGGTCTCCAATTTTCATCATAGGTATACCTCAACAATGAGAGACAAAATGAGGAAAAAAAAAATCCAGAAAATCACATTGTCTGATTTTTAAAGAATTTATTTGCAAATTATGGTGGAAAATAAGTATTTGGTCAATAACAAAAGTTCATCTCAATACTTTGTTATATACCCTTTGTTGGCAATGACAGCGGTCAAACATTTTCTGTAAGTCTTCACAAGGTTTTCACACACTGTTGCTGGTATTTTGGCCCATTCCTCCATGCAGATCTCCTCTAGAGCAGTGATGTTTTGGGGCTGTTGCTGGGCAACATGGACTTTCAGCTCCCTCCAAAGATTTTCTATGGGGTTGAGATCTGGAGACTGGCTAGGCCACTCCAGGACCTTGAAATGCTTCTTACGAAGCCACTCTTTCGTTGCCCGGGCGGTGTGTTTGGGATCATTGTCATGCTGAAAGACCCAGCCACGTTTCATTTTCAATGCCCTTGCTGATGGAAGGTTTTCACTCAAAATCTCACGATACATGGCCCCATTCATTCTTTCCTTTACACGGATCAGTCGTCCTGGTCCCTTTGCAGAAAAACAGCCCCAAAGCATGATGTTTCCACCCCCATGCTTCACAGTAGGTATGGTGTTCTTTGGATGCAACTCGGCATTCTTTCTCCTCCAAACACGACAAGTTGAGTTTTTACCAAAAAGTTCTATTTTGGTTTCATCTGACCATATGACATTCTCCCAGTTCTCTTCTGGATCATCCAAATGCTCTCTAGCAAACTTCAGACGGGCCTGGACATGTACTGGCTTAAGCAGGGGGACACGTCTGGCACTGCAGGATTTGAGTCCCTGGCGGCATAGTTTGTTACTGATGGTAGCCTTTGTTACTTTGGTCCCAGCTCTCTGCAGGTCATTCACTAGGTCCCCCCGTGTGGTTCTGGGATTTTTGCTCACTGTTCTCGTGATCATTTTGACCCCACGGGGTGAGATCTTATGTGGAGCCCCAGATCGAGGGAGATTATTAGTGGTCTTGTATGTCTTCCATTGTCTAATAATTGCTCCCACAGTTGATTTCTTCACACCAAGCTGCTTACCTATTGCAGATTCAGTCTTCCCAGCCTGGTGCAGGTCTACAATTTTGTTTCTGGTGTCCTTTGACAACTCCTTTGGTCTTGGCCATAGTGGAGTTTGGAGTCTGTTTGAGGTTGTGGACAGGTGTCTTTTATACTGATAACGAGTTCAAACAGGTGCCATTAATACAGGTAACGAGTGGAGGACAGAGGAGCCTCTTAAAGAAGAAATTACAGGTCTGTGAGAGCCAGAAATCTTCCTTGTTTGTAGGTGACCAAATAATTATTTTCCACCATAATTTGCAAATAAATTCTTTAAAAATCAGACAATGTGATTTTTCTGGATTTTTTTTCTCATGTTGTCTCTCATAGTTGAGGTATACCTATGATGAAAATTGGAAACCTCATCTTTTAAGTGGGAGAACTTGCACAATTGGTGGCTGACTAAATACTTTTTTGCCCCACTGTATATATATGCATTTGCCACAGAGCAGCCATTGGTTATGGGTACAGTATTGGTTGTTTAAAAGCCAATTTTTACAGTGCGTCTTAAGTATTTAGTGTGGTACGTTCTCTGATTGCAGCTGGTATATTATTCCAGATCTTGGTGCCCCTCACTGATAGCACAGATTGAGCAAATGTGGTGCATCTGCGTGGGACCTCACAGTCTCCTCTAGTGATTGTTCTGGTGGTTGTGCGGGTGACAGTCCTCAGTTTAACATATTCTCCCAGGGGTGGTGGTGCATAGCCATTCAATATTTTATAAATTGAACAGGCAAATTTGAGAGTTTTATAATTTTCAAAAGACAGAAAATTGTATTTCTTGTCAATGTGACAGCAGTCATATGTGGAAACTTTCTTGAAAAGATGTTTATGGCCTTTTTGTATAAGAATTCAGTAGGTTTGATTATGGTTACACCAGTGAGTGACCAGTTGGTAAAACCGTAACTGATGTGTGAGAAGATCATTGTATGCAAAAACATTCTGGCCGCACTAACTGTCAGCAATGGTCTAATTTGTTTAAAATTTCTTAGATTGAATTTGATTATGTTTGAGATTTTTTGATGTATTTTTTAAAGGTTAGTGAGGAATCTAAAATCACGCCGAGGTACTTAAATTCCTTGACTAGTTGCAGCTCCTCCCCTTTTAAGAAAATGTTTGCGTTTGTAATATTTGGTTGTTGTTTGGCAAAGATTATGCAAACAGGGTTTTTTCAGTGTTGAGTAGGAAACATGAATTATTGAGCCAATCATAGATTTGGGTCATCGCTGTTGTAAGAATACAGGTGGCTTGTTGTGTGTTTTTTGCAGGTGTGAATATTACCGTGTCATCTGCATACATGGTAAATGCTACATCTACTATTACTATAAAACGAGTAAAGCTTGGGCCACCAAACCTGGTGCACAGGTTCACTTTGGAATCCTGACCTCTATGGGTTTGGGGTCAAAATGTCAAAGGTCAAGGTTAACATTCCTTATGACTTATTACTGCACAAAACATAAAACTAGGGCCACCAAACCTGGTACACAGCTTCAACTTGGAATCCTGATCTCTGACTATGGGTTTGGAGTCCAAAGGTCAAGGTTAGCATTCCATTTGCACTATTAAACGAGTAACGCTAGGGCCACCAAACTTGCCCCACAGGTTCCCCTTGGGATCCTGACTTCAGACTATGAATTTGGAGTCAAAAGGTCAAAGGTCAAGGTTAACATTCCCTATGCCTTATTACTGTACAGCAAGTAAAGTTAGGCTTATCAAACTTGGTACACAGGTTTACCCTGTGACCCTGAAGTGTGACTATGGTTTTGGGATCGCAAGGTCAAAGGTCAATGTCAAAATGACTTATAAACTATATCTCAACAACAAACAAAGCTGGGGTCACCAACCTTGGTACACAGGTTCACCTTGGGATCCTGACCTCTGACTATGGGTTTGGGGTCAAAGGGTCAAAGGTCATGGTTGGCATTTCTTATGCCTTATTACTGTTCAACAAGTAAAGCTAGGGCCACCAAACCTGGTATACAGTTTCACTCTGAGAAGACAGAGACCATAACCTCTGACTACAGGTTTGGGGTCAAAAGGTCAAGGTTGGCACTCCCTATGATCTCTTACTATAGAACGTGTAAAGCTCTCTAGGGTCACCATACTTGCTACACAAGTTCACCTTGGGATCCTGACCTACAACTATGGGTTGTATACTTTGTTGTGTATTTGTGGATGATGGCCTTATCATAATTTGGTTCTGCCACAGTAATTATATTGAAAAGTTGAAAATTGCTCTCTGTCAGTACGTATTGGGATCTTCAAAGAAAATGGAGGTGGGGGATATTGCACTCGCCTCAGAGTGCTCTTGTTTTTCTGTTAAGGAGTTTTCCCTCCCACTGTGTGACAACTTTTTACTTTTAAAGAAAAGTATTTGCAGTGACCTATGAATTTACTTCCAATATCTTTTAATTAAACAAATTGAAGAGAAATGTGTCATCACATGGACAGATTTATCTCAAAACGTGGTTTTAAGAAGAGTCATCCTTTCATGGACATTCTTTCAGAAGACCACAGCAGTCTCCAGGCAAGCCAATATCGTTTAACTTGCTTTCACGCATCATTTTATTAAGCTCATGTTTTAGATGCATTTAGTTCTGTATTATTTTTTTAAACAAAAGAAATCAAATGAGTTCTTTGCTTAATTAAAAAACATGTAATGTAAAGTTTAATAATACAGGAGAACACTAAATGTGTTTGACTCCAAATAAATAGCTAAAAAATTCTAAAATCTACAACTAAAGTTATAAAAATGTAAAGTTTTACAGAAGACACAAACTATTTAGCATTGCATTTTAAATATTAATATATAACAATACAATTTCACAAAAAGTCCACCTCTATACTATATTTTCAGTGTTAAAAAACAGTTTTAAACTGTAAACCTTAAAAAAAGACAAATGATTCCATGCTACAGAATTCCTTAGTTTTTTTTCTCAACAGTCAACTCTGTTCCAGCATGGATGGAGCTATAAGTCCATGATTACAGGGAGAGCGGAGGTGGAACTTTTCATGTTCAGTAACACACAGAGCTTTTACTGAGTTTTTATGTGATATCAGAGGCTACGAAAAGGACCTCCATAGCCAGCACGGACCCAACGGGATCGGGGTCCTGGGGGAGGCAACTTCACCCCTGCAACCCAGCATGGAATACTCTCGGCAGAATTGGAGGCAGAATCACCACGGTAGATACATTAAATTTTAAAATAGCACTTCAGTTCGTGGCTACAGACTGGGAATGAAGCATCTCTGTCCGGGTGGATATCCTGGCCTGTGTGTGTGGCGCCCGCAGTGAACCATGATTTTGATGTGGGTCCGACAGTCGGACCCACTGAGTCTCTGCAAGGAGCGAGTGTCGGTGGGACAGGGGAGAATGGAGAGTGCTCGAGGGCTCACACCATAAACTGTTCGGGCGGCTGCCAATACAGCATTTCATTTCCACTTTTTTCTTTTGCCAAAACAGAACGGTCTCCCTTTTTTCCAAATTGTATCAAAAGGCTTTGGGGTCCAGATGGCAAACTCTCAAGGTCCAGATCTGGACTGGAGTCCGCCGGTTGGTGACCCCTGCCGTAAAGGTTTGAATTGAACACCGTTCAATTTGTTTATATTAACTGATGGTAATAAAAATGTATTTGTGTTAATATTTTATTTAAGACATATAACTTGTTCACTGTCATATCAGTAGGTGTTCATGGTTACTGTGGTAACGCATAGAGGAGGGGGCTACAGTTGCAGGATGTTTCAAATGGAGAAATTTTGTGAAGGGCAGTCAAGAGAACAGAGTAGGGAATACAGTTGAAGTACACTATGGATTGGAACGTGGCTTTGAGCTAGAAGGAATGCTAGCATTCCGTATCTAGCATTACATGTGCATGTTCGTAAAACACTTGAGACCTCTAGCTAGTAGGACTGCTAGCGTTCCGTAAGGCACGTTCCATGTCTATGGCAGTGTACGGAACATGTACGAAACATGAACTAAACACTTATGGAACATTCCATACTCTTTGTTCTGTGTTGCAGTAATTCCCAGAAAGAAATGCCTCATATTTATGGGGACAGCAGTGGCTCAGGAGGTAGAGCAGGTCGTCCAATAACCGCGTGGTTGGCGGTTCGAATCCCACTCTCCCCAGATATCCTGCCGTTGTATCCCTGGGCAAGACACTCCACCCCAATTGCTCCTGGTGGGTCTGGAAGTGCCATGTTGGGCAGCATGCCACCATCAGTGTGTGAATGGGTGGATAGCAGGATCTGTAAAGTGCTTTGGTCATCAAGAGATGAGAATAAAAGTGCTATATAAGTGAATGCCATTTACCATTTATGATTTTTTTATTTTTTTTTTTTTTATTTTTTATTTTTTTAAATGTGGCAATTTTTTCTGAAAAATAGCTGGCAGATTTAGGAGAAAAAAGGTTGCGCATGTACAAGTGGGGGGAAAGAACATGAGGAAAAACATGGAAAACTACAAAGATAAAGAAGCAAATACTGCAATAAAATTGTCCTCACAGTAGCTGTCACGTGATGATTTCGTCACATCACTGTGCTGCATTTTATGCATGATCAGGTCACCAAACAAGTCTTCACCTCAGTGGGAATGTGACCTCCTGAGAGAGTTCCTCTGCTGATAGTTCTCCTGAAAGGTTGCAGAACTTTGTGGTGGGAAACCGTCATCTGCTGTGTTGCAGTTGCCATGGAAACAGACGTTTTTATCCTATTGCCGTTTGTTGATCCTCATGTTTGTTCTTCAGTTTCAGCCGCCACAGACGTCCAGGGCATCTGGATGATGAGACGTCCTCAGAACACCGTACGTACTCAGGACTGTTCGTGTCTGTCATTTTCTTGGTTTGTTGTTCATTCCGGCTGCAGCGTCTCTGTTTCTGTCCTTAGACGGTGGACGCCAAGAAGCTGGAGAAGGCAGAGGCCAGGCTGAAGGCCAAACACGAACGCAGGAATGAGAAGGACACCCAGAAGGCCTCCAGTCCCCTGTCAGTACACAGCATGTCCTCATATGTCCCCTCTTCTGTCCTCATAGTGTCTACAGCATGTCTTCACATGTCCTCGCCCCTCATCAATTGTCGTCACCTTCTCATCTGACTTCACCTGTCTGTACTTGTCATCTCCTGTCTTCGACTGCCGTCACATGTCCCCACATGTCCTCACGGGTCATCATATGTTGTCATTTGTCTCCATATCTCCAGACTTGTTATCACTTGTCCCAACATGTCCCCACCAGTCGCCACATCTTCATCTGTTGTCACATGTTGCCACCGGTCGTCACATGTCCCCACATGTCCTCACCGGTTGTCACATGTCCCTACTGGTCGTCACATGTCCCCGCCAGTTGCTACATGTCCCCATGCCCTTGCCTGTCATTACATGTCCCCACATATTTTCTTTGGTCGCCACATGTCCACCTCTGTTCCTACTTGTCTTTGCATTTTCTCACATATTTTAACATGTTTCTACCTGTCCTCACACGTCCCAAAATATACTCACCAGTCCTAACCTGTCATCATAGTCAGCCTCACCTGTCCCACATTTTCACGCGTCTTGACATGTCCTCACTTTGCCTCAACTGTTTCAGATGTCCTGACCTGTCCTCAGATGTCTCCTGCTGTCTCCCCCATCTTCTAACCTGTCCTCCCTTTGTCCCTTCAGGGTCCTGGAAGAGGCGTCGGCCAGTCAGGCCAGCAGTAAGAAGGACAACCGCGCTGACCAATCGGGGAAGAACCGCAGCTACGACATCCGCATCGAGAACTTCGACGTCTCCTTCGGAGAGCGGTGAGAGTCAGGGAGCAGGACCACAGACGTCCATGGGGGGTGGGGGGGGGGGTGCTGCAGAGTGACCACACTGTTCACATTTTTCTTCTGTTGGGGGGGAAATATCTTTTCACGTCTTTGAATTTAATGAGAAATGAAACTAAAGCAGCTCTGGAGCCGAGGAAAAAGGCTGTAAATGTCCAAAAAAGTTGCAAGCTTGTGTGTGTAACTTCACAGACTTATGAGTGCAAAGTTGCAAAATTGCATGTAAAAATTTAGCAGATTTCTGAGTGGAAATGGACACACCTGTAAATGAAAAGTTACCCATTTATGAGCAAAAAGTTGCCAATTTGCGAATAGAGTTGTCAGCGTGTGAGCGAAAAGTTGTGAGTTAAAAGTGGCATATTTGAGTGAAAATTTGCAACTTTGTCAATGAAAAGTCTCTGTTCTGACTCATCCCATGGCATCATTTTTGACACCAGAAAGTCAAAATAAACAGTTGACATCCCCCCCTCAATCCCGCCTGCCAGGTGTCTACTACAGGGGGCGGAGCTCTCCTTGGCGTACGGCCGGCGGTATGGTCTGATTGGCCGCAATGGTCTGGGGAAGACGACGCTGCTGAAGATGCTGGCCAGCAGAAACCTCCGCGTCCCCGCCCACATCTCCATCCTCCACGTGGAGCAGGAGGTAGCCGGGGACGACACGGCGGCACTGCAGAGCGTCCTGGAGAGTGACACGCAGAGAGAAGGGCTGCTGGAGGAGGAGAGGAGGCTGAACGCTCGCATCGCCAACGGAACGTAAGGAGGAGACAACGTCGCCGCCATTTTAACAAATGACTGAAATGGATAACTAGAAGGAGTCAAGTTTATGAAAAAAAGGTTATAATTTACAAGAGAAGATCAGCAAAATTATGGAGGACGAGAAAGAAAATTTATAGGGGAAAGTTAATAAAATTATGGGGGAAAATGGTAAAAAATTGGAGAAAGAAATTGGCAAAATTATTAGGGGAAAAATGGCAAAGTTATTAGGGAAAATTTTGCAAAATTATTGGAAAAATTCACAAAATTATTAGGGAAAATTTAAAAATAGGATATAGGTCCCTAAAAATAGGTCCCTCGTGGATTTTTGTGGGGGGTGCTTCGGGAGTATGGGGTATCGGGCTTGTTGTTACGAGCTATTCGGTCTCTGTACGACCGTTGTGAGAGTTTAGTTCGTATTGCCAACACTCGGTCGGAGTCATTCCCAGTGAGAGTTGGACTCCGCCAGGGCTGCCCTTTGTCACCGGTCCTGTTCATAATTTTTATGGACGGGATTTCTAGGCGCAGCCAGGGAATGGAGGGTGTCATGCTTGGTGACCACAGGATCTCATCTCTGTTGTTTGCAGATGATGTTGTCCTGTTGGCTTCATCCAGCAATGACCTACAGCTCTTGCTGGGACGGTTTTCCGCTGAGTGTGAAGCGGCTGGGATGAGAATCAGCACCTCCAAGTCCGAGTCCATGGTCCTCAGCCGGAAAAAGGTGGATTGTCCTCTCCGGGTTGGGGACAGGCTCCTGCCCCAAGTGGAGGAGTTTAAGTATCTTGGGGTCTTGTTCACGAGTGAGGGGAAAATGGAGCGAGAGATCGACAGACGGATTGGAGCAGCATCTGCAGTGATGCGGACGTTGTACCGGTCTGTTGTGGTGAAGAGGGAGCTTAGTTCTAAGGCAAAGCTGTCGATTTACCAGTCAATCTACGTTCCTACTCTCACCTATGGTCACGAGCTTTGGGTAATGACCGAAAGAACGAGATCGCGGATACAAGCGGCTGAAATGAGCTTTCTCCGTAGGATTGCTGGACTCACCCTCAGAGATAGGGTGAGGAGCTCAGTCATCCGGGAGAGGCTCAGAGTAGAACCGCTGCTCCTCCACATTGAAAGGAGTCAGTTGAGGTGGTATGGGCATCTGATTAGGATGCCTCCTGGACGCCTCCCAGTTGAGGTGTTTCAGGCACGTCCCACTGGGAGGAGACGCCGGGGCAGACCCAGGACTCGGTGGAGAGACTATGTCTCCCAGCTGGTCTGGGAACGCCTTGGTATCCCCTCTGAAGAGCTGGAGCAGGTGGCTGGGGAGAGGGAAGTCTGGGCTTCTCTGCTTGAACTGCTGCCTCCGCGACCCGGACCTCCGGAAAAGCGGTAGAAGATGGATGGATGGATGGATGGATGGATTTAAAAATAGGAGTAAAAGTGAACAAAATTATGGACAAAACTGCAAGATTATGGGGGAAAAATGGTAAAACTTTATAGAGAAAAATAAAGTTGGAGGAAAAAATGATAAAACTATGGAGGAAAAGACAATTATGGGGGAAATTCACAAAATCTTGAGGAAAAATTGTAAAAGCTGGAGTAAAAAAAAATTGTAAAACTGGAGGAAAAATAGCAAAATTATGGGGGAAAATTCACGTTATGGGTAAAAATTGTAAAAAATTGGAGAGAAAAAAATGGCAAAACTGTAGAGGAAAAATAGCAAAATCATGGGGAAAAATGAACAAAAAAATTATGGATAAAAATGGTAAAAAAATAGAAAAAAATTGATACATTATGGTAAAAAAATACCAGTATTAGGGGAAAAAATACTATTAACAGAAAGCTGTTTCAAGAATTAAAAAAAAAAAGATTCAGATTGATGGGGAAAAGTGTTTCTTTGGGGGAAAAACAAACTTACAACAGAAAACTGTTTGGCAGGTTGCAGAAATGTACTTTACAGCTGTAAATGTGTTGTTTTTTTGTTTTTTGTGGTCTCAGTGCCGACGGGCTGGAGAGCGTCCGACTATCTGAGATCTACGCCAAACTGGAGGAGATCGAAGCTGACAAAGCCCCAGCCCGGTAACCATGGTGACCACACACACACAGACACAGCACATAGATTTTTGTGTTCGTTGGTGTTTTAAACAGATAACGGGTGGCAGAGTTTCAAGGTTACTAAATCTGTGTAGTAAAGGCTACTATAAGTGTGTGGACAAAGGTATCTAGTTTGTTTAGTAAGGGGTACCCAAGCTGTGTGGTGGAGGGGTACCAAAATTGTCCTGCCAAAAGGTACCTAAAGGTGTGGCAAAAGGTACCTAAATTTGTGGCCAACAGGTACCTAAAGTTGCCACAAAAGGGCACCTAAATGTGTCATAAAAGGTAGGGGTGTTGGGAAAAAATCGAATAACATGAGAATGTAGATTCTCATATTACACAATCCAGAATCGATTCACAAAAATTAAGAATTGTTGTTGTTTTTTTAAAAAATTATTATTTATTTATTTATTGCGGTGGTGCCGTTGTCCCGTCACATGACACGTATTGCCACTTTGTGATACGCAGTTACACGGTGACGCTGCCGACGCAGGAGAACCACGCAGAGTAGCTTACTAGCTAGCAGCCGGATGAAACAGTTGGAATAAAGAAAAAATGGAGCAATGAGAAATTCAGCCAGTCCCATCTTCAATGAACTCAAGTTCCGGGAGAGAAAGCGCTAGACATGACACGTGTAATATGTACAGTTTGCAAAACGAAAGTCAAGTACTTGGGTAACACCACAAACACCGGGGCTCACATTAACCGCCATCACTCAGAGTTGAAAGAAGAGGAAAAAGTTGTTGGTCGTCCTGCTGAACGATGCACACTGAACCACTTTAACAAACTGCCAGCAAATTCTGAACAGGCAAAAAAAACCCAAAACCATGAAGTCTTGTAACAGCACTTTATTTGGTTTATAACTTTAATTTGTTTTTTAAGTCTTTGAAGAATTTAGATACTTAAGTTTATATTTGTGCAGGTTTAAAATTAATGTTATCTTATGGATCAATTGCATTCAGTTCTTATTGAATTTGTTCATTGCATTAATTTACTGTATATGTAACCCTTGCCTTATGTTAATTAGGTAAGGGAAATTATTAAGTGTAGACCAGTTGCTAGGTTCGTAAGGGTTACAATAGGGAATTAAAATGAGTGTGGAATGAAATAGCTGAAGGCAAGAAATGAGCAATAATGGTTATTTGTAGAGATAAAGAGAACAATCGTCGGCCTCCGTCGGTCTATGATGACCATGGAAGAGAATCCTAAACGTCTACTCTGCTGGAACAGCACCGCCTGTGGCTGAACAGGCCGATGCGCACCGGTGTTCTACCTTCCATTGTTGGGCGATGGTAGGATTCAAGCCTGGGCAGGAAGATATGGAGGACAAGATGTTACCCATGCAGCATGTCCCCCCTCTCCACGTCACTGATGAATCCAAAGGAACAGCAGGGCTGCTATAGTTTGGCACCAGCGCCGTCGCAGGAGCTGCCAGAACGATGTTGAGCACAACATAGAACTGCCTTAGGGGCTCCGACTCCGGATTTTTCCTCAGGGTTGACTCCCGAAGCCTTTCCCGTGACCGGGTGTGCCGCAAGGCAGCGGAGGTTTGAAATCAGGGTTTACCTTCCCCTAGATGGGCTACCTTCCCAGGTTGACGAGCCACCATCTACCCGAAGCATCTGGTTTTAAGGCGCCAGAGATCCGCCCTCGCCCCTTCTCCTATTAGTAAAAGCAGTTCCGCCGGGCTTAGAGACTAAACCACACGGGCAGGCTAGGAGTTGGACTTAGTTGTCAGAGGCTTTTCGAGACGCACGCCGTAAGGAGCATTTTATGAGCACTGGGAGCTTAACCCCAGTACTGCTCCTGGCTATGACAACCTTGGAACCAAAGAGAACAATATGTACAGACAATTTACAACTATACAAATATAACAACGGCCGGCATGAAATAAAACCCCAAAAATGTCCTGCTGAGCTCAGTGTTTGTTTGTCCTTTTGGTTTAGTCGTTTGACCAGTCAAGATATCTTGTATTTCCAGACTCAGGTTTCCTTTCCTCTTTTAAAGCAGCAGCTTGAGTTGTTACCACTTTGAATTCTGTGCACTGGAGAGAGGAAGTATGGTCTTCAATTGAGATCTTGGTCAGATCTCGGTTCAGTCTCGGTTCAGGTCTCGGGTCAGGCTCGCCATCTCCATTCGGAGAGAATCCAGGATCCAGAAGGTTCTTGATCGGCAACCAAAAAAACCTAGCCTGCACAACAATAATGGTATTATTGTTTACAGCTAGAGTAATTCGTTTTCCAATCTCTTCTTATATAACACTATAGCTTAGTGTTTAAATTCTTCTCTCATATTACTATTATTACAATCCAGTAACATAGTAAGATCTTACAATTCACATTTCACACCTTACAGGCATGTTTTCTTTTCTCAAAATCTCTCTGGTAGTACATGAAATACTTTTTTTTCTCATGTAACCAATTAAATGAATTTCTCTTTTTATCTCTGCATCATTTAACCATGAAATTATGATTAATCCCTTTTCACCTTGTCTTTGTAAATCATGAAATGAAATACAATTAATCTATTACATAACCAGGGAATATACTGTCCCATTACTTACAATATTCCCTTTTAAATCAGTAAAACCCTGTCTGAGCTACTGGGTTTAGCATAACCTATGAATTTACATAGGAGACCAACACAATGTGCTTTTAGCATCAAACTACACATTACATTTGACAGAAATGGTGCATAAGAACTAAAAGTACTTCAGCATACTGTTGGGAACTGAAATCACATTTAGGAAAACCATACAGACACAAAAATAGCCTTTTCCATTGCTTTTAAACAGAAAAAAATCCACTCGCGATTAGCATTAGCATAACGCTAACATTAGCATGTATTGTTTAGTACACACTCGGTTTTCACTCACCAAGATGAGGTATCAGAGTGAACACAGCAGAAGTCACAGCCTCACGGCCTCTCAAGCTCGTGCTCCCATCAACTTAGGATAATAAAGGTTTCAAATTAGTGTTTGGACAGCGTTTAGATTCATTTACAGCATCTTTCTAAATTAAACTCACCAAGAAGAGGTATCAGTGTGAACACAGACCGTCCACAACCTCTCTCGTCCGCTCTCAGATCGTAAAAGACCGAAAACCGAGTGCGCGCCTGCTGCCTCTGCTCTGAAGGCGGGACTAATATCGCTCTTAACGAATGAAAAGACCACAATCGCCCAACGTGACCATGAAACGGGAATTTAAAAGTTGGATAACGAGGATCACAGTTCCTCTTCCCAAAATAATCGTTTTTCAAAATAAAATCACACAATTGTATTAATACAATTGACATCTGAGGGGAAAAAAAGGGTCATTTTCTCAGCCGGGTTACATATAGGTAACTGTACACTGACTGCATACAGTCTGGTAGCACTGCTGTTTAAATGGATGTTCAAAGTATTTCTGATAGAATTTACTTTGGTTTTTACATGAACAGCCTATATTTCTAGAATACTGGAGGGCGACCAAACCTCCACACTGAGTCAAAGCTGTTAGCAACTGTGATGCTGGAAAGGAAAATTTTCTAAATTTATTTCATTTGTGTACAATTTCATTTTTGAAATGCACAAGTTTTCAAGAAATAAAAAAGCAGTTACTAACCTAAGCCTACTTTTTTCATTTAACAGTCTTTTATTGCAAATCAGTTGGTTATTTTTTTTGAAAATAACCCCCCCCCCCAAAAAAAAAAATACCAAAAACCAAAAAACACTGTACTCTGCTTTCATGCTTACCTCAGCATTTTTTGCAGTGGACTCTCTCCCCCCCCCCCCCCCCCCCTTGAGATTAGAGGGTTTTTGTACTGAACAGAGAGCCAAATGTTCTCTGGGCTGCACGGTGGCGCAGTGGTTTAGCACTGTGGCAGCACAGTTTTACCCTTGGCCGGGGGATCGCGGGGATCATGAGGTCGTGGGTTCGATCCCAGCCCCTGACCAACAGTGAGCTGTGTGGAGTTTGCATGTTCTCCCCGTGTTGCGTGGGTTTACTCCGGGATTTCTCCGGTTTCCTCCCGCATACCAAAAACATGTAGGTTTAGGGCGCTCGCGCACGCAGCGACCAGCAGCCGGTGGCTTGTCACCAGACTGCAAACCAAATCTACCTACGGGTACAAATAAGTAAAAAAAAAAAAAAAAAAAAAAAAAAATGTGAAGCGAAAATAGTTCTGAATCAAAAATCGATTCGGAATTGACTTGTGACCCTAAAAATCGGAATTGAATTGAATTGTGTGACTTCTAAAGATTCACAGCCCTAGTAAAAGGGTACCTAAATTTATGGCAACAAGGTGCCTAAATGTGTGGCAAGAAGGCATCTACTTTGTGTGGTAAGGCGTACCCAAGCTGTCAGCGGTGTGGTGGAGGGGTACCAAAATTGTCCAAAATTGTGTGGCCAAAAGGTGCCAAAATTGGTCTCAAAAGGTACCAAAATTGGTCTCAAAAGGTACCTAAATCTGTGGTAAAAGGGTACTTAAATGTGTGGCAAAAAAGTACCTAAATGTCCTGTAAGAAGTTACCAAGAAATTTCCAAAACTGTTTGGAATAAAGGTGCCAGAATAATGTGGGGGGAAAAAAACCCTAAAACTGAAGGAAAAAAATGTCAATTTAAATATGTAGCGCCATCAATTTTTGTTTAAAAGAAGTAACGGTTGCACATTTTGGGGGGATGGGGGGTGGAGGGCTTCCAGAAGAGCTAAGATCAGTCTCAGTAAAACCTGCTGCAGTTTTTTTAAATAATATGACATATTTTGCAAGGAAAAAAACTTAGCGTGTTGTAAATCAAGTAAAATCTTTGTTTTAACTTATTAGACTAATGCTTCTAATCGTCATGTATAAATGTCATGTATCTTCTTTAACCTGGAAGTGTCACTTCTAATCTTTTTGTTCTCCAGCCAAAGCCATTAAATGGTTCCTTTGTGTTGGCGTGAGAACCCAGCATAAACGTATTTAAAGAACTCGTGTCTGAACCTGCAGGTTCTCCTCCTCCCTCACCTCTCTGTTCTCCTCCCCAATCAGGGCCTCCGTCATCCTGGCCGGTCTGGGATTCTCTCCCAGAATGCAGCAGCAGGCCACCAAGTGAGTCACGTGTGCGGCGTTCAAGCCGGCGTTTTGGCTGTTGCCATAGCAACGCCCGCAGCAGCTGTTGACGGTCTGTTTTGTGTGTTTAGGGAGTTCTCGGGAGGATGGAGGATGAGGTTAGCCTTGGCCAGAGCGCTCTTCGCCCGGTGAGTTTGATTAAAAATGAAAACTGATGGTGATAATAATTATGACTAATTTAAAAACTAATAACGACTTTAATGATTTTATCCGTTTGTGTCATCAGGCCGGATCTGCTTCTGCTGGATGGTGAGTCACATGATCCTCCAAAAGCACAACTTTTAACTTTTTTAATTATTGAAACATTCAAATTAATCTTAAAACCAGCAGGTGAACAAATGGGAAACGTCATTATAAATTTAAAATTTTATCATGTATGTTTGTCTGCTTTTGCTTTGTTTGTTTTTTTTAGTTGCTTTTTCACCTGAATTTGTGACTTTTTTCACATAAAATCGACTTTCATGATAATTTTGGACTCTTTAACGTCAATTTATAATTATTCTTGTAAATTGAGTTTTTCTGTTGTAAATTTTAATTTTTTTATGTTAAATTGTGACTTTTTCTATTACAATTTTGGAACTTTTTGAATTAGGTATTTTTAATGTGAATTTATGACATTTTTATGAGAAAATCAATTCACATTTTTGCAAGTTTGACAAAAAAAAAACCCCAGCAAATGTACAGCAGAAAAATTTGAAAGTGTAAATTTCTGACTTTTTCATGAAACTTTTTGACCTTTTTAATGTGCATTTGTGACACTCTAAATTTAAGTTTGACTTGTTGTCTGGTAAATTTGGGTTTTTAAAAAATGTATACAGTTCTTACACATACTGTGACTTTAGTTAATTAGTGTTTTTTTTTACATTACTTTTTTACCTGAATTTGTAAGGTGTTTTTTTTAACATAAATTTGTGACTTTTTGTATAAAATTGACTTTCATTATCATTTTGAACTCTTAATGTCAATTTGTAATTATTCTTGTAAATTTGAGTTTTTCTGGTGTAAATTTTGATGGTTTTTTTTGTTTAATTGTGACTTTTTCTATTACATTTTTTCAACTTTTGAATTTTTAACTTTTAATGTGAATTTGACATTTTATTTAAAAAAATTCAAATTTTTCAAGTTTAACAAAAAAGCAGTATATTTACAGGAGGAAAATAGTGAAAGTGTAAATTTCTGACTCATTAAACTTTTTGACCTTTTTTAATGTAAATTTGTGACATTTTAAATAAAAGTTTGATTTTTTGTTTGGTAATTTTTTTAATGTGGTCTAACACATTTGTGACTTAGTTTTTTTTAAACAAGTTAATGACTTTTTTCGCCTGAATTGGTGACTTATTTACATGAATTTGAGACGTTCTTCATGTAAAATTGACTTTCATGATTATTTTGGACTCTTAATGTCAATTTATAATTTTTCATATAATTTTCAATTTTTTTCAATTTGTTTTTTTATGTAAATTTGAGTTTTTCTGTTGTAAATTTTGATTTTTCTTGATGTTAAATTTTAACTTTTTCTATTACAATTTTTGAACTTTTTAATATTTAATGTGAATTTATGACATTTTATAAGAAAACCAATTCAAATAAAAAAACTTGCAGGAGAAAAATTTGTGCAAGTGTACATTTCTGACTTTTTCATGAAACTTTTTGACCTTTTTTAATGTAAATTTGTGACATTTTAAATTTAAGTTTGACTTTTTGTCTGGTAAATTTGGAGTAAATTAATTTAACTTTAATTTGTGGGGATTTTTCGTGTAAATCTGAGAATTTTTCTGTTATAAATTTTGAATTTTTATGACTTTTCCTATTACAATTTTTGAACTTTGGAATTTGGAATTTTTAATGTGAATTTGACATTTTATAAGAACCAATTCAGATTTGTTCAAGTTTATGACCCCCCCCCCAAAAAAAAACAAAAAAAAAAAACAAGCAAATTTAGAGGAGAAAATGTGTGAAAGTGTAAATTAATGAGTTTTTCATGAAAATGTGACTTTTTCCATTAAATTTTTTTGACTTCATGTGAGTTTGTGCCCTTTTGTCTTGTAAATTTGGAAAATTATTTTAATTTTTTACCTAAAATTGTGACTTTTATAATATAAATTTGGGACTTGTTTCCTTAAAGATAAAAAATAAATTTGTGACTTTTACTTTACTTTTACTGGGCTTTTTCTCTTTTAAGTGTTTGGCTTTTTCTTGCAAACTGGCAACTTTCCATCCATCCATCCATCTTCTTCCGCTTAATCCTTTTCGGGTCGCGGGGGGGCTGGAGCCTATCCCAGCATCTTTGGGTGAGAGGCAGGGTCCACCCTGGACAGATCGCCAGTCCATTGCAGGGCCAACACAGAGAGACAGACAACCATTCACTCTCACAGTCAGACCTAAGGACAATTTAGAATCCCCAGTTTGATGCCAGTTAACCTAACTTGCATGTGGGAGGAAACCGGAGAAATCCCGGAGTAAACCCACGCAGACACGGGGAGAACATGCAAACTCCACACAGATCACTGTTGGTCGGGGGCTGGGATTGAACCCAGGATCCCCCGGCCAAGGGTGAGTTACTGTGCTGCCACAGTGCTCACCACTCCGCCACCGCGCTGCCCACTGGCAACTTTATTCTTGTAAAAAAAAATTTACAACTTTAGTTTTGTAATATTCTTTGCTATTTTCAGACAAGTTGTTTTTTGTGTAAATTAATTAAAGTCACAGGTAAAGTTGCCATTCTCCTAAATTTGCAGGTTTTCATGTTTTTCGTGCAAGTTTTGCTTTTTTTTCTTGGAAAATTGCAGCTTTTGTGACTGTCTTGTAACTTTTTGTGACTTAAACCAACATCACATGAAGGCTGTTGTGCTTTTGGAGATTTTTCTGCTCCAAAACAGTTTCTGTGCAGGGATTTCCAGTGAATAAAACTGTCCCTGTACTCTTCCACCAGCGGTCCCTGGTGCTTAAAAGGTTCCCATGGTGGGAAGTCACTCACATATTTCCTCTGTCGCAGTACTTGTGTGTTATGTGCGGTCCCTGTTGAACCACGTTGTTCAACACCTCCTAAACATTGTTTGTTTGCGTCTCAGAGCCGACGAACATGTTGGACGTCAGAGCCATTCTTTGGTTGGAGAACTACCTACAGGTTGGTTTGAGCTCAGCAGGATTTTATCATCAGAAAATAAAGGTCAAGCCCTAAATTAAACCTCCGACCTTTGGCTCTTCCTCCTTCAGACGTGGCAGTCCACCATCTTGGTCGTCTCCCACGACAGAAACTTCCTGAACGCCGTGGTAACAGACATCGTCCACCTGCACTCCCAGAGGCTTGACAGCTACCGTGGCAACTACGAAAACTTCATGAAGACCAAAGAGGACAGACTGAAGAACCAGCAGAGGGAGTACGAGGCCCAGCTGCAGTACAGGCAGCACATACAGGTAACCACGGCACTCTCAGAATCGGTCACGGCTGCGGGGCTTTATGTCCACACTGCAAAAAAGGAACTCTTAGTAAGAAAAAACATCTTAAGTCAAGGATATACTACTTGTTTTTTGTCTGGCCAGATAGTTTTTGTTGTCGTGCAGTTTTCTAGAAGAAAATTTTACTTGTTATAAGATATTTTTTACTTGTTTTAAGCAAATTAGGGGGATCACTGAGTGACTCTTTGAAGCACAGGCTGCTGACCCCTGGTCTAACCACATCAGAGCTCGTCTCGGCAGGGAGAGGCTGACGGGTCAGGCCGCCTAGCATTAGCTTACCTGCTGGATCATGGTCGAGTCTTATTGATAATTTTCTCTAATTCTGTCTAAACTCACCGCACATTCTCGTCCAGCTACCGTCAACGGACCATATATGCCATCCTTAGGCGTGATTTTAGCTCATTTTACAGTAGTTTATCAGACTCTGACTGCATCAAAGGTGGCTAGCTGCCATTAGCAGTTTCCCATGTACTCATTTGCAAATGTTTCTGGTCTTGTTGTGCTCCAGGGAGCGGTCACGTCCCATCGACTGCTGAAACCACACACGCTTGTCCTCCTGTGATGCTTAGTTTCGTTCTTTCTTTAAAGGTGCAGTGTGTAAAACTTTGGGTAATCTGAGTTCTGAAATGTATTGAAGCATTAGCTAATAATTTTGCTTTCCCTTGTGGAAATGTGAAAATGACGAGGCAGAGTTTATCATACGAGTCAGGTTTATTCACATTTTCCAACATCAGCAAAAACAGAAAGAGGAAAAAACTCAGACATTCGTCCTTTAAATATCCAGGACCTTCAAAGCTCACAGTCACATTGCATTTAATCACAAGTAACAATACATCTTTCCTTCAATCCTATAACATCCTCCTCATAATCTCTGGGAGACCAGGAAATCCTCCAAGGTCGTCTCTGCATACCAAAGACCAAATTTTCACATCCTCCTGTTATCTCACAGGAGGCCCAGTTCTTTGTTCTCTCTGAGATGTGAAGCTTATAGTGATACACATGTGGTCCCACATGACCCCCCCCCCCCCAACATCTAAGATGGAACAACAGAATAACAGTCTGCATGTCATGATAAAATCATTACACATTAACCCACGTGCTGCTTGGGCCTCAGTCTCCTCCTGTATCTGCTGTAAGCGGGCCTCGCCACTTCTGCGGCGCCATCCCGCTGGGGCGCTGCTGTCTTGGGGTGAGAACTGTTTGTCACTCTCTGTGGGTGTTCTGGGGAATGTCCCCGGGGGAGGTCTGCCGCGCCGAGGAGCCCTGGCCAACAGCACATCCTCGTCCGCCACCACAAAGGCGGGTTTGAGCCTGTTTATGCCAATCTTTTCCTTCCTGCCCCCCAAATCTAGCAAAAAATGTTTGTCCCCTGTTTCCAGCACTCTAAATGGTCCATCATAAGGTGGTTGCAGCGGTGGGCGATGGGCATCGTGTCTGAAAAAACAAATTCCGCGCTTTTCAAAGCCTTAGGCACAAAAACGCGTGGAAAACTGTGGTGAACGGGGCCAGGCAGCGTGCCCGATTCCGTGCCACGCTGCAACCGGTGAGACGGGGAGCTGTCTGGCACAGGATTATCTGGGAGAAACTCCCCGGGCAGCCGAAGTGGTTGCGCAAAAACTAGCTCAGCCGGGGAGGCTTCTAAGTCCTCTTTAGGTGCAGAACGCAACCCCAATAAAACCCACGGTAGCCTGTCCATCCAATTTGCATCCGTCAGCGACGCTCTGAGAGCCGCTTTCAATGACCTATGAAAACGTTCGCATAACCCATTAGCCTGCGGATTGTACGCGGTTGTGCGGTGGATCGTTACCCCCAGGCTGCGGGCCATTGCTGACCAAAGTTCGGAAACAAATTGAGGACCTCTGTCGGACATAATGTCCGACGGGACTCCAAAGCACGCTACCCATGCTGTTAAAAACGCGCGCGCCACCTCCTCGGCTGTGGTTGATGCCAGTAGGACCACTTCTGGCCAGTGCGTGGTGCGGTCCACCAGTGCCAGAAGGTGTGTGCACCCCTGTGACGGCGGGAGGGGGCCTACGAGGTCCACGTGAACGTGATCGAACCTCTTAGCCGGGATGTGAAACGGCTCCAAGGGAGCTCTCATGTGTTTGTGTACTTTGGCTCGTTGACAGGCCATGCAGGCTGCTGTCCACTCCTTAACTTGTTTGCGCAGGCTCGGCCATACAAATTTCTCTCCTACCATTTTGACCGACGCGCACACTCCCGGGTGCGCCAGAGAATGAATCGAATCAAAAACGCGGCAGCGCCCAGTGGAGACATCGCAGATTAGGGGGGGCATACCGTCTTGCAGCACCCTGTTCTCCAGCCTTAACCCTGTTTGTCCAGACTGGAGCACGCACACGTCCGCGTCGCTAACCTGATCTGCGGCCATGGCTGCATAATCTATCCCTACGCGGACTGGGGCCGCCATGGCGCGCGAGAGACGGTCTGCCACTACATTCAGTTTACCCGCCACATGCTGAATATCGGTAGTAAACTCTGAGATAGCGGCCAGCTGTCTTTGCTGCCGGCCTGACCACGGTTCTGAAACCTTGGCCATCGCGAATGTCAGCGGCTTGTGGTCAACGAACGCGGTGAAACGGCGTCCCTCCAGCCAGAACTGGAAGTGGCGAATGGCCAAGTGGAGAGCTAACAACTCCCTGTCGAATGCGCTGTATTTTCGTTCACTATCGCGCAAAGTCCTGCTGAAAAAGGCGAGCGGCTGCCAAGCCCCGGCTACATGCTGCTCCACGACCGCCCCTATGGCCACATCTGACGCGTCAGTAGTGAGTGCTATGCGGGCCGTTGGGTCTGGATGTGCTAACAACGTAGCGTTTGCCAGGGCTGTTTTGACCTCCGAAAATGCTCGCTCTCGCTCCGGAGACCATTCGATCTTATTTGTGGGTTTTTGCTTTTTGAGTGCGGCATACAATGGTTGCATGAGCTGCGCTGCGCGGGGGAGGAAACGGTTATAAAAATTCACCATTCCCAAAAACTCCTGTAACTCCTTGACCGTTTGTGGCTGGGGAAAATTTGCTACCGCGCGCACTTTGTCAGGAAGCGGAACCGCCCCTTCTGGAGAGACACGATGCCCCAAAAAATCAATCTGCGTCACTCCGAACTGACACTTCGCTGGGTTGATTATTAAACCGTGCTCTCCCAACCTCCGGAAAACTGCCGTGAGGTGGTTTTCGTGTTCGTCTTCGGACGCGCTGGCGACTAAGATGTCGTCCAGGTAGACGAATACGAAGGGGAGATCGCGCAACACCGCGTCCATCATGCGTTGGAACGTCTGCGCAGCGCCTTTAAGCCCAAATGGCATGCGCAAAAACTCGAATAGACTGAACGGAGTTATTACCGCTGTTTTGGGTATGTCCTCAGCGCGCACTGGGACTTGGTGGTAACCGCGGACCAAGTCTATCTTAGAAAAAACGCGCGCCCCCGACAAATGAACGGAAAAATCTTGGATATGCGGGATTGGGTAGCGGTCGTGTGCTGTGGCGTTGTTACAACCTGCAGAAATCTCCGCAAGGTTGCCACGAGCCGTCAGCTTTCGGGACCATGTGCAGTGGGGAAGCCCATGGGCTGTTCGAACGCCTGATGATGCCCAACTTTTCCAGGTTGGCGAACTCCTCGCGCGCTATGGTCAGTTTAGCTGAATCCAAGCGCCGAGCTTTTGCAAAAACGGGCGGTCCGGTGGTAGTAATAAAATGTTCCACTCCGTGTTTAGCGACGGCTGCTGAAAATGTGGGAACTGAGTGAGCAGTGTGTGGAACTTACCACTTGCCGTTGTGACGTTGGCTTGTGCTGTGGGCGGGGTCACTCGGGCTGTACAGGGAATAGAATAAAAAAGTGCATTAACCAGGCGCCTGTTAGCAAGATCAACCAACAAACCATGTGCGCACAAAAAATCAGCCCCCAACATATTGAAATTCACTGCAGCTATAACAAAAGTCCACTCAAATGTACGGCCGTGTAGGGACAGAAGCAGAGCCCTCTCACCAAAGGTCTTAATCTCCGAGCCGTTTGCTGCTGACGCCCCGTGACCTCTGGGAATCGCCAGCCGGTCAGCGGAGGAAGGCGTGATGAAACTCACTTGGGAGCCTGTGTCCACGAGGAATTGCCTCCCCGAGCGCGCATCCTTCAAGTAGAGCAGCTTGTTCTCCTCCCCGAGGGCCGCAGCTGCTACCGACCCCCGGTCTTGGTGTTTCCCGAGCGCTTGAACTGGCACGGTGGTATACATTTGCGTGCCTTCTCTGCAAAGCCGCGATGGTAGAAACAGAGGGTGTCTCCTCTGCGATCCTTGGCCCCCGCCGCCGTCGTCAGTGGGTCTGCTACCGCCGTCTCTGGCCCCCCGCCATCTCAGGCCATCGCGCCGAACTCCGTCGCTGCCGCGGTGGCCGCGCGCTGTTTGCTGGCGTTGAGAATCCGGTGCGCCTCCTGGGCCAGCGCGCAGAAGTCCCGCTGGTCCAACAACGGCGAACTGGCCAGGGTCGCTCTCGTGGCCAACGGAAGGGTCCTGAGGAAAATGTGGGTGAAGAGGAAATCGTCGCCGTCTGAGCCTCTCAACCTCAGCATGTTCTCCATCAGGTCAATGGGCGTGCCATCTCCCAAGTCGTTCAGAGCCAGGAGCCTCTCCCCTCTCTCCTCTACTGAGAGAGTGAAACGCTGGGTAAGTGCAGCCTTCAACCCGCCGTATTTGTCGTTGGCCGGTGGCCGCTCCAATAGGCTCTGCACATGCCGAGCCGTGCGGTTGTCGAGCTTTGCGATCACATGGTAGAATTTCATGTCATCTACCGTTATCCCCCGGAGGGCGAACTGTGCTTCGACCAAGTGGAACCAGGGGCACGGGTTGTCCTGCCAAAAGTCCGGTAGCTGGACGGTAGTGGCATACGCTTGGCTGGGAGCTCCTGACTCGGCTGGCCCGGGGGAATTTCTTTCATCCATGATACGTCTTAGGGTCACCAGTGTGGAAATGTGAAAATGACGAGGCAGAGTTTATCTCACGAGTCAGGTTTATTCACATCTTCCAACATCAGCAAAAACAGAAAGAGGAAAAAACTCAGACATTCGTCCTTTAAATATCCAGGACCTTCAAAGCTCACAGTCACATTGCATTTAATCACAAGTAACAATACATCTTTCCTTCAATCCTATAACATCCTCCTCATAATCTCTGGGAGACCAGGAAATCCTCCAAGGTCGTCTCTGCATACCAAAGACCAAATTTTCACATCCTCCTGTTTTCTCACAGGAGGCCCAGTTCTTTGTTCTCTCTGAGATGTGAAGCTTATAGTGATACACATGTGGTCCCACACCCTCTTATATAACCATTCCTAACTAAAATTTGCTGTATTTTCTCTATCATAAGATCTTTTTTTTTATACACCGTGAGAGGGTCCACTTTCATGTAGGTGGCCATTTTGAACCATTATGTCTTTCAGAGTTTTTAAATCAGATTCTAATTACACAAATGAGTTCTTGACATTATTCTAATTCTCTGAATGGGAGTAATGACCAATATATTGGAAAATATTTGCAGTTTGAAAATTGAGTGCTAGATTGCGCTAATTATTATGCACTGCACCTATAAGACGAATCTACATTAATGAATCTACATTAGTTAGCTCAGGCTGTGTTTGCTATCAGAGCTAGCCAGCTAGCCACCTGACATTAGCAATATGGTGTCTGCAACCGAGCTGAGTTGCAATACAAGAAGCAAAGCTGAAGGAAATTCTAATTCTCCCCTGAAAAATGTTGAACTTGTAGCTTGGAGTCCCCCTAGTGGCTGAGGGGGGTCTGTAGCATTTGCTGATTTCTACCCAGAAACGCCTCTGACTGCGATTGACTGTAATGCGTTTGTTTTATCGCAGGTTTTCATCGACAGATTTCGGTATAACGCCAACAGAGCAGCTCAGGTCCAGAGTAAACTCAAACTGTTGGAAAAACTGTGAGTTGCCACACATGGATCCTTAGATTTCATTCTTTCCGTCAGCTGACGTTGAGCTAATGTTTCATTTTTCTGCCACAGACCCGAGCTGAAGCCCATCGAAAAAGAAACTGAGGTCACTTTAAGGTCAGTCCTGGCTGTGATGTCGGATCAGTCCAGTGAGGTTCCACCACAGGAGCCTTTTTATTAGTTCTGGGAACTATCAGCAGTTGTTCCTTCTTGTTGTGTACTTTCACATGAAGATTATCAAGAATCATATTAGTCCCTGAAAACCCTTTTTTAAGCTCCCACTACAGTGCAGGAACTATCTGTAAGTTGTGGAACTACAATAAAAAAAAAAAACCTCACAAATTTACAAGGAAAAGTAAAAAAAAAAAAAAAAAATTGAACTTTTTCAAGGAAATTATTCAGAATTTTACATGGGGAAAAAGTCAGAAAATTATGATGGAAAGCCAAATTTATGAGAGGAAAAATTCACAATTTATGAGGGGAAAAAGTGTTAATTTTCAAGATTATTCACAATTTTATAAGTGCAGAAAAAGTCAGAAATTTATGTGGAAAAATCAAGTTTATGGGGGGAAAATTCACTCTTTTTGAGGAAAAAAATGCAAATTTATGGCAAAAATGAAGAGGGAAAAGTAAAATTTATGAGTGGAAAAAAAAAATCTAAATTTACCAGGAAAACCTTGCAAATTTATGGGAGAAAAAGTCACACATTTGAGGGACGGCAGCAAATTACCCGGGGGAACGAGACGATTTTACAAGGGAAAAAAATAAGAATGTGCATCAAATCTGCAGTTTTATACAAAGGAAAAATTCACCAATTTAGCCGGGAGAAAAATTTAAATGGATATGGGGGAAAAAGTGTAAATTTCCATGGAAAACATTTCCACATTTCTGAAGAAAAATGTGCACATTTGCGAGGGAAAAAAAACTGGCCAATGAGAGTTCCTCTGCTGATAGTTCTCCTGAAAATGTTCCAGAACCTTTGAGTGTGAAAACGGGTAATGGAACAAATCTGTGGTGGTTCCCCGCAGGTTTCCAGATAACTTTGAGAAGCTGTCTCCGCCCATCCTGCAGCTGGACGAGGTGGAGTTCTACTACAGCCGGGACCAGCCGCTCTTCTCCGGACTCAACCTGTCGGCTGACCTCGAGTCCCGGATCTGCATCGTACGTCGGCAACACAGAGACCCACAGATGGCAGCGATGATTAAAGCGGCTCGTTTTCTTTAAAACGACTCAAATGATCCATGAGGAACAGAAATCTGTTCAGCCACCCACTCAGCTTCGGTCATTTTTTTCTGGCCAAATTTGCAGCTGTTTTTCTTGTGTTTCTTACAGTTACTCTTGAATTTACATTTTTTTTTTCTACTAAAATTGTGATGTTTCTTTCCCCTAAATTTTCACGTTTTCTCATAAATTCACGACTCCTAAAACTCCTGTTAGATATGCAGTTTTTCTCACAAACTTTTGTCCTTTTTTCTTATAAATTTGCATGTTTTTCCCCACATATTTGCTGCATTTTTCTCCTGAATTTACTTTTGTTTTTTTTTTTCTTCTAAAATTGTGAGTTTTTTGTGTCTTTTTTCCAGGTAAACTCGTGCCCTTTTCCCTGTAAATTCTTACATTTGTTGCAATTGTTCTGTCTGTTTGCAGGTGGGTGAAAACGGAGCGGGGAAAACAACCGTCCTCAAACTGCTGATGGGGGAGCTGACGCCCGTCAGCGGGGTCAGGCAGGCTCACAGGTAACGAGGACAGGACCGGCCAATCAGAGCACGGCGCCTGAAGAGGCTTTTGTCATCAGTTCTGTAGTAAAATATCTATCCGAGGCCAAAAACTGACTGTATTTATGCTTTAAAATGAAAGTAAAACTCATAAGTTATCAGAGTAAACCAGTCTGTTCACGTCAAGAATTTTCCTCTTATGTGCAAAACTTTGGAGGAAAAACTGCCCAAATTTGTCTCTTTTTTTTTTTTTTTTCATCCTAAATTTCCATCTTTTTTCCCTAATTTTTTTGTATATTTATTCTCATGCATTTGGGACTTTTTTGAGCTGTTTTGTAAACTTGTAAATTTTTGATTTTTCCTTATAAACTTGACCTTTTTACTAGGAAATTTGGGTTGTTTTTCTTTGTTAAATATGCAGTTTTATTCTCCAAAATTTGCAGGTTTTTTTGTAAATTTTGTAAATTTTTCTAATAAATTGGCTCTTCTTTTTACTTGTAATTTTGTAACTTTTCCTCATCAACTTGCAACTTTTTTACTTGTAAATTTATGACTTTTCTTTATATATTTGAGACTTTTTTCTCATAAATGTACCTTTTTTTCTTCAGTAAACTTGCAACTTTTTAACTTATTTTGTGACTTTTTTACTTGTAAATTTGGGGCTTTTTCTTGATTAAACATGCAGCTTTTTTCTTTGAAAATTCATGACTTTTTTGTAAATTTTTGACTTTTGGTCTCTAAAATTTACAACTTTGTTTCATGTAAATTTGGGGCTTTTTCCTTTTAGATTTGCAACATTTTCCCTTGTTAATTTGGGACATTTTTCCTTGTATCTTTGCACATTCTTTTCAAGTAAATTTGCTTTTGTCTTGTAATTTTGCAAAATTTCCTCATGATTTTGCAACTTTTTTCCTTGTAAATTTAATATTTTTCTCTCTAAATTTGTGACTTTCATAAATTTAAAAAAAAATTTCTGATAAACTTGCACCTTTTTAACTCGTAATTTTGCGACTTTTTTCCTTGTAAATTTAATATTTTTCTCTCTAAATTTGTGACTTTCATAAATTTAAAAAAAATTTTCTGATAAACTTGCACCTTTTTAACTCGTAATTTTGTGACTTGTTTTACTTGTAAATTTGGGGCTTTTTTTTTTCTTTGTTAAACATGCAATTTCATTACTTTTTTCCTTGTAAATTTGAAGCATTTTTTCCTGTTAAATTTGTTACTTTTCTCTCATAAATCTAAAACTTTTTCTTGTGAATTTTCCTTCATAAACTTGACTGTTTTCCATTTAAGTTGTGAGTGTTGGCCCTGGCTGATATAAATGTATTTATCTTTTGGCAGCATTGATTTTGGAGAAGTTCAGACAGAATGTGAACGTCCACTGATGAGCCAAAATTTTCACTAATTTTACTAAGTTTTGCTGTAATGTGGTCACAGCCTTTTCACCATTTCTTAAATCTAAGGTCTTAAGTTTGATTAACTGGTCTAAAGATTTTAAGAAGTCTTAACTGGACCTCCATGACGGCCTGAGGAACCCCGTCCATTACTGTGACCCATTCATACTGCAGGTGGAACCTTTTATCTGGGAACTTTTGTTTCTGTCAGGAACCTGAAGATCGGTTACTTCAGCCAGCACCACGTGGACCAGCTGGACCTGAACGTCTGCTCGGTGGAGCTGCTGCTCAACAAGTTCCCTGGTAACTATAGCAACAATAACTACAGCTGTTACGACTGCATTCTGGTCTCTGATTGGCTGCCGTGTCTGCGGCGCAGGTCGGACGGAGGAGGAGTACCGGCACCAGCTGGGCGGTTACGGGATCACCGGGGAGTTGGCCACACGGCCGGTGGCCAGTCTGTCGGGGGGGGCAGAAGAGCCGGGTGGCTTTTGCTCAGATGACGATGCCATGGTAATGGGGAGCTCGGGGATCAGCTGTTGAGCTGTGTGGTGATGATGATGACGGTGACGATGTTTGTTTTGTTCCTCCAGTCCGAACTTCTACATCCTGGACGAGCCCACCAACCACCTGGACATGGAGACCATCGAGGCTCTGGCCAAAGCTCTGAACAAGTTCAAGGTCAGCGTTTAGGACACGAAACATTTTTTTTAACGTGATCAGCATGGAGGACGTGCAGATGTTTAGGACGTGAAATGCTAAAACTCTGCAGGTTTCCACTGATAGTGATGAACAGAAACTCTACCTTCCGCCTTAACCCTCGAGGCACCTTCAAAATGAATATACGCTTTTTACTCTTGGGACCCATAATGGTCCTTCTCATAAAGGTGTAATAAAAATGTCACATATAAATATTTTTCCCCCCTTTTCACTGCATCAAATCTTTTCAACAACTTCAGACCTAACCATAAGGTCATCACACATAAAGCCTGTTTTACAATTTACAATGCGTAGATGCTCCCATTGTTTTGTGGGCTGCCGTCTGGTCCGTATCCGCCGTGGACATTCCTCTCCTCGAACCCGGACCAAGTCCGTAACCCCAAGAGGGGCTCTGCTCGGACTGAAATGGTGTTGCTTGGTTTCACTGTGCCAGTCGGTCTGGCCCCAACCTTTTCTAAAGCAGTTGTAGTGGTCGCCATCATAGATGCAGATCCTCCATCCCTCTGCGGCCAAGCTCCGGAGGAATCTGGGGCTAGCACATAGGGGTCACTCACCGACACAGGCACCTCGCCGCCACGCTCTGTACCCCCTCCTGTCATTCCCCAAGTGCCGGCACTGAGACCCTCCTGTGTCAAACCTGAATGAGGCTGGTCCTGCTTGATCGCCGTGTTGTCCGTTAGTCCCTCGTCCCACACAGCGTCATCCTCTACCACTGGAACCGGAGGGTTCCACTGGTCACAATCAGACCATTCTTCCCCAGCATCATCTTTGATGGCGAGACCCAGTCCGTAGAACAAATCACAGCCCATGATTTTGTCGCCTCGGGCCGTCACGTAAAACGGGAAGTCAGCCATCGTCGCAGACTTGTACCGAACCGTTAACTCCAATGTTCCAACCGTGCACAGCCTGCGACCTCCATAACCATAAAGCAGCGCTGGGTTAGCTTTTATTCTGTAGTGGGGGAAAAAACTTCTTCTGCGTGGCCCAATTCAGCAACGACCCCTCCGCCCCCGTGTCGAGCAGCAGCGGCGCCTTCATGCTGTCCAATGTCACTGTGCAGAGCATGTACCCATTGGTACTCGAGGACACCGGGTGGATAGTTGTTGGGGGCGGGCAGTGTGATTTCTTCCATGGGCTGTCCTGCTCAGATACACGGCACACTCTAGCATAATGGTTCAAGTGTCCACACTTGCTACAACACTTCCCTCTTGCTGCGCAGTCCTTAGCCTTACTTCGGTGTTTCACGGACCTACAACCCATGCACAGGGGTTTTCCCAGGGCAGACCTTCGGCTGGTAGCGTTGGTTTCTGCGTTGTCGTCGTCCAAGCTATCCTTGCTATCTGGGCTTGCTACTAATGCTGCGGCGGTAGGCTCCAGCTGCCATTGTGACTGGTGCCAATTTAGCTCCAAGGCTAGCTTGTCTGTGGTCTCCATTTGGAGAGCTAGCTCGACAGCCCTGGCTAACGTTAAGTTACTTGGCGCCGTAAGTATCCTAGCTTGTAAAGTGGGGCTGTTCGTGTGCTCTGCCAGCTGGTCATGTACCATTTCTTCCTCCAGTGGCTCAAAACGACACTCGCTAGCTAGCTGCCTCAAGTCGTCGACAAACTGGTGGACAGGCTCACCTGCACGTTGATATCGCTGCCGGAACTGAATCCTCTGGACAGTCGCGCAATCCGGGGTGTGAAAATGGCTTGCTAGCAACTCAACGATGTCCTCAAACGAGTCCAAAGCCCCCAGTGTGCACAGAATACGCTGGCCCTCAATCCCTAGGTTAAGTACAAGGAGCGCACGAGCTCTTAGCTTAATTAGCTCACTTAGCTCATCCAGGTCGAGCGTGATGATGTAATTTTGGAAGGCCGCAAACCATCTTGGCCAGGGCACAGGCGGCTCGCCCGGGAGCTCCAGGAAGGGGCGAAGTGGTGCAATACACGCCTCCATCAGTTAATCCTCGATCACCAAATGTTATGTCTGTAAATACCTTACAAAATGACGAAGCCAGGTGAATGGACGAACTCGGCTTTATTAACCCTTGGACACACTACAGCCACCAGGCAGAGGGCACCAGTCAAAAAGAGGGAGAATAGAAATGCCCTCTGCTACTTAAAGGACGGTGCAATGGTGCGACAGGAAATGCATGCCACTACATTGCACTTCACAATAAGATTCATATTTCACAATCACCCCCCCACCCCCAAACACACAAGCACACAGTCTTCCTTCACATCACGTACTGGTAGTATCCAGGTATAATGGAGAGTCTAACCCTGGATTGATGGTACGTGTCCACTGGTCCCGTCGTTTTTCCACTTCCCATTCATTGTGTATTGGAAACGCAACGGAAAGCATTTCGGTCCGGACTGGTGAAAACCAGACTGTGGTGTGCAGAATCTCCCGTGGGTTCCCCAACAGCTCATTTGCATAGTCATTTTGATCGGTCATGATATTTTCTGGACGCAACGCTCTCATCCCGAACTTTTAAACCAGTAGTTTCTGACGTCAAATAACGACGGATTCATTAACTGAACCTACTATTTCTCGCACAAAGTGATGTTAGAAACACTTTTTCGCTGGTTTGTTTTAGGCGGGGAATGCCGAGAATTTTCATTCATTTGTTTGGTTTGCATTCACACTGCAGTGGACCAAACTGCCTGGACAACGTCACGCAGTTAGAACAGCTGCTCCTTTGGGGCGCTGTAGCCGAAACCACCACTGACCAGGAAGAAAAACTCAGCGAAGATGAAAAATCAGGCTCATCGATTGGCCAGGACCGAAAACAGAAATACACCGGAGTGGTGGCCTAGTTGGAAGAGCATCTGTCAAATTCCGGCCGGGTCATACCAAAGACCATATAAAAATGGTACTTTACGCCTTCTAGCTTGGTGCTCAGCATAATAGAATGGGGAAAGGAAAGTTAACACTCAGAGCTACCAGAGGACTGACCTCCCACTGTAGTTTTTACTACGCACAGTAGGTGTGTGGCCTCGGGTCAGCGAAACAGATAGGTGCCACCCCATACACCACATGGTGTCCCACATGCTGTGAAGGGGATTAAGAAGAAGAAAAAGGAAATCTGTTCCCTTCAGCCGGGTTGTCTGTCTGCCACAAACGAGACATTTTTTAACTTTTCTCCTCGGCTTTCACCATTAAAAGGATTTCTCAGATTTTGTGCGGTTGTCTTTTTCTACCCAAAATGTACTACGGTAAACCCCACTTCCTCTTCTCAGACTATTTATTGCTATGGTTACACAGATGCGAAGTGGCACTTCCGCCCTTTGGTCCGCTGGATTCCGTTTGGATTCACACTGCAAGCAGAGCGCACCAGACCTTGTTTACAAGAGAACCGAGACCCCCGTTTTTAGGGGGACCAGACTTCACTTGTTTGGTGCACACTAGAGTTCCAACGTGTTTTCAGACGGCACCAAATGAACTGAACTGTCCCTTTGGTGCTTTGGTCCGGACCAAACAATGGCCATCTGAATGCGCCCGAAAGATATGGAAACCAAGGACGCCATGTTGACTGGTAGCAGCCGACAGCTGAAGACCGCCCACGGACGGACTTGTTGACCATTCTAGTGAACCAGCCAGCTGGAGGAGAAGACGGGGGGACTGGGGGGGGGGGGCAGATCTGTATGTTACCTGTTGTTGTGAAGACATGAAGGAGAAATTAATAACTGCTGTTTCAGACAACCCAATACTATATGACCAGTCTTTGCCGTCATATAGAAACAACATGCAAAGGAACGAGGTGTAGAGAGCAGTGCAACATTGGCTCATCCAGCCGAAGCTCACAAACCAGGTGGTCAAATTCGCCATGTGTTGTGCGGGTCTGTAGGCTCGGGTGAACCCAAAACCATTGGCGATGATGACAAAGTCGCCTTTTGTAGCGCAAATATACCAGCACTATTAAAAACAGACTTGTCAGTCTGCTCATGGTTAATAATGACTATTCCAGTATTTCCTCCCACATTGCTCTGACTCCACCTATCCGAGAACTTGACCGGCCCCATGCCCACACCCCTTTCCTGCACCTCACTGGTACTGGTGACCGATTCCTTTCCGAAAAATCCGCACCAGTGAACACGTAGCATTACTCTGACTCTGGACGCAGTACGTTACAGCGGTGATCCGGCCTCTGCAGCAAATGGTTACCATTCTCGTCAATTTTCTAATCCCCACCCGGTGCGGACCACTGTGGAACCAATCCAGCTCGTCAGGTCCGGTTCACTAATGAAACGCAACAAGTCTATTTTTGACAGATGCCGGATACAATTCACAAGGAAATCCCGCGGTATCTCGCACTATTTAATTGCCGTTTGATAATTACAAAAAGGATTTAAGGATGGTCCGTTATTTTGAGGTTTGCTCCTCCACCACTGTGTCAAGAAGGCAAAAACTTGACTTAACATATGAACGCTTCATAGAATTAAAATTAACAGGCTACTTGCATTTTAGTTAGAGCCCAAAAATCCAGGTGGGGAGCCGCTACATTACACTTCCTTGTTGTCATCACGTCATCGCGATCGGTTCATCTCGGTCACTCTCAAGTCTTTCTTGAGAGATCGCGTTATTTTGTATAATTCTCACATGATCTTGTATTTCAAGCTGTTCTCATCCATGCCTCTGCAGAACACAAACTGATTTGGTAGGGATGAACACAAGAGTACATCCGTACTGCATCTGCAGCGGACTGTATCTGGAGTCGGTGTAAATCCTGGGTAAGTCACGCCCCCTCTTCTTCCGCATATGGGTCAGTAAATCAGAAAAATTCGTCACTGAAATGAATGGCAAGAGCAAAATTATCCTTTGATCCCGATAGAATTTTGCCCTGAGTTACACGTGTCAATTTAAAAGATACTTTTCCACGTAAATAACAGTGTAGGTTGTTTAACTGTTGAGGTATAAAGTTGTGAAAATATGTAAATTAAAAAACTACAAACACAGACGGACGGCGCTCACGTCATCTTTTCAAAGCGCGCCCAGGATGAAGTAACTAACAGTCCTTTGGATCAGCTGCAGTTCTCACAATACAAAACAAAACCTTTGTGTTGTTTTTCTCCTCTTTGGATCCTTTCATCGGTCAGAAAGCTGAAGGTGAGGTTTCAATAACCTCCCGCCATGCTCGTGTTTAGCGACGTGGGATGATGGGAGATGTTGTCCACTAATTGTTTAAACAAAAACTAAATATTATGTTATTATACGACAGCAGACAACTTTAATTATGTGGAAAATTATCTTTTAAATTGACAAACGTCATATGTGTAACTCGTGGCAAAATTCGATGGGGATCAAAAGATCATTTCGCTCTTGCCATTCATTTCATTCAATTTTTTCGATGTAAGGTCCCATATGCAGAAGTAGAGGGGGTGGGGCTTAGGCTCTATTGCACAACAGGCCTGCCCACATGTTGTTCAACATCTTCCCTCCCCCTCACAGGGCGGCGTGGTTCTGGTGTCCCACGACGAGCGTCTGATCCGGCTGGTGTGTAAGGAGCTGTGGGTGTGCGAAGCCGGGAAGGTCCGGCGCATCAATGGCGGCTTCGACGAGTACCGGGACATCCTGGAGGAGCAGTTCAGGAAGGAGGGATACCTGTAACATCGACCAATTAAAAACAAAAACCATCCATCACGACAGCCAATCAGGAGGACGCTTTATTCTCTGAAGTGACTCAGCAGCTGAGAGCTGATTGGCTGTTTTCAGTCACATGGTGAGGGCCCAGTGAACTCTACTGGAGGAGGGTTTAAGTTAAAAATGGTCCGATCTGGTTGTCGTCCCAGTGTTTCTGTCATGGAGATTTAATGGGTTTTATCGGAGCGTCAGACAAATGTTTTATTTCCATTCACAGACTAAATAAAATCATCAGATCCACTGCTTCCGCTTTCTGGTTTCAGTCTTCACAGGTTCAGATGATCGACACACAGGTGAGTCATGAACTCCCCCCAAAATCTGCTGAGCCACAGGACGTGTTTGGGTCTCATAATAATACACTGTTCTGTTAATATTAGTAACAGGAGAGATATTTACGATGTGAGACATTATTTGATTAATTTTATTTGTATTCATTTTTTTGTATTTTTATTATTTTGTTAATCATTTATTATCCCCCACCGGTTTAAGCCCAAAGGGGGATTATGTTATGGGTCCATCCGTCTGTCCCACGTTTTAAAATCAACTCCTCCTACAGTTTTCTTCCTATTGTTTTGAAACTTGGTACTATGATTTGATATACACTGATGATGCGCATATTGCAATTTGGTTCTGATTGGATGATTTTTGTGGGAAATGTAGCCCCTGACCTATGACCCTGTTTCACCTCACTTCATAGACAGTAGCTGTCTTGTGAAATCAACTCCTCCTACAGTTTTGTTTCTATTGTTTTGAAAATTAGTACCATGGTTTGATATACTTTGATGATGCGCATATTGCAATTTCACTCTCATCGGATGGCCTTGAGGTCAAAGGTCAGGTCAGCTTTTTCCCTAAATCTTTTAAACACTAACTATGCAAAGAAATGATGTAGGCTTTTCATATCGATACAGTAGTTGTATGTAATACACATCTTGGAGGACTTACACCCTCAACTATGGGTTTTGGGTCAGGGGGTCAAAGTTAACATTGCAGTTGCACTATGGTAAATGGTACATTTACTATTACTATGAAGCGAGTAAAGCTAGGGCCACCAAACCTGGTCCACAGGTTCACCTTGGGATCCTGACCTCTGACTAGGGGTTTGGGGTCAAAAGGTCAAAGGCCAAGGTTAACATCCCCTATGACTTATTACTGTACAACAAGTAAAGTTCGGGTCACCAAGCTGGGTACACAGGTTCACCCTGTGACCCTGGTGTGACTATGGTTTTGGGATTGCAAGGTCAAAGGTCAACATCAAAAAGGCTTATAGACTGTATCTCAACAACAAAGCAAGCTAGGGTCACCAAACCTGGTACATGGGTTCACCTTGGAATCCTAACCTCTGACTGTGGGTTTGGGGTCAAAAGGTCAAATGTCAAGGTTAGCATTCCATTTGCACTATTACTATGAAGCGAGTAAAGCTAGGGCCACCAAACCTGGTCCACAGGTTCACCTTGGGATGCTGACCTCAGACTATGGGTTTGGGGTCAAAAGGTCAAGGTTAACATTTCTTATACCTTATCATTGTACAACAAGTAAAGCTAGGGCCACCAAACCTGTTACACAGGTTCACCTCAGGATCCTGGCCTACAACTATGGGTTGTATACTTTGTTGCATATTCGTGGATGATGGGTTTATCATAATTTGGTTCTGCCACAGTAACTGTATTGAAAAGTTGAAAACTGCTCTCCGTCAGCAAGCATTGGGATCTTCAAAGAAAACAGAGGCAGGGGATATTGCACTCGCCCGAGTGCTCTTGTTTTAATTGCATTTTTTATTTTTAGATTTTTTTAAGATTTTATCTTTTTTAAGATAATTTGAGTTTTTTTTTAATTTGCTTTTTTTTTTTTTTAGTAAAAATTGGCTATATTTTTCTTATTAAAATTGCCTTTTTAAATTTTTGAAAGATAACATTTGGAGTTTATTCTTGTAAATTTGCATTTTTTTTTGTCATAAACTGGCTGTATTTTTCTTGTTAATTTCTAAGGTCTTTAAAATTTGCAGCCTTTTTTTCAAAATGAATTTGTGGACTTTATATTTGTAAAGAAAAAATGCTATTAATATTACAGATTAATATTGCATTTAAAGTTATATTTATTTAATATTTCATTTTAGTTAAAGTTTCATTATTTTAACTCTTTATATGCCAGTGTGACATGATATCGATGTTTTTGTTAAAAATAAACAGATTGGGGGGGGTCCAAAAAAAATGCGGGTGGGCTGTTTTTTGTTTTTTTTTTATCTCAGTCTTGGATAGGTCAAAATTTAACACCAACTTTACTGCATTATTATATAATACACATACATTTGTGACTTTATTCCACATAAATTCAAAACCTTTTTCTTATAAATTGGCAACTTTTCCTTTTAAATTTGTGACTTCTCATGAATTTGCATCTTTCTTATAAATTTGTAACTTGTTCTTGTAAATTTGACTTTTTTTCTTGTAAATTTGCAGTTTTTTCCCATGTAAATTTGTGACTTTATTACAGTAAAATTCAAAACCTTTTTCTTATAAATTTGCTACTTTTTTCCCTTATAAATTTGTGGCTCTGGAGGTTCCACACCTCCAGACTGACTGTTTCTTCCCCTGGGCTGTCCAAACTGCAAACAGTCAGAGCCCCCCCCCCCCCCCCTCCACAAACACTCACATGCACAGAACTGAGGACCTTTTTAATTATCATAATAACACTTGTTTTTGCACTCCGCACTTTCATGTATATTATTGACCCATCTGTGAAACCACTACTATGTATATTTTCCATCATCCTTGGGCCATTCTACTAAATTGTGTGTTTTGTGTGTTCTGCACTCTTATGTACATAGTTCCATCCGTAAAGCCACTACCATCCCTGTGTATATTTCCAGAATCGTGGGCTATTTTTATTTCAGTCGTGTGTTTAATCGCGTGTTCTGTAACTGTGTTTTATCTAATCCTTCTCTTACTTTACTGCGCAGTAGCCTGGTGGAGCACCCACAATTGCGTTGTACTGTACAACTGTACAATGACAATAAAGCCTGTTCTAGTCTTTTCCCACATAAATTTGGGACTTTATTCCACATAAATTCACAATCTGCACCATGCATTAATTTTTGCACAGTGTCAGATTTAAAATATACTACCCCATTAGGCCATATGATGACAAAAATATCCCCAAAGTAGTAAATTTTAATTCTGATAATGCATTAATTTTTTACCTAACAAACAGATTTAAAAAACAAAAAAACAAAAAACAGCCCGTCCACATTAAAAAACCCCCCCCATCAATATCATATTATCAAACTGGTATGTAAAGGGTTAAAATAATGAAAATTATTTAGTGTTTTCATTAGGACTGAAGTTGACTGAAAGATTGAGCCCCAAAGTGGAAAAAATATTTTTTAGCATTTTTTTTTCTTTAGCAGACATGTATGTCCTTAATGATAAGGTGCAAAATTTGTTCAGTGTAATAATCCATTAGAAAAATTAAATCCCAAATATTTTTTGAAAAAAATACAATGGTGCTTCTTGAAGTCCAGTATGAGTTCTTCAGTTTTATGGACATTGAGTTTCAGGTTGTTAGCTTGGCACCACAGCAGCAGATTCTCTACCTCCACCCTGTATGCCTTATCGTCGTCAATGATGAGCCCAACCAAGGTGGTGTCGTCCGTATACTTCACGATGACTGTGGTTGGGTGGGTTGGAATACAGTCAAAGGTGTACAGGGCATACAGTAGTGGGCTTAGCACGCAGCCCTGGGGTGAGCCAGTGCTGAGAGACAGTGAGGAGGAGTGGTGCGGGCCTGTCTGTTTGTGGGCGGTTAGTGAGAAAGTTATTTATTCAGGAGCAGGTGGGGTGGGGGGGGTCTGGAGGAGGTGCAGTTTGTTGATAAGGATATCTGGGATGATGGTGTTGAAAGCTGAGCTGTACTGTAGTCCACAAAGAGCATCCTCACATAGTTTGTTGGGTTCTCCAGGTGACAAGGGCGTCTTCTGTCGACCGGTTCGCCCTGTAGGTGAACTGGTGGGGGTTGAGGGACAGTCCCTGATGTGCTGGGACACCAGTCGCACAAAACACTTCATAAGTACAGACGTGAGTGCTATGGGTCTGTAGTCATTCCGGCTGTCTGTTGCAGTCTTTTGGGGGATGGGGATGATGGTTGAGGCCTTGAGGCATGAGAGGATGGTGGCATGTTTCAGGGAGAGAAATAAGCCTTAGAAAAGATATGATATCCACCTTATTCCTAGCCCTGATGATGCCTTGCGTGAATTATGGGCACAACTTCCTTTTCCTTGTTAAAAAACAATGACTTGGACATCAAAAATGCGAGAACAGCCTTTTGCACCTCAGAGATATATAATCATGACTTCCCACAACTATGGAGAAGTGAGAAGATGACCTTAAAAAGTGGCCTTGCAGACAGTAACTCCGTTAGTTAGTTCTGCTGCTAAGATGCTAATGCTGTAAACAAATAAAAGCTTCGAGATTTATCAGTGTGTCCACCACAATAAAGTCAGTTGCATTTTGTTAAAATATGTTGGACATAAACGGATTTACCTCAGAGCAGACGTAGAATCTAGTCAGAGCCACAATGTGCCTGGGTGTTTTCATGTCACATTTTAACGTGTGTAAAATGCTCCTGCTGCTGTCATGCCCTGAATGCTTATTTAACTTAACGTGTACAGACCTTTTCTGACAATTGTTCAAAATTTTGATCTATATTTTGTGATAATTTAAAAATTAATGCATGCTGAAGCTGCTAAGATCAAGTCCATATTGTTCCAATGCAGTGCAACGAATGCAAAATAAACTATTTGATATCTTTCTTAAATCGTTAAGCCTTAGGAAGCAAACTGTTAATATTTTTTATTTATTGTACTTCATGCAGCCTTGCATCTGGTGACATCTGTGACATTCATACAAGTGAAAACATGCCTGGTGCTCTTGTCTGTCCCACCGATCACACCAACAGTCCTTTTTAGTTTTCAGTGCATGATCTACGCATTGCTGTTGAAGCCGGCACAGGTTTAGCTGAGGTTCAGGAGCCTCGCACCACGAACAGCAACAAGTACCAGAACTACACAAAAACATTCAAAAATACAAAAACTACAAGTGCTGAAATTAACTGCCACTTGACTGCAAAACAGGTATGTGGACTGTACATTAAAACAAATTTAAAATACTTTTAAAGACACCATTGTATGCTCCACTACTCCAGTCTTGCTGACTGATTGAACACGACTTCAGCCGAAACTGGAAGCTGCCCCCACAATCGTTTCTACAGCAGCGCCCTCAGGAATAAGGTGGATACAGAAACGGGCAAAGTTATGACCAGATCAAAGTGAAATTTCAACCCTTGTGGACAAAAATGTCCATAGCGATACAAGACTTAATTAGTCACAATGTTGAGAATTTAACAAAGACTCTGACCAATAACAAATAATTTATTTCCAGTTTATTGCATACAGAATGTTATTTTTTTTCTTGGAGAGCAAAAAGGCACTTCAGCTTTACAGTCCCTTCACAAAGATTATTTAAAAAAAAAAAAAAAAACCCATCATCTAAACAGTACTGAGGTGTGAATATCCCTTTGATGTACTCAGTTTGGATTTATATTGGCAGAAAATAATCCCTTCACCACACACACACACACCTGTTCTTAGGACATTCTTGCAAAAGAGATTATTAATCTCTTATTGTTGTTTTTCACTGGAAACAAACCAGTAACAGCAGCTAAATGACCCTCAATTTCCCCTCTGGGGATCAATAAAGTATACTAAATCTAAATGACCAGTTCAATCATTTACTGATAATTATTGGAAATTATCAGCCTTGGTGGAGGTTTGAGCTCTCTGTGCTTTCTAGTTGTCTCTTTTCTCAGGAACTTTTTCATATCTTATTTCCTACTGGCCGATTCTTCTTTATTATACACCTGATAATCATTTGTGCTGACTGTGCAGATCTATTAATTTTTTTTTAACTGCAGTGGTTCTCTGTAGCGTGTTGCTATGGTAACGGATCACTGTAATTCCTCTGGCTGGTAGAGCCGAAATAAGATCTTTTCTAAAGCCTGGATTTAAAATCTTGAATTAATTTATCCAAAATTAATAATGCACCAATTTTCTTCTGTGTGAGTTTGCACCATTTTTTCCCTCATAAATTTTTAAATTTATGACTTTCTCAGGAACTTTCTTTCAATTTGCAAGTTTTACTTTTTTCTTGTAAATCTGCAGTTTTTCCCCACATAAATTTGACTTTATTTCACATAAATTCAGGACCTTTTTCTTGTAAATTTTGTAATTTTTTTTGGTAAATCTGTATTTTTTTTCTCACACAAATCTGTAACTTTATGCCACACAAATTCAGAACTTTTTTCTTGTAAATTTGCTACTTGTCATGAATTTGCATCTTTGTCCTTAAAGTCCTTGTAAATTTGCAAGCTTTTTCCTCGCAAATTTGACTTTTCTTGTAAACTTTATGTAAATTTGCAAATCTTTTCTCCTAAATATGCTTCTTTTTGCTCAGAAATTTACAACTTATTCCCTGTTGACTTTTTGTTATAGTAATATATTTGATTGAATAATTTAAGTATCCTGTGGCAGCACAGTTCATAGAGAAGCTCAAGTTTCACATGAGCTGGACTTGAACCCCAAAATTTTCAGTAATTTCAGTTTGACTAGATAGCAGGGTGGGGCTGACTGGAATCTGGTCACATAGGTTTTGTTGTTTCACAAATGTGAGGTCTTTTCCCGACTGTTTACAATTTCTTAAATGTAGCATGTCTTAAGCTGCAGAAACCCTAAGTAAAGCCAAGTCGGTGTGACAGCGTCTTCACAGCTCCGTCCTGCCTGCTGCTGCGGCGGCGGCGTTCTTCTGTCTGAGGTGAGGCACGACGGCGTCCTTGTAAAATGTCTCCAGTTTGGACACCGTCTCCTCCCACAGCTCGGCGTCGAAACTCACCGGCACCACGGCCATGTCCTTCAGGGTGAAGACAACGAAGTCGGCCTGCCGCAGCCCTGTCACTGCCAGCTGGACCTGGACTTGAGTGAAGTAGCTGTGGGACGTCTTCAGGTGGTAGACCGGACGCTGCTGGGACAGAGAAAAAGAAAATGAAATGCCTACCAATAAACAAAGCTTATGTATTTTTTTTTCTTGATTAAATAAAAATTTATAGTACATCGGGTGTATTATAAAGCTCACAATATACTCCCAGAAGTGTTAATTAAATGTCTGTGACATGATTTGATTAAAAAAAAAAAAAAAACTAACTCAGGGTTTAATTGTTGCAGTACCATTCTACACATGGCGGAGGAGCTCTCCTCAAAATGGGCTGTTTTTATAGCATATGGCTTTAAATGCTAATGAGCCCCAGTTCACCTGACAACCCCCCCCCCCCCCCCAGTCATTTCTGCATTGTGTGTTTGATGGCAACGCCAAGTTTGAGGCTAATGTTGGCTAATTAGCACCATATGTTGGATCAACATAAAAAAATGGTGAATATTAAGGTTTAAAAACCCAAATAAAGTCCTGTCAGAGACAGGGGAGTTTGAGGGGTTGGTTGCATATGATCAGTCCCTGGGGGGTAATGAATACAGAAACAACCCTGAATGAGTGAATGGCTAACTGTTACTGCAGCTAACACATGGGCAGATATTTCATGTCACGGGGGGTTAATAAATAGAACATTTTCTCCAGAGTAAAGATTGAGGGGGACACTAGATGGTCGGGGCCCGATGTGAGATTGTATATAGGGGCCTGTATTTTTGTAAAGGGGAAGAGTTCAGACCCTTTAAAACAAAAATTATCAAAACACACGAGTTGTTTTCTAGATCAAGGATTTTTGATTTTTTTGATTTTGTATACTTTATTGATCCCCCAGAGGGGAAATTGAGGGCATCCACCTGGATGGATGAAGCAGCCACGGTACGGCGCTATCCCTTAACCATTCACACACACATTCACACCTAGGGCCACTTTAGAGTCTCCAATTAACCTAACCTGCATGTTTGCAACCTTTGCCAACTGAAGAGCCATTTAACCCGTCTCAGACTAAAACTGAAGTGGCTGAGGGCCAAAACTGCAATTTGACCTTTAAAATAAAGATTATGCTGCTTAAAAAGTTCATATACATAGATCTGAATCTTATGTGGCATTAATGAATTCATACTACAACAGTGGGAAAAAAAAACCTGTCAAGCTTTACAGATAGTTTCATTCATGAAATAAAAGTATTACAAATATATTACAAATTGGTTTGTGCTGAAAAAATGTGAATACAAATATAATGTGACTAACCATATTTTTTGTATAGTTTTATCAGCACATTCATAAATTGTTTAACTCTTAAAAATATCATCCATGTCCTCCTTTCAACAGTGATCACACAGCTTTAGTTCCTGATACTTTAACCCCTTGCATTCCGGTCAATTTCCCTAAAAATGCCAAAAAATAACGTGCCCAAAGTAAATCAAAAGCTGTTCTTCAACCCTTTGCAGCATCTTCATGGGGTTGGTCTCATTTAAAAGAAAACACTTTGATTTTTTTGGCAAAACAGTCATAATCTGTCTAAGTGCTCCGGCCACTGAGTAACAGTCATCTAAACATACTGAACTTGAAGAAAATAAATTTGGCCTGGGTGTTTTTTTGGATACAAGTGCTTGCAAATAACACACAGCTTCAGATCCGGGCTGGAAAATGCAACAGAAATGTAGAACCAAGTGTTATCCAGCTGAGGTCAAAATTTTGTAACAATACCACAAAAAATGAATATATTACACAGCTTTTTCCTCAGGTAGTTCCCAGGCGTTTTTAAACTGTGCCAAATTGTGCCAAATGGCACAGTTTGGAAAAACGTCTAACTTTTGAATGATTCAATATAGAAGCTTGACGTTGGGCTCTAATGAAAGGTGACACTCAGGGCTGTGTGTGTGTGTGTGTGGGGGGGGGGGGTTGTCCCCCCCTGCTACAGAGGACGGACATCGGCCATCACTACATGACGGAATAGTCATGTGGCGATGTGGCGACCGCGGCGCAGTCACCGCGGCTCCCCCCCCCCCGCTACTCTTCTGTAGCAGGGGGGGGGTTGGGGTGTAAGGGTGTTCACGGTCTGGACGCGGCGCACAAACCGTGTACCGCAGTGCACGGACTTCGGACTTCGTGCGCCGCACAGTTGTAATTTACCAATCGGTCAAAAGTCATTTTTGATTACAATTTTCAGGGATAAAGAATAATTTAGCTTATAACACTTACCTCTTCACAGCAGCAGTGTCCTGGCGAACTTCTCTTCCTCATTGTCAGACGAACGCGACGCTGGTCCGCTTGTTACGGACTCGTGGTTCTGGTCTCGTGACCCGGTCAAAACATTATTCCATTATTGCGGTTTTGCGCTTCCATGATTGCGGTTTTGGCGAATGATTTACGACCTTCGTCGTCGGCCTCCGTCGGTCTATGATGACCATGGAAGAGAATCCTAAACGTCTATTCTGCTGGAATTAAAAAAAAAAAAAAAAAAAGCACCACCTGTGGCTGAACAGGCCGATGGCGCGAATGGCAGTCCCTGTCACACAGGTCGCACTTGTGGGTGGTCTCCGTGCTGCGGGGTCTGTGGCGGTTCTTCCTGCAGGTGCTTTTTTCATCTGCTGCAGCAGTCTGTCTTCACCCAGCCTTACACAAAACAGCTTTTGAACTTCTGTGCTTCAATTGGCTCGCTGCATTCGCAGCGTTGGTAGGCAGGTCCTTCTTGCTAGGTTTTCAGTCATTGGTTCTTCAAGGTTTCAGAAACCCAATTCAAGGCTCTTATTAGTCGAATGAGAGGTCAATCATATCTGATCTGTTCGCGGCTGTGTCTGTAGTGGAAGAACGGAAATGCAGCTTTTTTTTTTCAGTGCGCTCTTGGCGCAGCGCCCTCGTGCGCTCTAGGACGCAGAGACGTGCCCGTCCGCGGTACACAGGAGTGCAACAGGTTAATAAATTAGAGATGAAAGTTTTATTTAGAAGAAGCTACTTTTCATCCTTTTTAATGTTTCCTCATAACTAGTGCATGCCCGTAGAAATGAAGTATTCTTGTCTGAAAATGGGTAGCCCAATTAAGCTTTCCAGGCCCAAATGTAGGCTGTTTGAAAGTGGAATACAAAGAGGTGGAGCCTATATGTAGGCAATCACACACATTAGACTTTGACAAATATGAAAGGGACTGAACTGAGATTTGATTGTGTGAATATGAATTAATTATTCAAAATGAATGGGACATCCAATATCAGCGACTGTTAAGAACCCTTGTTTATTTGTTTATCAGACTTATTTGTGTGATCTTTTATGAGTTTATTTGTGTAGTTTATAGTCTATCATCAATAAACTCATGTAGTACTATAACAGGACACGTTTACAAATAGTTAAGACCCACTGTAGTGCATCCTTTTATATTTTAGCAATATTATAAGTACAAAACACCCAACATTATTATACACAGCAGAATGACCCGTTTAGCGGCAACTGTTGCATCAGTGTTGCCCAGTTGTCAGTAAATAAAAAAAAGACTTATTTCGTTATTTGGACATTTTTGTGTGTTTGGTCACGGTCTTCGTTTAGTCAAAGCGTGCATACATACAGTGGGGCAAAAAAGTATTTAGTCAGCCACCAATTGTGCAAGTTCTCCCACTTAAAAGATGAGGTCTCCAATTTTCATCATAGGTATACCTCAACTATGAGAGACAAAATGAGAAAAAAAAAATCCAGAAAATCACCTTGAAGGATTTTTAATGAATTAATTGGTAAATTCCTTGGTAAAATAAGTATTTGGTCACCTGCAAACAAGCAAGATTTCTGGCTCTCACAGACCTGTAACTTCTTTAAGAGGCTCCTCTGTCCTCCACTCGTTACCTGTATTAATGGCACCTGTTTGAACTCGTTTTCAGTATAAAAGACACCTGTCCACAACCTCAAACAGTCAGACTCCAAACTCCACTATGGCCAAGACCAAAGAGCTGTCAAAGGACACCAGAAACAAAATTGTAGACCTGCACCAGGCTGGGAAGACTGAATGTGCAATAGGTAAGCAGCTTGGTGTGAAGAAATCAACTGTGGGAGCAATTATTAGAAAATGGAAGACATACAAGACCACTGATAATCTCCCTCGATCTGGGGCTCCACGCAAGATCTCACCCCGTGGGGTCAAAATGATCACAAGAACGGTGAGCATACATCCCAGAACCACATGGGGGGACCTAGTGAATGACCTGCAGAGAGCTGGGACCAAAGTAACAAAGGCTACCATCAGTAACACACTACGCCGCCAGGGACTCAAATCCTGCAGTGCCAGACGTGTCCCCCTGCTTAAGCCAGTACATGTCCAGGCCCATCTGAAGTTTGCTAGAGAGCATTTGGATGATCCAGAAGACGACTGGGAGAATGTCATATGGTCAGATGAAACCAAAATAGAACTTTATTGTAAAAACTCAACTTGTCGTGTTTGGAGGAGAAAGAACACCATACCTACTGTGAAGCATGGGGGTGGAAACATCATGCTTTGGGGCTGTTTTTCTGCAAAGGGACCAGGATGATTGATCCGTGTAAAGGAAAGAATGAATGGGGCCATGTATCGTGAGACTTTGAGTGAAAACCTCCTTCCATCAGCAAGGGCATTGAAGATGAAACGTGGCTGGGTCTTTCAGCATGACAATGATCCCAAACACACCGCCCAGACAATGAAGGAGTGGCTTCATAAGAAGCATTTCAAGGTCCTGGAGTGGCCTAGCCAGTCTCCAGATCTCAACCCCATAGAAAATCTTTGGAGGGAGTTGAAAGTCCATGTTGCCCAGCGACAGCCCCAAAACATCACTGCTTTAGAGATCTGCATGGAGGAATGGGCCAAAATACCAGCAACAGTGTGTGAAAACCTTGTGAAGACTTACAGCAAACGTTTGACCTCTGTCATTGCCAACAAAGGGTATATAACAAAGTATTGAGATGAACTTTTGTTATTGACCAAATATTTATTTTACCGAGGAATTTACCAATTAATTCATTAAAAATCCTTCAACATTTTGTCTCTCATAGTTGAGGTATACCTATGATGAAAATTGGAGACCTCTCTCATCTTTTAAGTGGGAGAACTTGCACAATTGGTGGCTGACTAAATACTTTTTTGCCCCACTGTATGCGTTCGCATATGATATGCAATTGATCTGGCTATTCTGCTCCACAATCATGGTGGTATTAACTTTTAATTTTTAGATAGCCATGCGAGCACACCGGGAGGAGCGCCATGTTGAACTCGCAGTGCCGTTAAGGACAGCGGTGGTACACGGGTGAAGCAGCAGCCGAGTCTCCCACTGACTGGGCAGGCTGGGCTTGGCTCCCTGCGAAGGACTGCGGTACGCCGGTCCGGCTGCTGCGCCCCCCACCAGCGCACCCAGCACCTCATGTTCTCCACATATGCCGAATTATCCTTTAGAGCTACACAATCACAGCAACATTATAGTACAATTTTTTAAGCATTAAATCTTCAGTATTCTCTTTTTCTGGTCAAATTTATCGCTTTTCACTTCCATGTTTTTTTTATGGAATGCCCTGGAGACTGGTCGTGATGCCACGTATTATCCAATCAGTACAGCGTCAATCCAAAACCCCGCCCACACTTCTAGAAGCCAGAGCATGAGGAAATGGAGCGGTGGCTAAATTTTTATTGATAAAAATTACATATTTTGACTGAGCAACTCCATACTCGGGGATGCACATCCTCACAACCTCAGCAAAGCACTTATAAAATCTGAGGCCAGGTTTGAGAGATATCTGAGGAACACACACACACAGAGATTTGGTGCATTTATAGATGCTCCTTATTCAAATGTCTAAATAAATCTGTATCCTTCACCTGTTCTCCAGACTCTCAATTTGACAACTAGTGAATTGCTTGTCTGAAACTCTTCTTTATTTATTTTGGAATATAACAAAAATAATTCTAAAACAACTTTCTAAATAATATAACTTTAAAATCATTTGGTGTAAATTAAGCCAATTAGAAATAATTACAGCAGAGTGGGGAAAAAAAATGTTTAAAAAAATACCTTCTTCTGCCGAGCTAAATGGTTATAATTTTTTTTAAAAATACACGGCATTGATAGACAGTCTGCACTTCGCTGTCCAAAACCCCACAAGTAACAAACTACCAGTTATCCTGCAGACATAAAGCTGAAAACATCCTTAAAATAGAAGGCTCGGACTTCCGGTCTGGACGCCATGGCGACTGCAGCTTAACACTGAAGCTCTCAGACTCAATCCAGGATAACACCTTGAAAATCAAACTTAACAGATTTTTGGAGGAGTGAAAATCAAAAGACAAAATCATCATGTCTAAAGGAAAACAGAAGAAACTGAAATTCTCCAGGCCAGGACACGTATCGGCCGGAGAATCTGAACTGGAAGATCCCCGTTCAGAAGACGAGGAGCTGGTGATAGCTAACAAAAGGGTTAGCCTGAAATCACTATTTGAGGAACTACGACGATTTCGCCGAGATGTTATGGCCGAATTTCGGGAATTCAGAGAAGAATTGAAAAGGACAAACAGCAGAGTGGACCAGGCCGAGAACCGAATCTTGGAAACAGAGGATCGAATAAAAGTGCTCGAAGATTCTGTGCTGGACCTACGCAAAAGACAAGCAGCTATAGAGGCTAAGCTAACCGACCAAGAAGGAAAACAAAGAAGAGACAACATAAGAATTCATGGTCTGATAGAAGGAACCGAAAATGGTTTTAACTCAATGGCAGAATGCGTGGAATCCTTACTAAGAGAGAAATTGGATATTCCACAAACCACCGACTTGAAGATAGAAAAGGCACATCGTTCATTAGCCGCTAGGCCGGCGGCGGAAGCGCCCCCACGTTCGGTGTTGGTAAGATTTTCCAATTTCAAAATAAAACAAGAGGTTGTAAGACTGGCCTGGCAGAAAAAAGGATTTATGCACCAGGAGAGAAAAGTCTACGTGGAACACGATTACGCCCCGGAGGTCCTTAAAAAGCGCAGGGAATACAATGACGCGAAAAAGGTGTTAAGAGCGAAGAAATTGCGCTTTCAGACACCATTTCCTGCGAAGTTAAGGGTCTTCTACGGCGATGAAACGTGTCTCTATAATTCGGCGGAAGAAGCAACAGCTGACATGGCGAAAAGAGGGCTCCCGGTAACGGTATTTAAACCCGCGGCAGACCCGAGTGTGAAGATCAAAGCGCAAACATGGACAGCACAAAGACCCTCAAAATCCACGGACCAGCAGCGGGAAACCCAGCACCAGAGCGTCGCGGATAAACTATCCGTTTTCAGGTTGGAATAGCAACCTTTTTTTTTTTCCTCTTGAATCAATCCGCACATCCAACCCCCCTCATACAAGGTAACAAACATTAAAGGAGATGCATATTCAGCATGTGGTAAAACATTTCATGGAACAATTATATTATGTGAAACAAATAAGTCTTTGTAATAAAAAAAAAAAAAAAAAAAAAAACTTGTTAAAATAGAAATGTGACAATAATCCACATGTTCTCCTCATACTAACAAATACTGTTTTTGCGTGAATGTTTGATGTGATGGGGGTGGGAGGGTGCACACAATTTCACAGGGTTTAGGCATAAAAGGAAAAAAAAAAAATCATTACAAGTTTGGATTGGGTTCTGAAACTCACGTTAAAAGCATGGGACTACTTTCAGTGGTAAGAGAGGGCCCTCAACACGTAACAGAGTTTGAGGAATTTCCCTCAGAGCCTTCACTCCATCAAGGCTCTTACAGGGTCTTTAAAAAGACCTCAGCTCAGGAAGTTCTTATGACAGCTTTTTGTTTTAAAGTTTTTTACACTACGTTCTTAATGTTTTTCTTGTTTTTAATGTTCTTTCAGTTTCTGAGTAGCACAAAAGAGGGCCACCACACAGTTATACTAAACAAAACAACACAATGGAGAAACAGGGTGTAACCAAAATAATTTCATATAATGTAAAAGGAATCCTGAATCCAGTTAAAAGATCCAAGATTCTAGGCAAAATGAAAAAAGACAAAGCAGGAATAATACTTTTACAAGAAACCCACCTAACAGACGTGGAACACAATAAACTCAGTAGACAAGGGTTTAAAATGATCTCTTCATCTTCATATAAATCAGGGAGGAGGAGGGGAGTAGCGACATTGATATCAACCAAAATTACATTTGAAAAAAAATCAGAACACAAAGATAAAGAAGGGAGATACAGTTTGGTAACTGGGCGGCTAGAGGGAGAAGATATCACCCTGCTGAATGTGTATGCTCCCCCAGGGGCTAACTGGAAATTTTATAAAAATGTATTCGACCTAATGATAACTAAAGCTCAAGGTTTAGTGATATGTGGTGGGGACTTCAATCTTAGACTGAATCCATACTGGGATGCTTCTGGTAATTCCCCACATCAAAATAACACCCAAAACAGGAAGACTCGGATGCTACTAAAAGAACTGGGAGTCTGTGACGTGTGGAGGGAACTCAACCCCAGTGTAAAAGACTATACATTTTACTCAACTCCACATTCATCTTACTCAAGGATTGACTATTTTTTTATGTTTAATAGAGACATTGGTAGAGTAAAAACATGTAAAATAGGACTGATGGATCTCTCCGACCACAGTCCGATCTACATGGACTTAAATATCCAAAAATACACAAATAATACATTTTCTTGGAGGTTAAATTCAAATGTCCTGAAAGGACCATTGAAAGATGAATTGGAGTCAGATATTCTCAGATATTTGGAAGATAACGATAATGGAGAAGTATCCCCTTTAATACTGTGGGATGCATGTAAAGCTGTAATAAGAGGAAAGATTATTGCAAAACTGGCAACCCAAAAGAAACTAAGACAAGAAAAACTATCCACATTAGAGTCAGAACTTAGGAACCTAGAAAAAGAACACAAAGGCAACACTCATTCTACTGACTCGCTCAAGATTAAGGAAATTAAAAACCAAATAAATGAGATCTACACAATAGAAATCCAGAAGAAACTTACATTTCTGAAACAAAAATACTATGAAGCAGGCAGTAAATCGGCAAAATTGCTAGCCTATAAATTGAGGAAACATCAAACAGAAAGAGCAATCTACAAAATCAGAGACCCAGTATCAAAGGAAATAAAATTCAGAATTCAGGATATTCTTAAAAACTTCGAGAATTACTATAAGAACTTATACTCCCACAAAAAACATAAAAACGCATCCGAGGCATTCCTAAACACATTAAACCTTCCCCAACTTACGGAGTCACAAAATAAAACACTACTGTCAGAAATACATCCTAAAGAATTGGAAAAAGCAATTATGAAACTTAAAGCTAACAAATCCCCAGGAGCTGATGGCTATACAGCAGAGTGGTACAAAACCTTTAAACAGCAACTATCTCCTCTCCTCCTGAAAACATTTAATTATGTCCTCCACACAGGGGAAATCCCCCCCTCCTGGAGAGAAGGGGTCATTGCAGTTATACCTAAACCTGAAAAGGATAAACTAGAGCGCTCCAACTACAGACCAATCAGTGTACTAAATCAGGACTATAAGCTTTTTACCATTATCCTTGCCAAAAGGTTAGAGAATATACTGACAGACCTAATTCATTTAGACCAAACAGGTTTTATAAGACAAAGACAGACACAAGACAACATTCGACGCACTTTACACATAATTCATCATATAAAAAAATATAACTTAAATGCAGTCATATTAGGATTAGATGCTGAAAAAGCATTCGATTCGGTTGACTGGTCTTTTCTATACAGAATCTTATCCAGTTTCAATTTTCATAACAACTTCATTAGAACTATACAGGCATTATATAAAAAACCAACAGCTAAAATAAGGATTAACGGTAATTTATCATCATCTTTTGAACTGGAAAGAGGATGTCGTCAGGGCTGCCCCCTGTCTCCACTGCTCTTTGCAATCTTCATAGAACCTCTGAGCCAATGGATAAGACAAAACCAAAAAATTCAAGGTATTACACTTGGTCAGAAGGAACATAAAATAGCACTCTTTGCTGATGACATTTTAATATACCTAGGGCAGCCGGACACTTCTTTACCAGAACTAACCTCAGTTTTTTCAGAGTATGGAGATTTATCGGGGTACAAATTAAATATGCATAAAACCCAAGTTTTAACATTCAACTATGACCCAAATCATTATTCACTAAGCAAACTCAAAACTAACTGGGAGTCGGAATCTATGAAATATCTGGGGGTCAATATCCCGAAACAACTCAACAAAATTATATCACTAAACTATGATCCACTGGTGACAAAAATAAAATCTGACCTAGCAAGATGGAATATGATACCATTCTTGGGTATTGCACAAAGAATTGAAGCAGTCAAAATGAATATACTTCCACATCTTCTATACCTTTTCCAAACAATACCGGTAGAACCTCCCAAAAAAACATGGCAGGAGCTGGACAGAAGGATCTCAAGATTCATATGGCAGGGCAAGAGACCTAGAATCAGATATAGAACCCTACAGCTAAACAAAGACAAAGGTGGGCTCGCGCTGCCAAATATCAGGGACTACTTTAAAGCCGCACAAATTAAAACTTTAGTAGAGATATGTAACCCAGTCTACTCTGCACAATGGAAGGAGATCGAATGCCAAATAACAAGTGACATCCCCCTACAGGCGATAATAGGGAACAATGTCTTACCTAAGCTTTTGAATAACACTAACCCGTGGATAGAGACCCCGCTAAAAATTTGGTTTAAGATAGTCAGAGAGAATCAAACTAAAGAGCCCTATCGACTTCTGCAATGGATCGCCTATGATCAGGACTTTACTCCTAATAAAACAGACACCAGATTTAAAAAGTGGAAGGAGAAGGGGCTGATAAAATATTACGATTTTTTTAAAGGGCAAATCTTAAGAAGTTTTGAAGATTTGAAAAAACAAGGCCTAATAAATCAAGACCTTTACAGGTTCTTCCAGCTTAGACACCACATAAACAATATACTTAAAAAGGAGGTTTTGGAAAGGGCCCAGTCAGGTGTTCTGAAGGTCTTCTTAATGGCATATAAAGGGATCCCAGGGATCAGATACATTTCTAAAATATACCAAGGTCTTCAAGACTTAAAAGGAGACAACACATCTTATATAAAAGAGAGATGGGAAAAAGAGGGGAATTTCACTTTACATCTGGAAATATGGGAAAAGCTAAATAAACAGCAATGGAAAAGTACCTCATCCCTGCAGTGGAGAGAATTTGGATGGAAAAACTTGGCAAGATTTTTCAGAACACCTGCACAAAACAAATTTACCCATAAGGGATTGAACTGTTGGCGCTTGTGTGGTGAAAAGACTGCAAATCATTTTCATGTGTTTTGGTCATGCCCAGTTATCCACCAATATTGGACCAATGTACAGACAATATTGGGGAAAATATTCAAAATTACAGTTCCCTTTTCTTTTGTAACTTTGTATTTGGGTTTACTACCGGACTCACTGGAAAGACGAGGAGAAAAATACTTATTCAATGTTTTAATATTGGCAAGCAAAAAAGCTCCAACTAAAAAATGGATGTTGAAGGACTGTCCTACACCTGAAGATTGGACTAACGTGATCCAAGACATTTACTCGATGGAAAAGTTGACATTCGCACTGAGACAGGACATGGATGGGTTCATGAACTTTTGGCAACCCTGGACCGCATATGTGTCTTCCATTAGATCTAATCTTTGACAAATACCATTTCAATAATGGTTCCGCTCTTTGTTCCAACACTACTCAGATGCTCTTTTATCTTTATTTACTTACTTTTTCTTTTTGTTTGTTTTTTACTGGTTTGTTTGTTTTTTTTTTATTTGTTTTTTGTTTTTTTTTTCTCTTTAATTTCACTTTTTCTTTCACTTTAAAAAAAAAAAAAATAAGGGGTGTTGTAAGAATTAATCTTCCAATGTTGTCAGATATCAGAAAATAAGGGAACATGTGATGAAAATGTAAACACTGCATTGCTGTAACGACCTGTATACCCTTTACAAAAACTTAAATAAAAAAAAAAAAATAGAAGGCTCACCTCTACATCACTATCAGACAATCTTCTCTTCTCTCTTTACTTTTATTTACAAATTGTGAGGGAAAACTGTCGGCTGTAGGTCTTATTTTAGGCAAGTGTATCCAGTTGATGGTGTTTCATAGTAAAAGCACATAACAGTCACAACCATTCTTAAAATTGAATCACTATAAAGGGTTTTATTTTTTACAAAACTCAGGAAGTGTTGAGCTGTGACGGTGATAATAAATTCGCACCAATTCAGACTTCGGCCATGTCTGGTGAATCCAGCATTTATAGCACAGGCAACTAATATTAAAGTTATTGAACTGGAATTCAAGGATTGTTTCTGGTTTTTAAGGACAATTAATGTGCTGATTTTAGATCATCACATTTAAGACTTTTTATGGACCTGTGGACACTAATGTTTGTGTCCTTGTGGAGAAATTCTCTCCACATAACAGCCACATATGAACACAAATGAATCTGTCCACACACAATTAAACTCTCAATTTTCCTCTATATTTTACTTTTCCTGGATCTGCTCACGTCTTATCAAGAGTGGGGAGGATAAGCAGGAAGCTGCTGCTCTCTGTGCTCTCCACATGTCCTGCAAAGAGAGGCTCAGAGGCTCACCATGCGTGTGAGCTGCTGTCGGATGTGACACATGGTTGACAACATAATAAACAACAGAACTCTAACGTAAGGGCAATGTTCCCCGCTTCAATTTTCTTTGAAGATCCCAATACTTACTGACGGAGAGCAGTTTTCAACTTTTCAATATAATTACTGTGGCAGAACAAAATTATGATAAACCCATCGTCCACAAATATATAACAAGGTATACAACCCATAGTTGTAGGTCAAGATCCCAAGATGAACCTGTGTAGCAAGTATGGTGACCCTAAAGAGCTTTACGCGTTCTATAGTAAGCGATCATAGGGAGTGCCAACCTTGACCTTCGGACCCCAAACCTGTAGTCAGAGATTATGGTCTCAGAATGAACCTGTGTACCAGGTTTGGTGACCCTAGCTTTACTTGTTGTACAGTAATAAAGCATAAGGAATGTTAATCTTGACCTTTGACCGCAAACCCATAGTCAGAGGTCAGGATCCCAAGGTGAACCTGTGTAGCAAGGTTGATGACCCAAGCTTTCTTTGTTGCTGAGATATAGTTTATGATCCATTTTAATGTTGAACTTTGACCTTGCGATCCCAAAACCACAGTCATACTTCAGGGTCACAGGGTGAACCTGTGTACCAAGTTTGGTGACCATAACTTTACTCGTTGCACAGCAATAAGGCATAGGGAATGTTAACGTTAACCTTTGACCTCAAACCCAGAGTCAGAGGTCAGGATCTCAAGGTGAACCTGTGTACCAGGTTTGGTGGCCCTGTGGGCAACATATGTTGGTTACATATGCTCCACAAATATATTGCTGTGTGTTGATTGTATTGTGTGCTGCACGTCTCAAGGAACAAAAGGACTGAGCCTCCGAGAGAGCCTTCGGGAGGTAACGGGAAAGTGTGAGGTTTGGCCTTTGTTTCAAGGAGATGACCTGGAGAGATTTCCAGACCACCGGAGACTACGGGACAATGGTGTGAAGTTCAGAGGAGTTACATTGTGACTGGGATTAAGTACCATGTGACTGTATGTTTGATTAAACACCATGTGACTGCAGTTTTGATGTCCGGGGTATAAAAGACAGATGTGAGAAAATTCATCTTCTTTTTCTGCTTTGAAATTGTTGGAGTATGTGTTTGTGAATAAAGCTGAACCTGAGGAATAACTCAGTCTCATCCTTCCGCACATCCTCCACACTGGTGACCTTACGACGAAGCATGAGCAGAAATAATTCTCCCGAGCGGGGCTCGGCAGAAGCCAGCCTGATGACTGCCGCCACGTTCCAGCTGCCCGACTTCTGGCAGCATAGTCCGCGCTCCTGGTTTAGCGCGGTCGAGGCGCAGTTCAACCTCCGGAGAATCTCGAGAGACGACACGAAATTCTACCATGTGGTGGCGAAGCTGGACAGCCACACAGTCCAGAGGGTGGAGGATCTGGTCAATCACCCACCGGACAGTGACAAATACAGCGCATTGAAGGATGCGCTTATCAGCCATTTCACCCCCCTCGGTGCAACAGCGAGCAGAGGGGCTCCTAGCGTTGACGGAGTCGGAGAACGACAGACCCGTAGACCTGATGGTGAAAATGCTGAGGCTGAGAGACTCCGAGGATTGCGATTTTATCTTCGCCCACCTTTTCCTCCGGACCCTGCCGCCAGCGGTGAAGAGTTACCCTGGCAGACTCACCTCGGTTGGCCCGGCGAGACTACCATGGGCTGAGCAAGGAGGCGCAACGACTCGTCGACGCCCACAAATGGAGTGTGGTTTCGGCCGCGGCAGCAGAGCTAGGTGCAACGTCCAGAGACGGCATGGGGCCAGTGGTTGCAGCACCAGACTCACCGGCGACGGCAGCAGTAAGGACCAAGCGACACGGAGCGGACAACGTCCTTTGCTTCTATCATCGCCGCTTTGCAGAGAGGGCACACAAGGCCTCCCACCGTGCCACTTCAAGCGTTCGGGAAACGCCAAGACTGGGGGTCGGTAGCAGCTGTGGCCCTCGGGGAGGAGAACAAGCTGCTCTACCTGACAGATGCACGCTCGGGGAGGCATTTCCTCGTGGACACAGGCTCCCAGCTGAGTTTCATCACGCCTTCCTACGCGGACCGGCTGACGCCGTCTAAGGGTCCCCGGGTGTCAGCAGCGAACGGCTCAGCGATTAAGACCTTCGGTGAGAGGACTCTGCTTCTGTCTTTGCAGGGCCGTGCATTTGAGTGGACTTTTGTTGTAGCGGCAGTCAATTTCAACATGTTAGGAGCTGATTTTTTGTGCTCACGTGGTTTATTGGTTGATCTTGCTAACAGACGTCTGGTTAATGCACTGTCATTTCACTCTATTCCCTGCACAGCTCGAGTGGCGCCAACTGCACAAGCCAGCGTCACAGCTGCGGGTGGTAAGTTCCACGCACTCTTCACTCAGTTCCCAGCACTCACAGTCCCAACGTTTTCGGCGACAGTGGCTAAACATGGGGTGGAGCATTATATCACTACCACTGGCCCGCCCGTTTTTGCAAAAGCTCGGCACCTGGACTCAGCTAAACTGACCAGAGCGCGCGAGGAGTTTGCCAACCTGGAAAAACTGGGCATCATCAGGCGTTCGAAAAGCCCCTGGGCTTCACCACTGCACATGGTCCCAAAGGCTGATGGCTCGTGGCGACCTTGCGGTGATTTCCGCAGGTTGAATAACGCCACAGCACACGACCGCTACCCAATTCCGCATATCCAAGATTTTTTGGTGCATTTGGCGGGGGTGCGCATTTTTTCTAAAATAGATTTAGTACGCGGTTACCATCAGGTTCCAGTGCGCGCTCAGGACATACCCAAAACAGCGGTAATAACTCCTTTCGGGCTTTTTGAGTTTTTGCGCATGCCTTTTGGACTCAAGGGAGCGGCGCAGACGTTCCAACGCATGATGGACGCGGTCCTGCGTGACCTCCCTTTCGTGTTCGTCTATTTGGACGACATTTTGGTAGCCAGCACGTCCGAAGACGAACACGAAAGCCACCTCACAGCAGTTTTCCAGAGGTTGGCAGAGCACGGGTTAATAATTAACCCAGCGAAGTGTCAGTTTGGGGTGGCGCAGATTGATTTTTTGGGGCATCGCGTTTCGCCAGAGGGAGCGGTCCCTCTGCCCGATAAAGTGCGCGCAATAACAAATTTTCCCCAACCTCAAACGGTCAAAGCATTACAGGAGTTTTTGGGAATGGTTAATTTTTATAACTGTTTCCTCCCCAGTGCAGCGAGGCTCATGCAACCATTGTACGCTGCACTAAAAAAACAAAAACCCACGAATAAAATCGAATGGTCTCCTGAGCGGGAGCGCGCATTCTCTCAAGTCAAATCAGCCCTCACAAACGCTGCTTTGTTGGCACACCCAGTTCCAACGGCCCGCATGGCGCTCACCACTGACGCGTCCGATTTAGCCGTCGGGGCGGTCGTTGAACAGTATGTAGCTGGGGCCTGGCAACCGCTCGTGTTTTTCAGCAAAACCTTGCGCGATAGCGAGCGAAAATACAGCACGTTCGACAAGGAGCTGTTGGCTCTGCACTTGGCCATCCGCCACTTCCAGTTCTGGCTGGAAGGGCACCGTTTCACCGCGTTCGTGGACCACAAACCGCTGACTTTCGCGATGGCCAAGATTTCGGAACCTTGGTCGGGCCGGCAGCAGAGACAGCTGGCCGCGATATCGGAGTTTACCACCGATATCCAGCATGTGGCAGGTAAATATAATGTAGTGGCAAACTGCCTCTCACGTGCTGCGGCGGCTCCGGGCCCCGTAGGGGCAGACTCTGCAGCCATGGCCGCGGGCCAGGGTAGCGACGCGGAAGCGCACGCAGCTCCGGTCCGCGTAGGATTAGATTATGCAGCCATGGCCGCGGAGCAGGTTAGCAATGCGGACGTGCGCGCGCTCCAGTCTGGACCGACAGTGTTAAGGCTGGAGTACAGGGTGCTGCAAGATGGTATGCCCCCCCTAATCTGCGATATTTCCACTGGACGGCCGCGTCCGGTGGTACCAGTTGCGTGGCGCCGTCGCGTTTTCGACTCGATCCATTCTCTGGCGCACCCAGGGGTGCGCGCATCGGTCAAAATGGTAGGAGAGAAATTTGTATGGCCGGGGTTGCGCAAACAGGTCAAAGAATGGGCGACAGCCTGCGTAGCTTGTCAGCGAGCCAAAATACACAAACACACTAGAGCTCCTTTGGAGCCTTTTCACATCCCGGCTAAGCGCTTTGATCATGTGCATGTCGACCTGGTAGGCCCCCTCCCGTCATCACAGGGGTGCACACACACCTTTTGACAATGGTGGACCGCACTACGCGTTGGCCGGAAGTGGTCCCACTGGCATCAACCACAGCCGAGGAGGTGACGCGCGCGTTTTTAACAGCGTGGGTAGCGCGTTTTGGAGTTCCGTCGGACATAACGTCCGACAGAGGTCCTCAGTTTGTGTCCGAGCTCTGGTCAGCGATGGCCCGCAGCCTGGGGGTAACGATCCACCGCACTACCGCGTACAACCCCCAGGCTAACGGTTTATGCAAAATTTTCTATAGGTCATTGAAAGCAGCCCTCAGAGCGTCGCTTACGGATACAAATTGGGTAGACAGGCTACCATGGGTTTTATTGGGGTTGCGTTTTGCACCTAAGGAGGATTTGCAAGCCTCCCCAGCTGAGTTAGTTTTTGCACAGCCTCTCCAGCTGCCCGGGGAATTTCTCCCGGATAATCCTGTGCCAAATTGCCCCCCCGCTCAACGGTTGCAGAGCGACACGGGATCAAAAACGCTTCCTGGCCCGGTTCATCACAGCTTCCCACGCGTTTTTGTGCCGAAAGCCTTAAAAAATGCGGAGTTTGTTTTTGTCAGACATGATGCCCATCGCCCAAACTTGCGGCTGCCGTATGATGGACCGTTTAGGGTGCTGGAAACAGGAGAGAAGCATTTTTTGCTAGATTTGGGAGACAGAAAGGAGGTAATTGGTATTAACAGACTCAAACCCGCTTTTGTTTTGGCGGATGAAGCTGTGCAGTTGGCAAGGGCCCACCGTTGCGGCAGACCCCCTAGAAGGTATTAAGATAAGATAAGCCTTTATTAGTCCCACAACGGGGAAATTCCAGGATTGCAACAGCACAGGGATAGCAACACTCAGAGCAACAATCAGAAGGCAAGAAAAAAAAAAAAACAAGCAAGCAAGAGCAGCTAATATACATATGTACATATTACTATAAAATATATACAGTATATACACACACACAGACACACAGTGCAGAGCATTGTAGCTGGATGGAATAAATATATGAATATATAAACACACAGTGCAGAGCATTGCAGCTAGGTGGAATAAATATGTAAGTATATAAACACACACAGTGCGGAGCATTGTAGCTAGATGGAATAAATATACAGATATATAAAAACACAGTGCGGAGCATTGTAGCTAGATGGAATAAATATATAGATATATAAATATGAACACACCCAGTGCTGAGCATTGTAGCTAGATGGAATAAATATGTAAATATATAAACACACACAGTGCAGAGCATTGTTGCTAGATGGGATGAAACAGCATAACCCTCTACTTAGTTATCCTACATGGTATGATTATGTGCCCATACATATTCTCACCCTCCATAGCGACCGGTATTTTCCTAGTTGTATGCCGGAGGGGACCATTGTGTAAGTCTATTGCATCTTTTGCATTTAAAAACTATTAGTTTGTTACGTCTTTTTGCTATCTCTGTGAGCAGCCCTGCTTAGGTTGTACAGTCTGACAGCCGTTGGTAGGAAGGACCTACGAAACCTCTCGGTTGTGCACCTGGGATGATGTAGTCTGCTGCTAAATGAGCTCCTCGGTGCATTCAGTATGTCCTGCATAGGGTGGAACTCGGACTCCAGCAGAGATGACAGTTTAGCCACCGTCCTCCTCTCTCCTATCTCCTCCACCGGATCAAGGCGCTGCCCCAGGACAGAGCTAGCTTTCTTAATCAGTTTGTTCAGTCTCTTCCTATCGGCTGCTGTAATGCCACTGCCCCAGCAGACCACTCCAAAAGTGATGGCTGATTCTGATTGATATTCTGATTGATATTCTGATTGATATTCTGATTGATATTCTCCAGAACACCCACAGAGATTGACTAACAGTTCTAATCCACAGGCAACAGTCCCACAGCAGACTGCAGAGGCAGTAAAGCCAGCTTACAGCAAATACGCCAGAAGACTCAGGCCTAGGCAACGGGTAGATTGATATGTAGTAATGTTATTATGTCATGCATCTCTAGTTATGATTGTTCCATTTTAGACGTTTGGGGGGGGGGGGGGTCATGTGGGCAACATATGTTGGTTACATATGCTCCACAAATATATTGCTGTGTGTTGATTGTATTGTGTGCTGCACGTCTCAAGGAACAAAAGGACTGAGCCTCCGAGAGAGCCTTCGGGAGGTAACGGGAAAGTGTGAGGTTTGGCCTTTGTTTCAAGGAGATGACCTGGAGAGATTTCCGGACCACCGGAGACTAAGGGACAATGGTGTGAAGTTCAGAGGAGTTACATTGTGACTGGGATTAAGTACCATGTGACTGTATGTCTGATTAAACACCATGTGACTGCAGTTTTGATGTCCGGGGTATAAAAGACAGATGTGAGAAAATTCATCCTCTTTTTCTGCTTTGAAATTGTTGGAGTATGTGTTTGTGAATAAAGCTGAACCTGAGGAATAACTCAGTCTCATCCTTCCGCACATCCTCCACAGCCCGAGCTTTTCTCATTTTATAGTAATAGTAGATGTAGCATTTACTATTGTGCAACTGCAATGTTTACTTTGAACTTTGACCCCTTGACAGAGGCGTGCCAACCAGGGTGGCCGTGGGTGGCACTGGCCACAACTACGATCTCATTGGCCACCCTAAGTGCCACCCTAGATGAGCTGGAATGTGACAGGTCATTGAGCCTGTCAGTATTAATTCTCTGCAAGCAGTTTGTAGCTCTTTGAATTTCCTTTTAAACCACAGGTAAAACATTACGAAAATGTTAACAGACATCTGTAGTCCTTCCTCTGACTGTTTTGGCTGTGGCGCACTTGACATCGACTTGCTCTGTACTGGGGAGGAGCCTCTACGGTGGAAGCGAACAGCCAGCCGCCAAAGTTGACAGGAAGCTTGTTAAGGCAAATTTTCTCTCGTGAAAACAACATTAGTGAGTAAACAAATGCTTTGTGTGTGTGTACTGTATAATCTTTAATGTGGGAAGTTATGGGAAGCAAAGATCTGCTGTGAACATTAAAGTTTGATCAAATGTCGTGAGATATACAGCTAATGCTAGCGGTGACATGCTAACAGGAAGCCAAGCCGAGAAATAAGAATGCAGCATCTTGTTTGGCCAAAAGTTGAAATACTGGCTGAAGTAAACCCAGTATGGACTGGCAGCAGCACTTCTAGATTTTACTCTAGCATGCGTAACTTTTCCCTATACATAAACAGAGTCCTGTGAGCTGCCAGTACTCTGTCGTCTCATCTCCAAATTAGTTTGTGATTATTAATGGCAGGCAAACAGCAGACGTTAATTCAGAAATTGTATTCACGTAAAAGTGGCTTTATTTTATGAAACCCTCTTCATTACTACTGTGCTGGGTTCAGGTAATGTGGAGCAGAATGGGAGGTGAGCTCCCTTTCTGGATTTTAAATTCTACTAATACTTGGTAGAAACGGATCTTGTCCGTTTTACTGGGGATTATTGTATTTATTCTCTGGTCTTTTTACTGTTTTTTTCTGACCTCTGTGCTGCTGTAGCAAATGAATTTCCCCAGTGTGGGATGAATAAAGTGTTATCTTAACATAATCTGAGCTCCCAAGAAAGCAGTAAAATATGCATTTGTGGGTGTTGCTGTTCTATTTTAAGCAAGCCTTACGCTCTGCACCTCATGTGTGACCAAATGACTACAGACCCTGAAGTGCACAGAAGGAGTGAAACCTGCTCAAGTATAAGACCAACAGAAAGGATGCAAGGGTTTCATGTATATTTGAGACTTGACTGATAAATTTGTTAGATGTTGCTCTTCAAATTGAGACCTTTTTTTTTGTAAAATTATGAATTTTTAAATCATATTTGTTTTCCCCTCTCATAAAATTTGACTGTTTTGTAATAAATGTGCTACTTTTAATTAGATTTTTTATGATAAATTTGCAACTTTTCCCCTCCTACATTTGTGGTGTTTTTCCCTCATTCTTTTGCACCTTTTTATTTTTTTGTGAATTTGCAATTTATTTCCTTTGAAGTTTTTACCTTTAATGTATTTATCTGAAAATAATTACCACTATGTGAAAATAAAATACAAAATACACACATGCACTCTCCAGTATAACTCACACTGCACCATATAACAAAGCAGTGGACAATAATAAATTATATATTTGCTAATCCAGCATAAAAACAATATTTCTGTTCTGATTTAAATAAACTAAAATACATTCATTAAAATGTCGAAGGTTATTTTTGTCAACTGTATTATTTTGTCTGGTCCCTTCTGTTAAGAACAAGTTCTTGCTGTATAAAAAACCTTTTGAAATCAAAAGTAACTCAGAGTATCACCAAATGTACTTAAAAAGTAAGAATTGTTTCTTATTGATAAATGGATTGCGGTAAAAGCACATTATTTTATTTACAAAACTGCCTCCAGTCAAGAGATGTTTTTCTTTCTACGGCATGATGTGTTTTAGGTTCCTACCATCTTGTAGCTGCAATCATGCAATATTTCATTATGTGACCAGATGCTGAGCCTGGTAGTGACCAGTGTGAAGAAGCGTCATTTCACCCCAGACTGTAGCGGCAGTGACACAGACGAGGCTCCATATTCGTCATATGCCACACCACTCACATACAGGGGATTTCACCTTTATCATTTCACTGAAACTGAAAGTCTTGAAAACTTTAACAATTATTATTCATTATTACAAAAAAATATGAGACCCAGCTGAAGTTCATGTCTTAATAGATGCTGATGTAAATTAGCAGTTGTATCATTTCTAGCTGTGCAAGTGATTCTTTTTTTTTTCCCAGACATGTCCCAGGATCCAGCAGATGGGCCAAAGCAGCCACAGCTGAAGGCGTGCTGCAACGATCCAAGACCACAGGAAGAGGACTTTAAGCAGAACATGGTGCACACAGCACCCATGGCTTGAGTACTCATAAAAATGGGTCTGTGCACACAGCTTTGCTTGGTTTTTCCTTCCCAGTGCTCTTGAAACACCCTTTATGTCAGAAAGATATTCCAACTGGAAATGTTTGACAAACACACCATATGGTTATTGATAAAGTTTGTTCATACTTTGACTCCAGAGATGTCGACTGGCTTTGATTTATGCTATTTCAATGTACCACCCTTTTCTGAGAATGCACCCCACCCTGGCCACCCCATGAAAAAAATTTCTAGACCCACCCTGCCCCAAACCCATAGTTAGGTGAGGGTGTAAGTCATCCAAGATGTGCATTAGATACAACTACTGTATCAGTTTGAAAAGCCTACATCATTTCTTTCCGTAGTTATTGTGTTTAGAAGATTTAGGGAAAAGGAGGAGTTGATTTCACAGGACGGTTACTGTCTACGAAGTGAGGTGAAACAGGAGGTCAGAGGTCAGGGGCTACAATTCTCGCAAAAGTCATCCGATCAGAACCAAATTGCAATACGCACATCCACAGTGTATATCAAACCATGGCACCAAGTTTCAAAACAATTGGACCAAAACTGTAGGAGGAGTTGATTTCACAAAAGTGGGACAGACGGATGGACGGACTGAGCCATAACATATGGCCCTTTTCCACTAGCACCTACTCAGCCCAACTCGCCTTGACTCTGCTCGGTTTGTAGGGTTTTCCATTAGTACCTAGTACCTGGTACTATTTGGGTACCTACTTGAGTGAGGTTCCAACTGTGCTGAGTCGAGCTGAAAATGTGACATCAACAGATTGCAGGCCACTGACTGGCCAGGGCGTAATGTCAGTGGATGAGCGTGACGTCTTCACAAGATTCAAAACCGCCACTTGTAAATTCGTCCGTGAGTTTTTATTATTTCTGTGATAATCAATGATCACAATCACAAAACACTCACCATCTTCCCTGTGAGCAGCTATCAGCTCAGGGAACTCCTGGTATACTTTCATTTCGGGTCGCTCCGCCAGTGACAGGGCTGAAAAGTTCATATAGTGGTCAAATTTGACCAAATATGGTTATTTTTCAACAGTCTGCCCTTCGGTCCACACACTTCTTCCATCAGTGCTGTAGTGCTTGGCTCCCTGCACTTGAAAAATAAACAATATTTGGTCAAATTTGACCACTATGAACTTTTCAGCCCCGTCGCCGGAAGAGCGACCCGAAATGAAAAAGTATACCAGGAGGTCTCTGAGCTGATGGCTGCTCACAGAGAAGATGGTGAGTAACTCTGTGTTTTGCTTGTATTTTGCACTTGCTGGTGCTTGGTATTCTTTTGGTGATGAGCAGTGTTGTGTTTGCGCCAAATATACCTTTTGGAATTATGGCCAAAAGGTTTAACCTTGGTTTCATCGGACCATAACACATTTTCCCACATGCGTTTGGGAGATTTCAAATGAGTTTTTGCAAAATGTAGCCGGGCTTGGATGTTTTTCTTCGTAAGCTAAGGCTTCCGTCTTGCCACCCTAGACGGGAGATTGTTGTTACATGTACTAAACAGCCAGTACCTGCCAGAAATTCCTGCAAACTCCTTCAATGCTGCTGTCGGCCTCTTGGCAGTCTCCCTGACCAGTTTTGTTCTTGTCTTTTCATCAATTTTGGAGGGACGTCCAGTCCTTGGTAATGTCACTGTTGTGCCATATTTTCTCCACTTGATGATGACTGTCTTCACTGTGCTCCATGGTATATTTAATGCCTTGGAAATTTTTTTGTACCCTTCTCCTGACTGATGCCTTTGAACAGTGAGATCCCTCTGATGCTTTGGAAGCTCTCTGTGGACCATGGCTTGTGCTGTAAGATGTGACTACAAAAATGTCAGGAAAAGCCTACTAGAACAGCTGAACTTTATTTGGGGTTAATCAGAGGCACTTTAAATGGTGGCAGGTGTGTGCTGACTCCCATTTAACATGAGTTTGAATGTGATTGGTTAATTCTGAACACAGCCACATCCCCAGTTATAACAGAGTCTGCATATTTATGCAAACAGGTTATTGTAAGTTTTTTATTTTTCCCCTTAAAAGATTTCAGTTTGTTTTTCAATTGGGCTGTACAGGTTATAGGTCACATTAATGGTGGAAAAAAGTTTTGAAATGATTTATCTTGGCCTCATTTTTTTACATCACAAAAACCTGGCATTTGAGCAGGGTTGTGTAGACTTTTTATATCCACTGTATATGTATCCAGTCTATATAAACTATAATAAAACAGTGGTGTCACTTTAATCATGATTAACAGTGGTTATCGCGATTAATTGCATCACACGAGTTAATCACGTCAAGTGTATGACGTGTGATGCGGGGCCATGTGACCAATCATGATTAATCATGACCAAACCACTATTAATCACGATTAAAATGACACCACTAAAAATAAACCAAAAGAAAGTATTACGAATAAAATATAAAGTCAAGAGTTGGTTGACGGTCGGGCTGAGTGAACGTGTGTCTAACAGAGATGGAGGGAGAAAACGGACAAAAACAGACATTGAGTTAAAGCTAAGCTAAAAGCTAGCAGCCTCATCTTTCAGTCTGTTCTATTGTGGTAAAAATATAACAAAATAAGCCAGAACGGTGTAGGGAATTATTATTCATCCGTACATTGGTGTAGATAACCAGGTACTGGGTATTACATTATAACTGTGGCTCAGACAGGAGGACAAAAGAATGTTAGCGACACGACAGAAATATTTGTTTTACCTGTCCGGGCTGCCGTCTGTCCTTGTTCTCCATCGTCAGACAGAAGGCGGTGTCGCTTCTGCAGGCTTCCTCCACCGTCCTCTGCCTGTGTTTGTAGGGACACTTCACCTCCAGGCAGAGCAGCTGTTGGCCAGTCCGGCTGTCCTCCACGATGCCATCGGGACTTGCGGCCAGCCAGGATCGCTGGGGGTCGATGAAGAGACCGCAGTCCTGGACGGAGATGGGCCGACCCAGCGCCGAGGACTTAAACTTCTGTAGGACAGGGACGATTGAAAAGATTAAATAATTACACTTTATTGTCTCATATGCTTAAAGTTTTCTTAAATTGACATTTAATTATTTCAACAGGATGACCTTCCTATTCTCCAAAATCTAAACATTTTGTTCAATAGCTAAACTTTTCATTCAAAGTGGATTATAAATAGAACATTAAAGAGTCCCTCATGCTCTTTTTCCACATGTCAGTAACACCTCAGGGTTAATTATTGCAGTACCATTTTACACATGGAGAAGGAGCTCTCCTCAAAAGAGGCTGTTTTTATGGAATTTTGGTTAAAAATGCTAACGATCCCCACCCAATTCACCCCACCTTCCTTCTTTCATAATTTCTCTGAGCTTTATGTTTTGATGGACGTTTAAGGCAGTATGTTAGCTTTTAGCTTTGATTGTTGACTAAGTAACATGCTAACAAACACTGGCAGAAAGAGTTTCAAAGTCAAAATAAAGCATTATCAGACATAAGCACAGAAATAACCCTGGATGAATGAATGGCTAACTCTGCTAACGGCAGCTAATCGAGGAGACATCCTGTCCAGAGTAAATAAACTATAATAAAATAAGCTACAATAATATCATCTGTGAATGAAATATATGGTCAAGAGTTGGTAGATAATCCTGCTAGGAAAACTTATGTCAAGCGGGGATGGAGAGAATGTATAGACAAAAGACAAATGGATATCAAGTCTAGGGCCAAGCTAGCAGACGCCTCTCTCAGTTTATACCTGGCAGGTTGACCTCGAAGTCTGTCAGATATTCTGGCTGTGGCCGTTCAGACCGGCTAACATTAGCAGCCTAATATAGTCTGATATCACAGAGAAAAAAATAACAAAGAAAGCCAGAATGGCACGAGATATAAGACCACTATGAATTAATGAGAGAGCTGATCTAATACAGTGACTACAATTTAAAAAAGAGCCATAAAATCCCTGTATCAGTAAGCTAGCCATGCTAACAGGCCACGAAAAAATAAAACAGACTCAAATAAGCGATATCTTATTCACTGTGGATTAATGAACAAGCTGGAACCACAGATGTCTACTGGAGTGACTACAACTTACAGATAAGAGCTCTAAAAACTGCAGACGGATTGCAAGTTAGCTCACTAGCTAAGCTTGCTGCACTGTAGCTACGTGAGCACCAAGGCTTAGTAGGAAAGTTCCTGTTCTCTGAAGAGAGGGTGGACCAGACTATCCAGGAGGCAGGTCTGCTAAGTAATGACGTGATGACCTCACAGAAGAGAACAGCCAATACAAACGAGATGTTTTAGACACTCTGTCCTCCTAGATTCTGTGGGAGAGGAGAACTCCTGTGCATCAGGACTTTGGGCTGTTTGACCAAATAATGAACCATAAATCCATCTGAACATACTAGAATAAAGGGGGTGCTACAAAAAACAGAACAGGGGCTCTTTACACCGCATTCCAAATTATTATGCAAATAGGATTTTAGTGTCATAAACATTCAGGGTTTTGTTTTTCAGTTAAACTCATGGATGGTATTGTGTCTTAGGGCTCTTTGGATCACCGCTATCAATCTCAGACACCTGTCCTAATTAGTTTGCCAGGTGAGCCCAATTAAAGAAAAACTACTTTAAGAAGGATGTTCCACATTAATTAAGCATGCCACAGGCTCAATCAATATAGGAAACAAAAAGGATCTCTCTGCTGCCGAAAAGCATCAAATAGTGCTTGGACAAGGTATGAAAACATTAGATATTTCACGAAAACTTAAGCATGATCATCATACTGTGAAGAAATTTGTGGCTGATTCAGCGCACAGACGGGTTTGTGCAGATAAAAGCATAATGAAGAAGGTTTCTACCAGACAAATTCATTGGATTAAGACAGCAGCTGCTAAAATGCCATTACAAAGCAGCAAACAGGTATTTGAAGCTGCTGGTGCCTCTGGAGTCCCACAAACCTCAAGGTGTATGTGTCATCGGCTGTTATGGCCATAAAAGGAGAGAAACTCATGGTGTGGCCCCCATCCTCCCCTGACCTCAACCCTATTGAGAACCTTTAGAGCATCTTCAAGCAAAAGATCTATGAGAGTGGGAGGCAGTTCACATCAAAACAGCAGCTGTGGGAGGCTATTCTGACATCTTGCAAAGAAATTTAAGCAGAAACTCTCCAAAAACTCACAAGTTCAATGGATGCAAGAATTGTGAAGGTTATATCAAAGAAGGGGTCCTATGTTAACATGTAACTTGGTCTGTTAAGATGTTTTTGATTGAAATAGCTTTTGATTTCAGTAACTATGACCTCCCAATGCTGCAATTCAACAAATGACCATTTTCAGTTCTTTACAACCAATAAAATATTTTGAAACTCTGTTGTGCATAATAATTTGGAACAGTGCATTTTGAGTTTTTTTTTTTTTGAAAAAAAAAAAAAAAAAAAAAACAGTTATCATTGTCATTTGTTCAATAAAATTTGAATTATGCTCTAACGGTTGATGACTTGAAAATTATACTGACTGTCATTTGCATCGACTATTTAGGAAAATCAAAGACAAATATCATTTGCATAATAATTTGAAACGCGGTGTAAAGACCTGTAGGACTTCTCCTGAGGAACAGATTAAACCTACCTGGTACCTGCGGACAGCCTCGGCTTCCATCTGGACCCCCCAGCTCATGGCTCTGGTCTGGACTCTCGGCCCCTCACCTGTGAAGCCAGTCAGTTTATTAAATCTCGGCAAACATGGAGTCATTTTAACTCCTGCCATAGGCGTAAATCGGGGGGGGGGGGGCATGTAAATTTGCAACTTTTTCCTAAGTTTGCATCTTCTTCTCATCTAAATTAAGTTAATCCCTTCCATAGCATGTGGGACACCATGTGGCGTATATCTCCGTTTCATGACCCTAGACCACACAGCTACTGTGAGTAGTGAAAGCTACAGTGGGGGGGGGGGGGGGGGGGTGTCAGTCCTCTGGTAGCTCTGTGCGTTAACTTTCCTTACCCTGTTCCATTATGCTGAGCACCAAGCTAGAAGGCAGAAAGTGTCATTTTTATATGGTCTTCGGTATGACTTGGCCGGGATTTGAACCCATGACCTCCTGGATTGTGGGGTGGATGCTCTACCAACTAGGCCACCACTCCTGTTTTTCCAGCTAAATTTGAAACTTTTTTTTTCCTCATTGATTTGCAACTTTTTCATGTAAATTTGCTACTTTTTTTCCTCGTTAATTTGCAACTTTTTTCATCTAAATTTGCAACTTTTTCACATTAATTTGCTACTTTTTTCCTCATCCATCCATCCATCTCCTACTGCTTAATCCCTTTTTTCGGGTCATGGGAGGGCTGGAGCCTATCCCAGCATCTTTGGGTGAGAGGCAGGGTACACCCTGAACAGATCGCCAGTCCATCGCAAGTCCAACACAGACAGACAACCATTCACTCTCACAGTCATACCTAAGGACAATTCAGAATCCCCAGTTTGATGTTAATTAACCTAACCTGCATGTCTTTGGTCTGTGGGAGGAAACCGGAGTACCCGGAGCAAACCCACGCAGACACAGGGAGAACATGTAAACTCCACACAGAAGTGGTCACCGATGGTCTGGGAGTGGGATCAATTCCGTGACCTTCTTGCTGTGCTGACACAGTGCTAACCACTGCTCCACCATGCTGCCCTAAATTTGCAACTTTTTCTCACAAATCTGTAACTGTTTTCATGTAAATTTGCTACTTTTTCCTCATAAGTCTGCAACTTTTTATCATGTAAATTTGCAAGTTTTTTCTCATAAATCTGCAATGTTTTTCATCTAAATTTGCAATTTTTTTCTCATTAATCTGCAACTTTCTTCCCATTAGTCTGCAACTTTTTTCATGTAAATTTGCAACTTTTTTCTCAGAGGTCTGCAACTTTTCTCATGTTTAATTTGCAACATTTTTCTCATTAATTTGCAACTTTTTTCTCGTTAATTTGCAACTTTCTCATTAATTTGCAGCAATTTTTGACTTTTTCCTCACTTTTTTCATGTAAATTTTAAAAATTAAATTTTGGAGTGTTCACATGGATGTGGGTTAAATTTTTATTCTATGTAATAGTTAATTTTTTTATGCTTGTCTCAACAATGACCTAATTTGATTTAAGTTTTTTATATATATATAAGTTAGGGATAAAAAAAGTTAGGGATATTTGGCTTTCAGGTGAAATTTATGGAAAATGTAAAAAGTTCACACTACAGGGATATTATATCATAAAATTAGGGCATTTAAGTAGAAGCATGCAATGGCGATTTCTTCATCTCAAACGATTTATTGAAACAAAAGCCAATAACAGTGGTGGGTATACCACAACAAAAAATGTCAATGTCTTAATAACTTGCCCTCGAGCCGTGATGACGGGAAACTTTCCGAGCCAGCTAGGTCAGACGGGTGGCGGGATCCGCGGGTGCGTGGGGGCGCCGTGGGCACACCTTTGAGCTTTTTCAAGACATTTATACAACTTTTAATGGCCCATGCCTATAGATCCTGCCATGTGAAAATGAGCTCAATCAGAGTAGTCCCCAAGGAGGAGTTCATTAAAATGCAAGGTGTGCAGCACCTCGTACATCCATGGAAGAAAGAAACACCTGTTGTGAATTTTGCTGTTAAGCGCCTTGTTAAAGAACAAGTTATACAAAAAGTATTGAAACACTGAACAGTTGGACATGTACATTCCAAAGGTTAGAGAAGGTCAAATTAAGTTCACCTGTAAAGGTTATAGTGTATTTTAGGTGCATCCTGAAATTTCACCTGAAAGCCGAATACCCCTAACTTCTTGTGAGCAGTGTATATACAGTACATACAGTGGTGTGAAAAGTGTTTGCCCCGTCCTGATTTCGCTTTTTTTGTATGTTTGTCACACTTAAATGTTTCAGATCATCAAACAAATTTAAATATTAGACAAAGATAACACAAGTAAACACAAAATGCAGTTTTTAAATGAAGGTGTTTATTATCAAGGAAAAAAAAAATCCAAACCTACATGGCCCTATGTGAAAAAGTGATTGCTCCCTAAACCTAATAACTGGTTGGGCCACCCTTAGCAGCAACAACTGCAATCAAGTGTTTGTGATAACTGGCAATGAGTCTTTTACAGCGCTGTGGAGGAATTTTGGCCCACTCATCTTTGCAAAATTATTGTAATTCAGCCACATTGGAGGGTTTTCGAGCATGAACTGCCTTTTTAAGGTCATGCCACAGCATCTCAACAGGATTCAGGTCAGGACTTTGACTAGGCCACTCCAAAGTCTTCATTTTGTTTTTCTTAAGCCAGTCTGAGGTGGACTTGCTGGTGTGTTTTGGATCATTGTCCTGCTGCAGAACCCAAGTGCGCTTCAGCTTGAGGTCACGAACAGATGGCCGGACATTCTCCTTTAGCATTTTTGGTAGACAGCAAAATTCATGGTTCCATTTACCACAGCAGGCCTTCCAGGTCCTGAAGCAGCAAAATGGCCCCAGACCATCACACTACCATCACCATATTTTACTGTTGGTATGATGTTCCTTTTCTGAAATGCTGTGTTACTTTTACACCAGATGTAATGTAAGTAGCCGAGGATGTACTTCCTGAGTCCCAATGTGGCTTTAGAACCTCTCGTGGTACAGTAGATATGATATTCTGTGCTCGACAACTCCAGGAAGAGCCAAGAACAACAACAACCAGTTATGTTCACCTTCTGGGACCTCAAGAAGGCCTTTGATCGAGTTCCTTGCCCTGCTATGTGGGCTGTTCTTGCTCGTTTTGGATGTCCAGATGATTTCATCACTCTCGTTCGTGCTCTCCACGATGGCATGGTTGGTAGGGTTTACCACCAGAATACCCTCTCAGACCCTTTTCCCATCACTAGTGGTCTCAAGCAAGGATGTGTCCTTGCTCCAACCTGCTTTTCATTGTATATGGCTGCAATGCTAAATGAAATACCACCAACAACCCCTGGTATCAATCTGTGATACCGCTTGGATGGGGGGGCTTTTTAATCTTGCTCGCTTTCGCGCGAAATCCAAAACCTCAGTCACCAGTGTTCATGAACTGCAGTTTGCAGACGATAATACCACACCAGCTCAGACTGCTGATGACCTCCAGAGGATAGCTACCATTTATAATGACTCTTATGAGCATTTTGGAATGGAAGTTAACACTGACAAAACCAAAATCCTCAACCAACCAGCACCTGGTCAAACTTCCTCAAGGATCAACCTTAAGATTAACGGAAATCCTGTCAAAGTGGAGCATTTCTCTTACCTTGGTAGCATCCTCTCAAAAATACCAACTTGTGCAAAGGACATCAAAAACCGCATAAAAGCTGCACACTCCGCATATGGACGCCTTTGTCATTGAGTCTTCAATAATCATGCAATAACCATCCGCACCAAAATCATGGTTTTTCGGGCTGTTGTTCTTTCCACCCTTCTTTACGCCTGTGAAGCCTGGACCTTGTATCGTCGCGATATCAAGCGCCTTGAGAACTTCCAACAGAGAAAGCTCAGACAAATACTTGGCATTTGTTGGGAGGATCGACTTTCAAACAATGAGATTCTCAAGCGTGCTCTGCTGCCTAGTGTGGAAGCTACCATCTTGCAGCACCGCCTTCGATGGACAGGACATGTTGTACGGATGGACCCCACCAGACTACCACGAATCATGCTCCAGGGGGAGCTTGAGACAGGAAAAAGACCACATGGTAGGCCAAAACTGCGCTACAAGGACCAGCTTAAATGTTCCCTTAAGCAAGCCAACATAGACAAAAGATCTTGGGAATAGCTTGCCACCGACAGAGCAGCCTGGAGAAGAAGAACTTGGGAAGGCACAGACTCATTTGAGAGGCACAGAAAACAACAGGATGATGATAAACACAAACAAAGACAAGAAAAACAAAACCAACCACATCCCCCATCCACAATAAAATGTGACTTCTGCCTACAACAGTTCTATCATAGGCTGGGCCTTCACAGCCACATCCGCCATCAACATCGATCACAGATGGCAACGTCCTGAAAACTAAGATGAAACCAAAGCTTGGACATGAGCTGGAGCCGACGAATGGGACACACACCTTCCAGAAAATTCAACTTTTGTCTCATCAGTCCACAGAGTATTTTCCCAAAAGTCTTGGGGATCATCAAGATGTTTTCTGGCAAAACTGAGATGAGCCTTTATGTTGTTTTTGCTCTGCAGTGGTTTTCGTCTTGGAACTCTGCCATGCAGGCCATTTTTGCCCAGTCTCTTTCTTATGCTGGAGTCATGAACACTGACCTTAACTGAGGCAAGTGAGGTCTGCAATTCTTTGGATGTTGTTGTGGGGTCTTTTGTGACCTCTTGGATGAGTTGTCGCTGCGCTCTTGGGGTAATTTTGGTCGGCTGGCCACTCCTGGAAAGGTTCACTACTGTTCCATGTTTTCGCCATTTGTGGATAATGGCTCTCACTGTGGTTCGCTGGAGTCCCAAAGCTTTAGAAATGGCTTTATAACCTTTTCCAGACTGATAGACCTCAATTACTTGGTTTCTCATTTGTTCCTGAATTTCTTTGGATCGCAGCAGGCTGTCTAGCTTTTGAGAATCTTTTGGTCTACTTCACTTTGTCAGGCAGGCCCTATTTAAGTGATTTCTTGATTGAGAACAGGTGTGGCAGTAATCAGTCCTGGGTGTGGCTAGAGAAATTGAACTCAGCTTTCCAAAGATGTGATAAACCACAGTTAATTTATGCTTTAACGGGGGGGGGGGGGGGCGGTGTCACTTTTTCCACACAAGGCCGTGTAGGTTTGGATTTTTTTTCCCTTAATAATAAACACCTTCATTTTAAAACTGCATTTTGTGTTTACCTGTGTTATCTTTGTCTCATATTTAAATTTGTTTCATGATCTGAAACATTTAAGTGTGACAAACATACAAAAAATGAGAAATGAGGAAGGAGGCAAACACTTTTTCACACCACTGTATATACAGATGTTTTTCCACATTTTATAGGGATTGAATTCTTGCCCGTTACAAAGTCTTGCGTATAATACTGATAATGTCTCCCTCAATCTTCACTCCTGAGAAAATGTTCTATTTTTCGTCCCCCCAAACAGTGAAATGAAACATCTATCCATGATTCCCACTAAAACCATTCCAACTTAACTAGTTACATTTTCTCAAGTACATGTACTCAAGAGTAAAAGGTCCACCTTAGTAAACCAACATTTTTTAGAATGAGATACTTGAGTAAATGTAACTAGTGTGTTTAAATCCTGACGACCAGAACCAGCAGGTTTCCAGAGGAAGGGGAGGGGGGCTTACCTGTAATGGCAGACAGGTAGGAAGGGGGCGGGATGTTGCTCTTTCCATTAACAAAGTGGGAGTGAGCGATGCTATGAGCCACGGAGGCCGTAATCCGGTTCTTCCTCCAGGCGAACCAGTCTGGGTTGTCCCTCTGCCCGCGGGTCAGAACCTCCACCTGCTCCACCGTGTCCTTCTCCATCTGGACCCCCACACCCAGTGGGACCTCCTCTGGCCTGGCAGCGGCGACTGATGTAGTTTGGGGTTTCTGAGGGGGATCCGGGTCTGTAGCAGGTGGTTTTTGAACGGGTTTCTGTCCTCCATCGACAGGTTGTGGTCTCACGGTCCTGTTTGCATCCTGGTTTCCCTGAGTTGCCTTTTTGTTGCTGGTTCTCTGGGTTTTACTTGCTCTGGGGTTTGTGCCCCCTGCTGGATTCTGGATGGAGGGATGGTATCTGACCTGCGGGAGGACCGGATTCTGAGGCGGGCCAGCATCTTTGATTGTGTTCTGCTTCCTCATTTTCATGTGATCTGGATCAAAAACAGGGTCCAGAAAAGAAACTGTCACAGCAGGCAAATTTAGCCTTAGAAATTAACTTTTAGGGCTTATATATTTAGCAGCTCCAACATGCAAGGAGTAGTGAAAGTAGATGAGTTTAAATACCTAAGGTTAACCATCCAAAGCAAAGGGAAATTATTTTTTTTTTTTATTGAACCTTTATATAACCAGGGTTAGACTCAATGAGATTAAGAATCTCTTTTACAAGAGTGTCCTGGCCAAGACAGGCAGTAGCACAATTTACAAGATACAGACATTAACAACAGCATTAAAACAGCACAATATGTGAAAAAAGCTGCAAATTTAGATGTAAAAAGTTGCAAATCAACAAGAAAAAAAGTTGTAAATTAATATGAAAAAGTTGCAAATGTACTTGAAAAACACTGCAAATTAATGAGAAAAAAGTTGCAAATTAATGAGGAAAAGTTGCAAATTACAGAGAAAAACGTTGCACATTTAGATGAAAAAGTTGCAAATTAACAAGAAAGAAGTTGCAAATCAATGAGAAAAAGTTGTAAATTAATATGAAAAAGTTGCAAATTTACTTGAAAAAAGTTGCAAATTAATAAGAAAAAATATGAAAAATTTGCAAATTAACGAGAAAAAGTTGCAAATTAACAAGAAAAAGCTGTAATTTACATGAAAAAGCTGCAAATCCATGAGAAAAGTTGCATATTTAGATGAAAAAGTTGCAAATTAAAAAGTTGTAACTTAATATCAAAAAGTTGCAAATTAACGAAAAAAGTTACACATTTACTTGAAAAAAGCTGCAAACCAGAAAAAGTTGCAAATTTAGATGAAAAAGTTCCTATTCAGTAAGAAAAAAGTTGTAAATCTATATCAAAATGCTGCAAATTAACAAGAAAAAAGTTGCAATTTACATGAAAAGTTGCAGATTGATGACAAAAAAGTCATAACTTAATATGAAAAAGTTGCAAATTAATGAGAAAAAAGTTGCACATTTAGATGGAAAAGTTTCAGATTAACAAAATGCACAAGAGAGGTGAAGAAGAGAGCGCAGACAAGGTGGAGATGAGCATCAGGGGTGATCTGTAAGAGGAGGATAGCAGCTAGATTGAAAGGGAAGATTTACAAGACAGTAGTGAGACCTGCTAATGATGTATGGTTTGGAGATGGTGGCACTGACAAAAAGAGAGGAGGCAGAGTTGGAAGTGGCAATGTTGAATGGTTTGGTGCAGCCAAAAGGGGGATAAGAAGAACATGCATCAAGTTTTTAAATTTGTATTTTAGTTTAAAAGTTTAGCATTATAAATAAAATTTAGGCCTCTGTCACCTTTTAGATACTCGTTCATATCGTTATTTCTTTTGATTTTTTTTTTTTCATTTAACACAGAATTTTTCAGCTTTTTCTTTATTAGTTTTGCATACTTTAAAATACTTTTTTTGGTTGAACAACTGGAATTTTCTTGTGTTTGCATTTTTGGATTTATACCTAATATATTTCCTTTAAATGGTTTTCACTTCTTTAAAGGTGTACTCCGGCGGCTGTAAAACCACCCCAAAAACAAATATGAATTGGCCAAAATAGTACATTGTGGACTTTTTACCCACAAAAAAAAACAAACTTTCATTGCTTTAGAATTGCTTGGAAAGAGATTTTAAATGGGCAGCGCGGTGGCGGAGTGGCTAGCACTGCGGCAGCACAGTAACTCACCCTTTGCCGGGGGATCCTGGGTTCGATCCCAGCCCCTGACCAACAGTGATCTGTGTGGAGTTTGCATGTTCTCCCCATGTCTGCGTGGGTTTACTCCGGGATTTCTCCGGTTTCCTCCCACATACCAAAAACATGCAAGTTAGGTTAATTGGCATCAAACTGGGGATTCTAAATTGTCCTTAGGTATGACTGTGAGAGTGAATGGTTGTCTGTCTCTCTGTGTTGGCCCTGTGATGGACTGGCGATCTGTCCAGGGTGTACCCTGCCTCTCGCCCAAAGATGCTGGGATAGGCTCCCCCCCACAACCCGAAAAGGATTAAGCGGAAGAAGATGAATGAATGAATGAGATTTTAAATCTTGCACCTACTTAAGTATGCGCGGATCTATGAATATTTCAATTAGCGGCCTGCAGAGCTTGCATGTGATTGGTCACCATGCTCCCGACCTGTAGGACTTATATGTGATTGGTCGCCACGACTTCTGGTGGGGGGCTGCCAGTCTGTTCAAGACCCTTCTGGACGTTAAAGTTTTGCCTGTATCTTCAAAAGTAAGAAGCGAAACATTTTTCTGAAAATGGTTGAGACGAGAGATGAATGTGTAGTTGCCAAATATGTATTTACTTTTTACTAACAACCAGTCCCCCGTCCGCTACCAACTGAGTGTGTGTGTGTGTGTGTGTGTGTGGGGGGGAATTTGAATAAGGCAGCTCTCAGCTCACAGTGTGGTGCCCCGTCCACTGGCAAAGTGAGCCGAGAGCAGCTCTTACACAGCCACAGTCAAGTCGCCCCCTGCTTCTCTGCGCTCTCTCTTTCTGCTGCTACCCCAACACACTCTGCCTCATCCCGCTGCTCTTCGGCTCCTCCCTCTTCCCCCAAGGTAGCCAAGAGTATCCATTTGATTGGTTAATGTTATAACCAACTAAGGCTGTCGCAGTAGAAGAATTTCCCCTGCGGTGACAGTGGACAGCTCAACAGCGCGATATGCGATATTATTGCAAATGTTTTTAGGACCCTGTGGTCTCGTAATTTAAACAGGGTTCATAACTCAAGTGGCAAATGATGGAAGCTGTGAGAAACTCCCTACAGCTCCACTCTCAACTACATGTGTGTGTGTGACAATTGTACAGAGCTCCGGTCTTACCAGGTGTGAGCTGCTGATTCTGTTAAAAAAAAAAAAAAAAAAAAAAAAAGATAATTTTCATAAAGCAGTGGCGAGAACTCCAGTATTTCAACTATGACGTGTGTGGACTGGAGACTGCAGCAACATTCAGCTTATTTAAACAGGACAGCCTCTGTACAGCCCTGTGTGGCTCTTGTCTCCGTGATTTTTGGATTTTTGCCACTTCAAAAAAATCACATTCAAACAAGCAATGCACTCTGCAGTAGTTGTTTCGCTCTCAGAGCTCAATTATAAACACTCCGCTCAAAAAGAAATAACATGCTTTGTGCCTTTTCAGTGTTCACTGTCACAACTGTATTTAGCAAGGAGTCCAAACGCTTCCAGCACTGACTGCCTGCTGGAGTCCGTCTGGAGAGAGCGTGCCCCACACGGTGCTATGGAAGCTTCTACAGCACTGGGTGCTGCCACCGTTAGTACCGGGTGCAAACATGCTGTTGGCAATAAAAATACACTTAACAATTTATTTATTAATCAGTAGGGGCACATAAGTAAACAACGAGATTTAGCCACACACACAAAAAAAGTGAACACCGCGGTTGTTGCAGTTGCTTGTTATCCTCTGCGGTAGACTTATCCATAGCACGGTATTACATAATTGAGGTTATTGCGACTGTCCTATAACCAACCAGGCTAAGCAGGAATAGTTACGTAGCTACTAACGATCATTCCAAACTCGCCTGTTTCAGAGGGGTGTTACCAAACTGGAAATTCACAACAAAAAACAGACTTGAGACTGTGGTGAGATTTTGTGTTTGATATGTCTTGTAAGCAGTGTTGGGAGTAACCCATTACTGTAACGCTACTTTTGCAGTAACATGCTGTGTAACAAAATTGCTGTTTAAATATTCAGTAATGCATTACAGTTACTGAAATTTGATCAGATGCGTTACTCGTGTTACTTGTTTTATTAATATGGATAGATATTTTTAGTGCAAATAAACTGACCCTACCATAGCTGGTGCAGCTGTCAGTCTCCTCCACCGGTCGGTTTCCTGTCTTGCCCCAGTTCACGCCGCAGCCACTGTGTGTGGCTTTCACTGTGCGCAAGATGGCGCCCACAGTGGTCGCCATGGTGCTTCGCTGCGCCCTTTGTTTGTTTTTGTTTGTCAATTGTGTGTCTGCCAGCTCTTATACCCGTGAAGAGCTTCTAAATATCAGGACTTTCACTCCCACGGACCTACTCCCAGTTTTTTTAGCTCCTGCCGCCGATCTGGTTCATTGCTTAGCTCGAAAAGTGAGACGGCGAAAGAGAGGAAGACGAGCGGGCGCTCTCGTCCGGCTCCGCAGGAGAGGCACGCGCACGGCTTTGCCTGGCATATTTCTGTCCAATACCAACTCTCTCTCTAACAAGGTAGATGAACTGAGACTGCTGATGCGTTTTAAGGACCTCTCTTCCTCGGCTGCCCTCTGTTTTACCGAGACCTGGCTCAGGGAAAATACACCGGACAGCGCGCTGCGCCTCGAGGGATTTCAGCTGTTTCGTGCTGATCGAGACACAGAGCTCTCCGGTAAATCCTCAGGAGGAGGAGTCTGCTTCTACATCAACAGCAGCTGGTGCTCTGATGTAACGGTAATTTCCAAACACTGTTCTCCCGCCCTGGAATTTCTTTTTATTAACTGCAAGCCATTTTATTCCCCGCGGGAGTTCGCCTCATTCATCCTCGTCGCTGTGTACGTCCCTCCCGACCCGGACACGCGCGAAGCTCAGCGCGTGCTCGCGGATCACATCCAACACACGGAGCGGATTTTTCCAGACTCTCTGGTTATTGTGGTTGGCGACTTTAACCAGAGTAATCTGAGCCACGATCTCCCCCGCTACAAACAGTTTATTAAATGCCCCACCAGAGGAATAAACACGCTGGATCACTGTTACACCACAGTGAAAGACGCATATCGCGCTGTTCCCCGCGCTGCGCTCGGACTATCTGATCACGTGATGGTCCACCTCATTCCCACATACAGACAGAGATTGAAGCTCACTAAACCTGTTGTGAGCACTACGAAGAAATGGACCAGTGAAGCTGAGGAGAAGCTGGAAACGTGCATGGAAATAACTGATTGGGGCATGTTTAAAGGAGCCACGCATGATCTGGATGAATACACGGACACTGTGAACTCATATATCCACTTTTGTGAGGAGAGCATTCTTCCATCGCGCACCAGGGTGAGGTACTCTAATGATAAGCCCTGGTTCACTGCTAAGCTCAGACAGATCAGGAAGGAGAAGGAAGCAGCGCTGAAAAGTGGAGACAGGGACTGCTACAGGGAGGTTAAATATCGGTTTAACAGAGAGCTGAGGAGAGCTAAATCTGTGTATTCTGAGAGACTCCAGCAGCAGTTCACTGCTAATGACTCGGCTTCTGTGTGGAGAGGACTGAGGCAAATCACCAATTATCGGCCTCAGGCTCCTAAAGGTTAGGATGACAAAGCCCTTTGTCAAAGACTGTCCCAACACTATGCCCGTTTTGACACCTCGTCATCTGTGTCCAACTCCCCCCCTCCCTCCAGCTCCACAGCCTCCACGATCCCTACTTCATCAAAGGCGCCCCCCCTCCTCCCCCCCTGCCCTTGTCATCAGTGAGCAGGACGTGCTCAAACAGTTCTCCAGACTGAACCCGCGCAAGGCCCCCAGTCCGGACGGCGTGTCTCCCTCCACCCTGAGACACTGTGCGAAAGAGCTGGCTCCTGTCTTCACAGACATTTTTAACACCTCCCTTAAGCTATGCCACGTGCCGTCCTGCCTCAAATCCTCCACCATCATCCCTGTCCCCAAGAAGCCACGGATCACTGGACTTAACGACTACAGACCTGTAGCGCTCACCTTTGTAGTCATGAAGTCCTTTGAGCGCCTGGTCCTGCCCCACCTCAAGTCCATCACCACCCCCCTCCTGGACCCGCTGCAGTTTGCCTACCGAGCCAACAGGTCTGTAGACGACGCAGTCAACCTGGCCCTCCACTCCATCCTGCAGCACCTGGACTCCCCGGGAACCTACGCCAGGATCCTGTTTGTGGACTTCAGCTCCGCATTCAACACCATCCGCCCCGCTCTGCTCCGGGACAAGCTGTCCCTGCTCAACGTGCCTGACTCCCTCTGCAGGTGGATCACCGACTTCCTGACGGACCGGAGGCAGCATGTGCGGCTGGGAAAGACTGTCTCAGACTCTGCTAGCATCAGCACCGGATCACCCCAGGGCTGTGTACTTTCCCCTCTACTCTTCTCCCTTTATACCAACTCCTGCACCTCCAGCCACCAGTCTGTCAAGTTGATCAAGTTTGCGGACGACACCACCCTCATCGGGCTAATCTCCAACAGCGACGAGTCCGCCTACAGGAGAGAGGTGGCCCAGCTGGCGTCCTGGTGCAACAACAACAACCTGCAGCTGAACGCTCTGAAGACAGTGGAGATGATTGTGGACTTCAGGAAAGTCATAACCCCTCTGCCCCCCCTCACCCTCACAGGCTCTCCCATCACCACTGCTGATTCCTTCCGCTTCCTAGGCACCACCATCACCAGGGACCTCAAGTGGGAGCCGACCATCAGCTCCCGCATCAAAAAGGCCAAGCAGAGGATGTTCTTCCTGCGGCAGCTGAGGAAGCTCAAGCTACCCACCAAGATGTTAGTGCAGTTCTACACAGCCATCATCGAGTCCATCCTCACCACCTCCATAACCGTGTGGTACGCAGGAGCCACTGCCAGGGATAGACTAAGGCTGCAGCGCGTCGTGCGCACTGCTGAGAAGATGATCGGCTGCAAGCTCCCATCTCTCCAGGATCTGTACATCTCCAGGACCCGGAGGCATGCTGGCCGGATCATAGCCGATCCCTCACACCCTGGTCACGTACTGTTTGCCCCTCTCCCCTCAGGTAGAAGACTTCGGTCCATCCAGACTAAAACCTCCCATCACATGAACAGCTTCTTCCCCTCTGCCATCTTACTGACTCTCGTGCACTATGTACAGCAGCTCAACCAGACTCATGTTAATCATCACTGTTTTCTTCCTGCATTACCGACTGCACTATATGGTTCTCCACATTATCTGCTGCTCGCTAATATATTTTAACTGCTGACTAGTATTACTCATTCTTATTCTACACTTTATTGCATGTATAGTTTATTTCTTTTATTTTATCACGTTTAAATGTTGCAGCATTGCACCGAGACAAATTCCTAGTTTGTGTACTACATGAACAATGGCAATAAATCTGATTCTGATTCTGATTCTGAGCCCGGTAAGAAGAAATACCGTGGTGGTGGCGACTTCTCATTTCGAGCCCTGATCACCTGTTGTCGGAGCGGTGAGTAGCTCCCAACAGGTCCTACCTCTGTGGTTAAACATTCGCATTTTTTTTAGCAAGAAGCTCACATTTAATGTCCGCAGTTGTCTAAATGTGTAAGCTGTGTAAGTAATTGTGTGTTTTCTTATGCACAGAGAAAAAGTGACTGATTTGTTGCAGTAAAGAACAGCTTCTTCTAAGTGGTGAACTTTCATTTATCTGTGCTTTCTGTTTTATTTTATCTTATTCATTTACATGCTGTTGTGATATGCAACTATTTCATGGAAGTAAATCCTCTAAATATGCCTTTTTAACGGGCTGGTCCAGGGGTGTCAAACATATGGCTCGTGGGCCAAAAATGGCCCATCAGGGGGTCCAAAATTTTCTCTGTGAATTTACAACTTTATTTCTAGTAAATTTCTGACTTTCTACTGATTACAATAATTTACTGTATGTAAATCTGAGACATTTTTTTTCTGTAAGATGAGACTTTTTTCTCATCAGTTTTCTTTTTCTTCTTTTTTTCTGATGAGAACAAAGGGCCCTTAATCTTGGTATGTGTGCAAGATGATTTAAGTATGCATTTAAAAGTAACGTGAAAGTTACTTTTCCAAGTAACTAGTTACTTTAATCATGCAGTAACTCAAAAGTAACTCAGTTACTTTTGGAAAGAAGTAACTAGTAACTGTAAGTAGTTACTATTTTTTTAGTAACACCCAACACTGCTTGTAAGTCACGGTTATCATATAGAAACTTGCTGCACTAATGAACATTTTAGACATCTGCTGAGATGTTAAGTGGCTAATTTGTACTCACTCATGTCAGTCAATCCCATCTTAATCAGTGACCCTGCAGAACCGTCCATGGAATCCTATGAAATCATTTTTCTAATTTTATAATGTTGTGTTTTGAGTTTTGGACACCAATGTTATGGAAAGGTCAAGTAAAAAAAAAACCTAAAGCTGGGAAATGTGACATTTATAAATTATAGTACAACCCATCATAATTACAGCAGGTCAAAATGACCTAAAACAGCAATAACAAATTGACAGCATGTTAGTAAATATACATGATATTCCCTTTCACAGCTACATTGGAAAAGCAGTTTGGACAGCCTATTTGCATTTGGTCCTGTAATAAGGCATAGGGAATGTTAACTTTGACCTTTCGACCCCGAACCCGTAGTCTGAAGTCAGGATCCCAAGGTGAACTGTGGACCAGGTTTGGGGGCCCTAACTTTACTTATTTTACAGTAATAGTAAATTTACTCATTGTATAGTAATAATGCAAATGGAGACTTCCGGTTATGGCTGCCACGTAGGACGGACGTGTCTCGCTCTGCTCTGCTCCTGGAAAAAAAAAAAAATCGGCAAATAACTCTCTCATTTGGGACAGAACGTATCCCAGCATTTGAGCGAAGATATGTCGGCGAAGCCTAAGGCTGGAAAACCAGGAAAAGGAAAAAGCGAGCCGCCGAAACAGTCCAAATTAACGGACTTTCAGGTCTGTGACGCAGTAAACAAAACTCCATATATGGCGGAGGAGGCTGGCAACGCTGCGATATCTGCGGGGAATGGCGCAGATGCGTTGATGGCTGCCATGAGTTCAATGAGAGCGGACTTTTCCTCTAGATTTGATGGGATTATGACAGCGTTGGAAGGAATAAGAAAGGAATTGGGTGACTGTGTAGAACGAACGGCGCAGATGGAGCTCCGTCTCGCTAGTGCTGAAGATGACGTCACCCGTCTTCAATTAAAGGTGCGCACTTTGGAAAAAAAAAAAAAAAAATCTCTGGAAGATAATATTTTGGATTTGGAATCTCGGTCGAGACAGAATAATTTGAGGCTGGTGGGTCTTCCAGAGGAATCAGAAGGTCGGGACGTATGTTCCTTTCTGGAAAAGTGGATTCCGGAGGTGCTGGGCAGCGAGGAGTTGCAATCAGCAGTGGTTCTGGAAAAAGCACATCGTATTGGCCCACGGAGAGATAAGGGACCGCCGAGGACCTTAATTATGAAGTTTCTTAGCAACAGAGACAGGATGAAGATCTTCAACGCTGCACGAGCTAAAAAAGGAGAGATTAAACACCAGGACCAGCAGGTGCGGTTCTACCCAGATTTGGCCACAGGAATCCAGCAATTGAGGAAGCAGTTTGATCCCGTACGTAAGGAGCTGCGCAACCTTGGGATTCGTCATGGTGTAATCTATCCTGCGAGACTGCTGACCACGTATGAGGGCAGAACCCACATCTTCAAGACCCCAGAGGAGGCGCAGGAGTTCATCAAGAAGATCAAAGAAGAAGAAGAGACTGGTGGGAGCTAAGCATGAACAAAATATAAGGTAGAATAATTAAGCATTTGCACAGGCATCTGACTGACTTGAAGTAAATAGTAAGTTTACAAAATATAGATTGTATTATATATTAAAAAAACAAAACAAAAACAAAACAAACAAAAAAAAAAAAAAACTATGATGTACAAAGTTGTTAAAAATTTTGGAGTTAAGTTGGAAAACTACAGAGGAGAGTTAATGTTACGTCATTAAAAGCAGTAGAGTTAGGGTGATTGGGAGGATGAAGAAGGAGTGGCTTAGGCTGTTCCCCGTGGGTGTGGAACGGTCGATGGCTATATCGGGAGACAGAATTTTTCTTTTGATTTTGGGGGGTTTGCCACAAGTGTGGGAAGGGGAAATTTGTTTGTGTGTAGTTTGTAGGGTGAATGTTCAACCACTCATGTTTTTGCTTCTCTGTATGAGCATGTTTACACTGCAAGGTAATCCCAAACTCTCTATTGATCATGGACCAAAGTGTTAATCTTAATTTAACTTCATGGAATTGCAGAGGTCTACAAAATTTAAAAAAACTTAAACAAGTTATGAATAAAATAAAGGACATGGGTTCAAGAATTGTGTTTTTACAAGAAACTCATCTGATAGAGGAGGATGTTAAAAGAATTAGGAGTAGATGGCAGGGAAGTGTATTCACCTCTTCATTTTCATCCCGAGCCAGGGGAGTTATGACTCTCATACATAAATCAGTTCCTTTTCAAGTGAAAAATGTAATTGGAGACAAATTTGGAAGATATGTAATCATTCAAGGTTCTTTGCTATTAGAAAATATAAATCTTGTGAACTTATATGGTCCCAATATAGATGATCAGAAGTTCTTTGCTAATTTATTTCTCATCTTATCATCACTTACAGGGCAACATATAATAGCAGGGGATTTTAATTGTACATTGAATCCAGGTGTGGATAGATCAACAGGACTGGATTGTACGCACATTGGATGTAGGATGACTATTAATCATTTTATGAAAGAATTGAGATTGTTAGATATATGGAGAGAAATGAAACCACAAGTTAAAGCCTATTCTTGTTATTCCAGTACCTACAAGACATTCTCACGTATTGATTATTTTTTGATTTCCACAGAATTAAGGTCCAAGATTCAAAACTGCTTTTATGATAACATCGTGATCTCTGATCATGCACCCTGTTGTCTAATATATGTAGATAAAAAATTGACAAAGGAATCAGGTAGATGGCAATTTCAGCATAAATGGCTTCAGGATGAGGAATTTGTCAAGTATATAGAAAAACAGATAGACGAGTTCTTTGACATCAATACTACACAAACATCAGCATGTGTAAAGTGGGAGGCTTTCAAAGCTTTTATTAGGGGACATATTATTAGTTATACAGGATCAAAATCTAAGAAGACTCGAGAGGAGAGAGCTAAATTGGAACATAAAATAAAAAGTCTTCAGGAAAAAGTGTATGCAGGAAGTGACCCAAGGTTGGAGAATGAATTACTGATTTTGAGAGCTGAATACGACAAAAAATCAGCGAATAGAGCTGCCTCGAGTCTTCTAAGATTGAAACAATCTTTTTATGAACAAGGTGAAAAATCAGGAAAATTATTAGCATGGCAGATTAAACAATTGGAAATTAAAACACCAATTACCAGTATTATAAGTAATGGACAGGTAGTTATAGATCCTTTAGAAATTAATAGAGCCTTTAGAGATTACTATGAAAAATTATATGATACCAAAAATGAACCTGATTTAACAAAACTAAATGGGTTTTTGAACGAACTATCTATACCGTGTATACCAAATGAAAACAGGGAGATATTGGAGTCTAAAATTAGTCAAGAAGAAGTTGGGCTAGCCATTGATAATATGAAATCAGGAAAAAGTGCAGGACCAGATGGTCTTCCAGTTGACCTTTATAAAAAATTTAAGAATAAATTAATAAAACCTTTTTTGGAAATGGTTTTAGAAGCATTTCAAAATAATAATTTACCATCATACATAAATAATGCCTTAATTATACTGCTGCCAAAACCAGGTAAGCCCTCTAATAAATGTGAAAATATGAGACCAATAAGCCTATTAAACGCCGACCTTAAGATAATCTGTAAAATTTTAGCAAGACGAATACAAGAAATTTTACCAAATATTATTAATCGAGATCAGAATGGCTTTATAAAGGGTAGACAAGGCTTCCATAATGTAAGAAGACTATTTAATATTATTTATTTTAATAAAGAAGCACCGGATACAGCTCTCCTATCATTGGACGCCGAAAAGGCCTTTGATAGAGTTGAATGGCCCTTTCTTTTTGAAGTCCTACAAAGGTTTGGACTTGGAAATAATTTCATAAAATGGGTTCAAATAATATACAATAATGCTACAGCAGAAATCCTAACAAATAACAATATTTCAAAACCAATAAAAATCAATAGAGGATGTCGACAAGGCTGTCCACTTTCACCTTTACTGTTTACTATGGCAATTGAACCTTTAGCGATAGCGATACGTTTACATTCACAAATATATGGAATTAAAGTTGGACCAACAGAACATAAAATCTCCCTGTACGCCGATGATATAATTTTGTTTATGTCGAATCTAAAAAAATCAATTCCAACCTTGTTGAATTTAATAAAGAATTTTGGGGAAATATCAGGATATAAAATAAATAAAACTAAATCTTCAATATTAATGCTAAATGAGACCCAGAGAAATTACCCAGCCCCTGAGGCAAATCAATTCAATGTTGTAAATCAGTTTAAATATTTAGGAATCCAAATTATGCCTAAGCTAGAATCAGTCGCCAGCGTCAACTATGAAGCCTTAATGTCAGATATCAATGAGTTAACTCAGAGATGGATGTCACTACCAATGTCGATGATCGGGAGAATCAATATACTTAAAAGTAATATTTTACCTAAAATACTTTATTTATTTCAATACATTCCCTTATCACCACCTTTAGATCTATTCTCAAGAATAAAAAAAAAGTTAGTGGAATTTATATGGAACAACAGGAGGGCTAGATTACGTCTGTCTTTATTATATTTACCATTTGATCGTGGAGGTCTGAAATGTCCAAATTTTATGTTGTATTATTGGTCGGCACAACTGAGGTCTATGACATATTATTTTTCATCAAATGATCTCCCTCACTGGACTGAAATGGAATCATACAATTTACCTTTACCTCTTCCCATATTCATATACTCAGATTCGGCAAAAAAATTACAAAAACAAGTTAAAAATCCATTTGTAAAGCATATGATCAAAATATGGTGTGAAGCTAAAAACTATTTAAAAGAACCACAGTTATTGTCACAATTTAGTCCAATATGGGGTAATCAATATTTTAAACCAGGGAGAGCGGACGCTGTATTTAAAGTATGGAATTTAAAAGGGATACAAAAGATTCAGGATTTATATTTGCCATGTGCAGACAACATAATGTCTTTTGAAGAGCTGAGGATCAAATTTAATCTCAATAGAACACATTTTTTTAAATATCTTCAACTTAGAAACTTTATTCGATCAAATCAAAATAAAGCTCTCACTCGACCTATTTATTCATCCTTGGAAAAAATGATGATGAAAGATAGTAAAAGAAAGGGTATTATTTCAGAGTTTTATAACTCATTGACACTATCTTCAAGTGAAAATTCACTGAAAAGATTAAACTACTGGAAAGAAGATCTGCAAATTGAAATTTCGGAGGAACAATGGGAATTGGCTTGTACAGAAGCTCAAACCAAATCAATAAATGCACGCCTTAAATTGATACATTTCAAATGGTTAATGCGGATGTATGTTACACCGGAGGAGTTAAATAGATATAACAAAAATATACCAGATACATGCACAAAATGCATGGAAAGTAAAGGAACCCTATTTCATTGTTTATGGGAATGTAGATTAATAAGAATGTTTTGGGAAGAGGTGAGGGTAACAATTGAAAAAATAATCTCAAAACAAATCATACTGAATCCTAAACTGTTTTTGTTGGGTCTGTACCCAGAAAAGCATAATTTTAATAAAAGTGAAAGAACATTCATAGACCTCAGTTTGCTTAATGCCAAAAAATGTATTGCACTATTATGGAAAAAGACTCATAGACCAGATGTGACTCAGTGGTTAAGACAGATGTTAACAAACCTTCCATTAGAAAGAATAACATATATACTGAAATCAAAGGAAATTGTGTTTGAGAATATATGGAGACCTTTTATTGATTATGTAAAAAATTTAAACATAACTCTTGAAGAAGAAGGTGAATGATGTGTGTGGACCTTGTAAATTCCAAACTGGTGAACATAATATGTATACTTATGTATTGGATTGTCTAGACTAAACAGAGGAGCATTGTTGAAGACTTGATTTTGTTGGTGGTTGTTGGTGTTTTTAGTGCATTTTTTTTTTTTTTTGTAGTACTTTAGCGTTAGTGTTTGATTGTTTGTATCATGTTTGTTAAAAAAAAAAAAAAAAGGTTTAATAAAGATATTGTGGAAAAAAAATAATGCAAATGGAATGCTAACCTTGACCTTTCAACCCCAAACCCATAGTTAGAGGTCAGGATTCCAAGGTGAACCAGTGTACCAGGTTTGGGGGCCCTAACTTTACTTATTTTACAGTAATAGTAAATGTAGCATTTACCATAGTGCAACTGCAATGTTAACTCTGAACTTTGACTGTTGACCCCTTGACCCCAAACTCATAGTTAGGTGAGGGTGTAAGTCGTCCAAGATGTGTGTTAGATACAACTCCTGTATCGATTTGAAAAGCCTACATAATTTCTTTCAGTAGCCATTGTGTTTATAAGATTTAGGGAAAAATGTGACCTCTGAACTTTGACCTCAAGGTCACCCGATGAGAGTGAAATTGCAAGATGCACATGATCAGAGTATCTCAAACCATGATACCAAGTTTGAAAACAATCGGACCAAAACTGTAGGAGGAGTTGATTTCACAAAAGTGGGACAGACAGACGGACGAATGGACTGACCCATAACATAATCCCCCTTCAGTCTTCAACCCCTTTGTGCTTCGACCGGCAGGGAATAAAAACTTGATTTTTGCCGGAGTGTCACTTTAATTCAGATTTTTTTTTTTTTAAATATACATTTTTAGATTTTGTTTGCCTTGATGTTTAAAAAAAACAAAACAAAACACTTTTTGCTTCAAATTTACATGTCTTGCCTTTTTGTATTATATTTTTGTATGATTATTCTATATTTTTTAACAGATTTCCACCAAAAACCTATTCTATCCACCTTATTCCTAGGCCCCATGATGCCTTGCGTGAATTATGGTAGCAACTTCCGGTACTAGTTTAGAACATATGGTTGTCACTGAAACAGGACACTTTTCCTTGTACAAAAACAATAACTTTGGCATCGGAAATGTGGGAACACGGCCTCTTGCACCTCAAAACAGTAATATAATCATACCACTTGCCATAACTATGGAGGGATGGAAAGATGACCTTCAAAAGTGGCCTCGTACACAGTAGCTCCGTTAGTTAGCACCACTGCTAAGATGGTAACAGTGTAGACAAATGACCCGTGCTGGCAAAATGAGTCACTTTGAGGACATTTTCAAAACTGATGTAACGTTATTTCCATATTCTGTATTGAAAGACCTTCAAAATGATATTTAATTTGTAGGTAGTGTGCAAAAACCGACCTGGAAAAAAGACTGTTTATATTTTAGCTAGGTTGAAAACTTGCGTTCAATCGGTCGGGAGTTATGTCTTCCACAACAACATAGGTATTTTGAGAAAGTACGATTTCTAAGCTTTCCAATGATACCAGGCACTCATAGGGTTTTCCTGGGATTTGCCCTACCAAACAAAGAAAGAGTCATGATTTATGACTTCTCATTGCCTGTACTCATTATGACGCGGTGGGAATTCCAACTAGCACGTCTCCACCGTAATAAAGTCAGCTGCATTTTGTTAAAATATGTTGGACATAATCACATTTACCTTAGAGCAGACGTACACCACAACACCGTGCTTGGATGTCGTCTGTCACCGTGTGGAGAGAGGCCTCCATTTATCCAGTCTGGCACAACCACGAACACCAGCAAGTGCCAGAACTATGCAAAAACATTTAAAAAATTAGCTGCCACTTGAGCGCAAAACATGTATGTGGACTACACATTAAAATGAATTTGAAAAACTTTTTAAAACACCATTTTAAATGCCCCTGCTACTCCACTCTTACTGACTGATTTAATACTAGGTCAGCCGAAACCGAAAGCTCCGCCCATAATCATTCTTACAGCGGCACCCCCAAGAATAAGGTGGATTCATTCTTCAAATAAATAAATACAAGCAACAAGTGGAAAGTTTAGTGACACCATATGGCCAACACGTGAACTGCAGCTACATTACCACCATTTCAGATTTTTTTCCAAATAATACCTTAACAATAATTTTGCCTTTTCTTCTATTTTTTTTTTTTTTGTATTTGTTTATTATAACTGTGACTCATGAGGACAAAGTGAGGATGTTAAGACAAAATAAGAACGGGAACGGTTTTCTGACCCCTGCAAGCTCCTGTCCATCCTTGTCCTGCCGCAGTCTGGATGGAGGGGTGGTATCTGACCTGCGGGAGGACCAGAGTCTGGGTCGGGCCGACATCTGTAGATGTGTTCTGCCTCCTCATTTTCATGTGGTCTGCTCAGAAAAATAAAAAAAACACGGTCCAGGAAAGAAATGGATCTTTACCCTGCCTGCACTCTTCTTCACCAATCTTGTACACTCTCCATTGCTTTAGACAGTTGATCCCAGGTATTTAAACCGATCAACCTTCACTACCTCTACTCCTTAGATCTTCACCATTACATCTACCTTCCTCTTATTCATACACATGTATTCTGTCTTGCTTCTACTGACTTTCATTCCTCTTCTCTCCAGCTCATACTGCCACCGCCACCTCTCCAGGTTCTCTTCCACCTGCTCCCTACTCTCACTATGGCTCACAATGTTGTCTGTGAACATCCCGGTCCACAGAGAATCCAGACTGTCAGCCTGTCAATCACATGGCAAAAAAAGAAAGGGCTCAGAGCCGATCCCTGGTGTAATCTCATCTGTCACTCCACCAGCACACCTCACCACTGTCTCGCTGTCCTCATACACGTCCTGCACCACCCTCACATACTTCTCTGCCACTCCTGACGTTCTCATATAGTACCACACTTTCTCTCTTGGCCCCCCCATCATATGCTTTCTTTAGAAATTGCCCCATCTTTGGTAGTTTTTTGAATGTTAGTGATTGAATTGTTTATTCCAACTCAACTGCAAAGAGAAAGGGGGAAAAATTAGCAAATTTATGCAAAAATGAGTGTTATAAAATTCTTAAATTTATGAAAAAAACCATCAGATTTCATGTATCAATTATACAAAAAGAAAATCTCAAATCTGAAACAATTATTTTATATTAATCAGAAAAAAACTTGCAAAAAAGGGAATAAACTCATGAGTAATAACCCTCAAATTTATGAGATATTGGAGGAAATTCAAAACAAAAATGTCACAAATTGGAAAGAATAAAGTCATTACGTCATTAGTCATCATGTAACTTATCTAGCAGATATATCTGGTTGCTCAAGTAACTTTTTTCGTGACAATTACTGATTACATTGCATTACAATTTTTTCATTATGAAAATTTTTTAAAAACTGACATGAGGCACTTTTTTCTGTTAATACATTTTATTATAGCAGTGTTTGTTTGCGATATTAGTACCATTAAAAAAATGAAAGCACTAAGGTGCTGATGCCTCGGTGCCTGTGGCAGGAAGGCATGGGGGGGCCTGTAAAAAAGGCACACTACCACCTCTACTAGCCTGGCATAGTTATTACAATACCTTTTTTTCCTAGCTGCAGTGACGGTAAAAGTGAGTTAAATTAGTATTTATTTTGATAACAAAGCTGTATGTAAAAATTTGATAAAATATGACAATACAATGATACAAGCCTTTAGTTGCACTTGATTTTGACCAGGCGAGCTGAGAAGGTAACAGACACATGTAGGGATTATGGTATGCCTACGATGCTTTGCACCAAGGCATAATTAATGTAACCAACAATTCATACCCCCGAGGCCAATTTATACCCCCCCATGATATCAGCAGTGTTGAGTGATATAACCAAGAATTACTTAATTTTCTTTATCCCCCACCGGTCCCAAAGGGAGGTAGATCGTAGATCCACAAGGGGTACTTTTGTTGTGTTGCGATGTAGAATGTCAAAAGCTGGTCATAGAGTTGGTCTTCCATGGTTGTGAAAAGTCCCGCCAGCGTGTCCAAATCACATGACTGCTTTAAGATGAGGTAGATGCAAAATGCAGCCTTGCAGCATCGTCATTTCAACTTGTCTTGAAAGTGCAGATTCGAAACCCTCTCCCAGTTTTTAATATGTGTTGATAGGGCAAATAAAACCAGCATTATGATAAACAATTTTCATCATGTTTGGTGTGCATTTGGAGCGGCAAAAAAAACTTTAGAAACAGAAAGTGAAACTGAATGTGTGGATTCTAAACGCTATGTTTGTTTGACATTGACAGATGACGTAAAGTTGTAAACACTGAGATATGGTTTTAATATTATCGTAGAAAAATATTTACCTATGTGTAAAAGTGGGATGGGCAGGCATGCCATTTATTTCGATAAATAGGACATTTTACAAAACGGAAAAAGGTGGTCAGATCAGCTGAAAATAACTAAGGTAACAATGTATTGTGTTTTAAATATACTGTGTAAATCACTGATCTCTATTAGGGCTGCACAAGTAATCAAATTTTGATCGCGATCATGGTTTTGGCTGCCATGATTAAATTAACATGATCGTCAGTGATACTGACAGTTAAAATGCGGGCTCTGCTGCATATCGAATCAAGCATCTTCTCAACCAACAGTCAGCTGACCACCAGAGGGCGAATGCACGTTAGGGCAGCATTAAGCTGCAGAACTGACAAGCGAGCGCACCCTGTAGCGGCAGCCTTAAGTTTTCAGTAGTGGACTGGCGTGAAGGTGAAACACAAACCAGATGTTGGGAGCAGAAGGTGACAGTGCGGCAACACGTGGAAGGGAGTAGCTAGTGCCTCGAACGGATCATCATCCGGTATCTGGATGTGTTTTGGATTCAGGGCAAGTGATGCTGACTAAAAAGAAATTATATGCAAAGAGTGCCATAGAGCTGTGTCTGCACCGCAGGGCAACACAACTAACTTATTCAACCACCTGAGAAAACACCACAAACATAAATATGAAAAATGCATGAAGGCTAAAACTAATGTCACTTCACTAAATCAAAGTCTGTGTCCAGCGCCGACCCAGGCAACCATAGCATCAACCCTGCACAGTGCTTCACCATATCCATCCGCCTCCCAAAGACACACTAAAGTAACTGATGCAATAGCGTTTTATTTGGCCAAAGACATGTGTCCACTAAATACTGTATGAGCAATGAAGGCTTCAGAAACATGGTCAAAACACTGGAAAAAAAATACACGATCCCCACGTGATTCTCCAAAGTTGCATTACCTGCGCTGTATGAAAAATACAGATGGTATCACAATTGTCGAGTGCTTCGCAACTACGACTGACCTATGGCCAAGCAGAATAACAGAGCCCTACCTGTCCCTGACAATTCACTACATTGATGGAGATTTTTAAAATGAAAAGTCAATGCTTGCAGACGTTGTTTTTCCCACAAGACCACACAGGAGAAGCTATAGGCCATGGACTGAGGGAAGCACAATCATTTTGGAGCCTGCAGGAGGAGGGACTAGTCCGCATAACAACAGACAGTGGATCTAACGCTGTCAAGGTAGCTTCTCTAAATAAATGGACCAGGTTCCAGTGCTTTGGCCACAGGCTTCATCTAGAAATTGGTAAGTAGGATGAATAAAAAAATTTGAATTTTATGTAATCTGTTTTTCCTAAAGTTACCGAATAATTGTGATTAATAATCGTGATTTCAATATTGATCAAAAATAATCACAATCATTAGTTTGGCCATAATCATGCAGCCCTAATCTCTATAGAAAAACTGGATGGATAACTGGCCGCCAGAAGTGAAGCCACCGGAAACTCTGTGGCCACCATATTAGTACACCCAAAACACTCAGCCAGTCAACGGAGAATGAATGGGTTTAGTAGTAAACGGTGCCACTTTTACCTCAATAACTTTCCAAAGAATTAACAGGTTTTGAACTTCTTGGTATGGAGACACAGCTTATAATCTTGCACAACCAGTGAACTATAGAAATCGAGTTGACATTATGTTTAGTGGTGGTTTGAAGGCTGGATAATCAGAAAAGTCAAGCCAAGGCGAGTAGTTCTGTGAGTAATGCATGCAGTGTGTTTAGGCATGTCGTCATAATAACAGTGCTAATGATAGTCCTATATGAGTAAATTAAAATATCATGCAGTGCTTTAATATTGCTATTAAGTGCCTAGGCCTAATCTAATTTGCAAAATATGATGACCAGCATGCTGAATAAATTATTTATTCAGCATGCTGGCCATCATACAGTGTAAACATCTGTGAACTCTTAATTAACTTGTGATGCTGGCCATCAATACATAATGGTCATGGTGGCGGTACACCTATGATGACTGAATTATTTATAATATACTTACCAGGAATAGTGATCACCAAGGACACCTAAGGAGGACTTCTAATGCTTGATCATCTGACAGTGTTTATATCTGTGCTAAATTATTCCTGATGCTGGTCGTCACCTACTGATTAGCAATCAACACTGGATCACTTCTACATGTCAATTTTTGTTGATTACCAATCACCTTTAACTGCACCACTGCCTGGTTGCAAGTCCAGGATGTGTAAGCAGGAGGGAAGGTGTCATGTTTTGGATCAGAATCCTAAAATTGATGAAGATAATTATAAAAGAATTAACATTAGGCCTCAACTTTTATTCCATTTGGGTCTATTCATCAGTGTGGCAAATTATTTCAATATATGGTTAGTCTATACTAGTTAAATAGGCTATGTATTGCAAGGCCTAGATCAGGGGTGTCCAATCATGTGCCATAGAGGGCCAAGCCCTGCAGGCTTTACCTCCAACTAGTGATGGGTCCGGTAACACCGATGCGTCGGCGCATGTGTCGAGCTCATAGAGCGAAACCCTGTGTCGGTGCGTATCGCTTTAAGAAAGTCACGTGACCGATACAGGTACTGTATCGGTCACGTGAGTATCAGTCACGTGACGCTAGCGCGTCTAAACACTGACGGGCCAGCATTTATAAGGAAGCGCATCTGTCAACGGGATGCATTTGCCCAAAGACTGTCGTATGTGTTGCGGACGGTCCTTGTGCAAATTTATCACAAATTATGGAGCACGAGCAGCCTCAAGGAAAAAGGTTTCCGCCGTGTGGGACCATTTTGATCTGATATCGGAAAATAAGGTATTTAAAAATAGTATTTTTAAAATACTATTTTCTTTGTTTTAATTTCCTTGTTGTTTCATCCTGTTCCTCTCAGAGTTTCCACTTGATTTATCTGAATTCAAAATCATTTGAAAGTGACTCTTAGTTTACTCTTCATATTTTCTGCAGGCTAAATGTCGCATTTGTTCAACAGAGCTGTCGTATTTAAACAAAAGCGCCTCCTTAATGCTGAGGCATTATAGGGCCAGGCATTAAAATGAAGTCCCGGATACACCCAGGATAGACTCAGGTATACAGCCCTTCTACTACTTACTCACAGTTCCTTTATTGATAATTAATTCCTATTAATTTATTCTTTACTTCATTTTTAACCATCAAGCTTCCAGGAAGCAGATGCTGGATGAAGCTGTGCTCAATTTCATCCTGAAGGACTGCCATCAGCATTGTGGAGAGTGAAGGGTTCAGGGAACTGATTCAGGCCCTTCAGCCCTCATATGTTTTGCCAACCAGAAAGGTTTGTGGAAATTATCTAAAGTAATAGTTGATATATCCAATTTATTTAATCTTTAATTTAAATATATGGATTTGCTTTTGGTTTGACTTGGTGTAATTTTCAGACCATCAAACAAATGGTGGCCAAAAAGTATGAGGAGGAACGGGAACGAGTGAAAATGCAAGTACAGCAAGCTGTGGCAGTGAGTATAACAGCTGACATGTGGACATCTGTGAACATGGAGGCTTACTTGGCTCTTACCTGTCACTACATTAATGAGAATTTGCAGTTGTGTATGTCTGTGTTGGGTGTGCAGTACTTTCCACAAAGTCACACTGCTGACAATTTGGCCCAAGTCAAAAGGGGCATGATGGAGGACTGGGCCATAACCAATAAAGTAAAGTGTTTTGTGACCGACGCAACACCAAACATGATTGCATCCACTAGACAGCTCCAAATTCAGCACTCAATTTGCATTGCACATAGTCTCAATTTAGACGGGACCAACTTCACAACAGCTGTCTGCACCCACTTCAGCCATGTTATTCAGCATTATTTGTTTGTTGTTGTTTGGAAATCATGTACTAAAATGCCATTTTGTTGTTTTTTAGCTAACCTTTGGCAACATCTCAACATCGAAGTGGGCAGGCAGACCAAAAGTGCCACAGCTGATGCCATCCAGGAGGTGCAGAGATACCTGGCAGAGGGCAATACTGCCAGGTCCCAGGATCCTATGAGATACTGGGACAACCAAAAGACCATCTATCCAAACCTCTTTCAGCTTGCCTTACAATTTCTCTGCACTCCAGCCTCATCTGTGCCGTGTGAGCGGGTGTTTTCTACAGCTGGAGAAGTTGTATCAAAAAAGCGTAACGGACTCGATTTCAAAACGTTGGAAAAGCTTTTTTGTTTTTAATTAAAAAAAAAAAAAAAAAATCCCAGTCCACAAGCATCCTCATTCACAACACGTTCACTTAGATTTTCACGTTATGATACATGTTCACATTATTGATTGACTGTATCTAAAAATATCAACGATATTTGAAATTAAAATGAAGATATGAAATAATACAATATAAAATACAAGGACTTAAATTATATACTGCTCAAAAAAATAAAGGGAACACTAAGCATCGTAAATTTGAATGAAATATTCTTATTAAATACTTTGTTCTTTACATAGTTGAATGTGCTGACAACAAAATCACACAACAGCATGTGAAATTGATGTCAATCAGTGTTGCTTCCTAAGTGCTTCCCTTTATTGCCCTTTATTTCCTTTATTTATTTGCTTCCCTTTATTTTTTGGAGCAGTATATTATTGTATATACTAGGTCATCAAATCAGTGTCAGTTGAGTCTGTCAACTAGGTTGCCTGTAGGGATTTTTAAGGTCCAGCAGGTGTCAGTATTCAGTGACACAGTATCAATACAGTTTTGCAATGTGTCGAAATGCATCATGACGCCTCATGGACCCATCACTACCTCCAACCAGTGTCGTCAACAGCAGATTTCACTGAACTTCTTCCCACTGATTGCTGATCAGTGAAAACACCTGCTGAAGAGACCTGGGTAGAAGAGAAAACCTGCAGGGTTTTGGCCCTCCATGGCACATGATTGGACACCCCTGGTCTAGATCTACATCATCATAGAAAATATGTGAGTGATAGATAGATACATACATAGACAGATACATATACTGTATACATACATAAATAACTGGGAAATTAGTGTAACAGCAGCATGGCACAGTAGACGACCGAAATGACAGAAACACACACAGCATAATAGAAAGGAATTACCCAGGGAAAGAAAAACTGCCTACATAACTTCATATACATTGCAGATGAAAAGATGATGACCTGTATAGATGCACGGATCATACTAGCTGCACTGTACAACGCAGGACTATCGGGCGCAGGGTGAAATGTGAGGTACCAATTAGACTGCAAGGTGCAGTATGGCAGCATTGCTGTGACCAAGATTCAACAGCAGAGTGAGTTATTGTACAGTGAAATGGCATGTGGCAGGAAAGATTTCCTGTACCTGAACGTTTACAGCAGAGCTGTAGCAGTGAGGCCTTTTTTCACAAATTTTTACCTCAATTTAAATAGAACCTTTGTGAAAAGGTTGTGATCCCATATTTTGCAAATTAGATTAGGCCTAGGCACTTCATAGCAAGATTAAAGCACTGCATGATATTTTAATTTGCTCATATACAGCAGGGAAAATAAGTATTGAACATGTCAACATTTTTCTCATTAAACATATTTCTGATGGAGTCATTGACTTGAGATTTTCACCACATATCAGCAACAACCCAAGTAATCCATACATACAAAGAAATCAAGGCAACTGTGTTCACAAAACAAGTTATATTTAATAAAGTCGAATCACACAGGGAATAAGTACTGAACACGCTTGGTGAAATTCATTTAATATTTAGTAGAAAAGCCTTTGTTGGTAATAACAGTTTCCAGATGCCTCCTGTATGGAGAAACTAGGTGCTGTGGTCTATATTAATCATATATTCCATAACCTACATATGTTGAAGCATGTGAGAATGTTTGGTGATTCCATATGTAAGGCGACTTCACACCTCAGAACAGGACAAAGAGTCTCAACCGCCAGTGAAGATTAAAGAGCTTCCCAGGCACTGCGGTGGAGACCGGAGGAGCTGCCCTGACCCCCCAGGGCCATGAGGAGGAGTACGAAGATAATGGGGGGATTAAGATAATGAGGGATGTCAGCTTTTGATATGCATGTCTTTTGTTATGTGCAAGTATAAGTTCATAGAGCCGAAGGTGTTCGGTCTCTTTTTCCTTCTTCTGCTGCTGCACTCAGATGAGACTTGTTAGAGGAGCTGATAATAAACTTTGGTTTATGAATCACATCGCCTCGTTCTTCCAAGCTCTTCTACACTGGTGACCCTGACGCGAGTATGGATCAGAGGCGTTCCCCCGCGATCGACTCATCTGTGGCGACCCAGGCAGACACCGGCGCCCATGCAGACAGAGGAACAGTTGGACGACGTTCCCCCACGGCAGAAGTGATAGAGAGGGCTCAACCGAGCACCAGCGCCGCGGAGAGAGCCGAAGCAAGGCACTCTCACCCTGCGGACACAGCAGTGACGGTCTACACAAACGCCGTCACTGTCAACCTGCCGGACTTCTGGCAGGAAGACCCCGCCTCGTGGTTTCTGCAAGCTGAAGCCCAGTTTGCACTTGCGGGCATCACGGCTGACGATACAAAGTTCTATCACATCGTCGCCAAACTCAACGCCGCCACTTCGAGATGTGCGCGGAGCATAATCCAACGGCCGCCGGCCCAGGACAAATATGAAGAACTGAAAGCGACCATCGTGGCAAATTACGTCCCCTCAGCCGAGGAGAGAGCCGAGAGGATCCTGGCGGTTTACGGCCACAGAGGAGGCAGACCCAAGGCCCTCATGGAGGACTTGCTGCAACTTAAAGAAGAGGACAATGACAACTTCCTTTTCCATTTCATATTCCTCAGTACGCTGCCGCCACACATGAGAGGGACGCTGGCCAACATGCGATGCAGCACCCAGCCAGACTTTCGCACGCTAGCTCACGAAGCTCAACGGCTCGTCAACGCCTGCAAGGAGCAGACACCCACAGCAGCATCCGCAGACCTCAACGCTGATGTCCGGAGCCACGGGGAGCCACAAATCACTGAGCAGAGCCAGCCGGCGGTGACAGCGACACAGCCAGGACGCAACAGACGGAGCGACGTTTGTTATTACCACCACCGCTTCGCCGAGAAGGCTTACAAATGCGTTCCCCCCTGCAAATTCACAATTTCGGGAAAACGCCGAAGCCGAGAGCCGTTAACAGCGGCGGTTCTCGGCGAAAAAAGCAAGCTTTTATATGTGACGGACGGACACACTGGCAAGCGGTTCCTTATCGACACGGGAGCTCAACTAAGTTTTGTCATGCCCTCCCAAGCAGACCAGGCCATGGGCCCCCGGGGCAATGGAGCGGTGGCAGCCAACAGCTCCACCATCGACACTTTTGGCGAAAAGAGCCTGCACCTCTGCATCCACGGCCGCAACTACAGCTGGACATTTGTTGTAGCGGCGGTGAGTTTTAACTTGTTGGGCGCAGATTTTTTGTGTGCACATGGGTTATTAGTTGATCTAGCGAACAGGCGCTTGGTTAATGCACTGTCCTTTGCTTCTATTCCCTGCTCAGCTCGACTTTCTCCACCACCCGTGCAGGCTAGCGTCACCACAGCAGGAGGTAAGATTGATCAACTCCTCACCCAATTCCCAGCACTCGCAATTCCCAAATTCTCAGCCACAGTGGCTAAACACGGGGTTGAACATTTTATTCCCACAACGGGCCCACCCGTATTTGCCAAAGCTCGGCGCTTAGACGCGGCCAAGCTCGCCATAGCTCGGGACGAGTTTACCACCCTCGAAAAATTAGGCATTATCAGACGCTCGAAAAGCCCCTGGGCCTCACCACTTCACATGGTTCCGAAATCCGACGGTTCTTGGAGACTGTGCGGCGATTACCGCAGATTAAACAATGCGACAGCGCATGACCGCTACCCAATTCCTCACATTCAAGATTTTTCACTGCATCTGGTGGGTGCGCGCATTTTTTCAAAAATAGACCTGGTCCGCGGTTATCATCAAGTCCCAGTTCGAGCAGAGGACATTCCTAAAACAGCTGTAATAACCCCTTTCGGCCTTTTTGAATTTTTGCGAATGCCTTTCGGCCTCAAAGGCGCGGCTCAAACCTTTCAGCGGATGATGGATGCAGTATTACGCGACCTCCCTTTTGTTTTCGTCTACCTCGACGATATGCTGGTAGCCAGCCCGTCTGAGGAAGAACACGAGCAGCATCTCACTATGGTTTTTCAGAGGCTAGAAGAGCACGGGTTAATAATCAATCCAGCCAAATGCAAATTTGGCGTGTCACAAATTGATTTTTTAGGACACAGAGTTTCTCCGAAGGGGGCAGTTCCACTTCCAGACAAAGTTCACGTGATAAAAAGTTTCCCACGGCCACAAACGGTCAAATCGCTGCAAGAATTTTTAGGAATGGTTAATTTTTACAACCGTTTCCTCCCCCACGCAGCTCAGCTCATGCAGCCCCTATATGACGCGCTCAGAAAACAAAAAGCTTCCAACGCGGTCGAATGGACCCCGGAGCGCGAACACGCCTTCGCGGAAGTAAAAAGCGCCCTAGCTAATGCCACATTGTTGGTTCACCCCGATCCCTCGGCCCGCATCGCGCTAACCACAGACGCTTCGGACCTAGCTATAGGGGCAGTTGTACAACAACATGTCAGCGGAATCTGGCAACCTTTGGCATTCTTCAGCAAATCGCTAAACCAAACTGAGCGTAAATACAGCACTTTTGACAGGGAGCTGCTAGCGCTTCATTTATCCATCCGCCACTTCCAGTTCTGGTTAGAAGGGCGGAGTTTCACGGCTTTTGTAGACCACAAACCGCTCACCTTTGCCATGGCTAAAATTTCCGAACCGTGGTCAGGCAGGCAACAAAGACAGCTGGCTGCGATTTCAGAGTTCACCACAGACATTCGACATGTGGCAGGCAAACTTAACGTGGTAGCAGACTGCCTCTCTCGCGCTGTGACATCGCCACAGCGCGAGGAGACAGATTATACTACCTCAGCCGCTGAACTCTTCGCCAACGCGGACACATACGCAGCACCAATCCATGCAGGGATAGATTATGCAGCCATGGCAGAAGAGCAAAGTAGTGACGCGGACGTGCGCGCACTGTTGTCTGGACCAACAGGGTTAAGGCTGGAGGAAAGGGGTTTACGCGACGGCGTGCTCCCCCTAATATGCGACATCTCAACCGGCCGACCTCGCCCGTTAGTCCCAGCTACATGGCGCCGCCGTATTTTCGACTCAATTCACTCCCTCGCGCACCCAGGTGTGCGCGCCTCGGTTAAAATGGTCGCCGAAAAGTTTGTGTGGCCTGGCCTGCGCAAAAACGTAAAGGAATGGGCAAAAACTTGCATTTCTTGTCAGCGCGCCAAAATACACAAACACACAAAAGCCCCTCTGGAGCCTTTTCCAATCCCTGCTAGAAGGTTCGACCATGTTCATGTCGACCTCGTGGGGCCACTACCTTCCTCTCAAGGTTTCACACACCTGTTAACAATGATAGACCGCGCTGGCCAGAGGCAGTCCCTCTGGCGTCAACCACAGCGGAGGAAGTCGCTCGCGTTTTTTTGACAAACTGGGTGGCACGTTTCGGCGTCCCATCGGACATCATGTCCGATAGGGGGCCTCAATTTGTCTCGGAGCTTTGGTCAGCCATGGCCAGCAGCTTAGGGGCGACAATTCACCGCACCACCGCTTATCACCCTCAGGCTAATGGGTTATGCGAGCGTTTTCACAGATCTTTAAAGGCCGCCCTCAGAGCCTCACTAACGGACACAAATTGGGTAAATAAACTTCCCTGGGTTTTATTGGGGTTGCGTGCTGCGCCCAAAGAGGATCTAGACGCCTCTCCAGCAGAATTAGTTTTTGCACAACCTCTCAGGCTCCCAGGTGAATTTTTACCAGAGAACCCAGAGCCAGGGCATCTACCAGCCCCGAGGTTTTTAGGCAGCAACGGCCCGGACTCCCTCCCCGGACCGGCACATCACTCTTTTCCACGGGTTTTTGTCCCACAAGCTTTAAAGAACGCTGAATTCGTTTTTGTTAGGCATGAAGCTTTAAAACCAACTTTCCGCCCACCATACGATGGGCCATTCAGAGTGCTGGAACCTGGCGATAAACACTTTGTGCTTGATTTTGGGGACAGAAAAGAAACAGTCAGCATTGACAGACTTAAACCTGCCTTCTTGTTGAGAGACGAGCCTGTACGGTTGGCGAGAGCACCTCGGCGGGGTAGACCCCCCAAGAGAAAAGACTCAGCCCCCCTGCAGGGAACAAATAATCACTCTCCTCCCCAAGCTGCAGATTCCTTACAGGAAGGTCCCAGCAGGACGCCCAAGCGGACCCACAGCAGATTCGGGAGAAGATTAAAACCCAGACGGCACAGAGACTGATGCAAACTACTCAACAGTTGTTCACTAATTGTGCTGTAACAGTTTAGGACTGACTTGTGATTTTACTATGCCGTTATGATTACCACTGAACTCTCTTAGGAGCATGGCTGCTGGAAAGTTTCTTCTGTGGCAAGAGGTGTAGCAGTTAGTATGTCATAGCAATTATCTTAAACTGTGAATTTTTCTATTGTCCTTTTCTTAGTCGTTTGGGGGGGCTGTGGTCTATATTAATCATATATTCCATAACCTACATATGTTGAAGCATGTGAGAATGTTTGGTGATTACATATGTAAGGCGACTTCACACCTCAGAACAGGACAAAGAGTCTCAACCGCCAGTGAAGATTAAAGAGCTTCCCAGGCACTGCGGTGGAGACCGGAGGAGCTGCCCTGACCCCCCAGGGCCATGAGGAGGAGTACGAAGATAATGGGGGGATTAAGATAATGAGGGATGTCAGCTTTTGATATGCATGTCTTTTGTTATGTGCAAGTATAAGTTCATAGAGCCGAAGGTGTTCGGTCTCTTTTTCCTTCTTCTGCTGCTGCACTCAGATGAGACTTGTTAGAGGAGCTGATAATAAACTTTGGTTTATGAATCACATCGCCTCGTTCTTCCAAGCTCTTCTACAGTGCAGGCATTGCACAGGAGTGAGTTTAGCCCATTCTTCCACACAAACTGTCAAATCTTGAAGGTTCTGTGGGTGTCTTCTATGAACTCTGATCTTCAGTTTGTTCCATAGATTTTCAATTGGATTCAGGTCATGTGACTGACTGGGCCATTCTAGCAGCTTTATTTTCCTTCTCTGGAGTCAGTCGAGAGTTTCCTTGACTGTGTGTTTGGGATCATTGTCTTGCTGAAATGTCCACCCTCGTTTCATCTTCAGCATCTTGGCAGATGGCAACAGGTTCTTATCAAGGATGTCTCTGTATATTTGTCCATTCATCTTTCCTTCAATTATATGAAGTCTGCCTGTACCATGTGCTGAAAAACACCCCCACACCATGATGGGATGTGCGGTGCCATGTCTCCTATAAACATGCTGTGTGTTGTGGCTAGGGCTGAAACGATTAGTCGACGTTGTCGATAACGTCGACAATAAAAATTTGTCGACAAACTGTTTAATTATAAAGTTTATATGCATGCCACGGTAATGTTCAGTTGTAACTGCAATGCATGACCAGAAGTGCAATGCACGACCGGAGCTGCTGAGGGCAGTAGTGCCTCTGTTGTCCGGCATGCGTGAACAATTTCCAGCGAAGAAGAAGAGGAGCACATTTATGGCTCTGAGAACGGCGAATGTCGAAGTGGATAAAAAAAAAAGCAGACCCAAACTTTCTGTTGTTTGGGAACATTTTACAGAAGACAAAAAAAACAAAACAAAAGTAAAATGCAGACTTTGCAAGGCCGACCTCTCTTACCACGGCAGCACTACAGGCATCTGAAACAATGGCACCCGGTGTGGGATAACCCCCACAACAGACTGGGACAGGCACAGCGCTCGGCTAGAGCAATTAACAGAACAGTGAAATGTGTGTACTAATGTTTATTTATTGAGGGAATTGTTAAGCCACTCACCCACATCTGTAACCTGTCATTTCAAACTGATACATTTCCAGACAAAATGAAAATAGCAAAAGTAACACCTCTTTACAAAACAGGAGACAGTCATTGTTTCACAAATTACAGGCCAGTCTCTTTACTCTCACAATTCTCCAAAATACTTGAAAAAATATTCACCAAGAGACTGGATGATTTCATTGAAAAACACAACCTCCTTACAGATAGCCAGTATGGTTTTAGAGCAGATAAATCTACATCTTTGGCACTGATCGAACTTATAGAAGAAATTACTAGTTGTATAGACAAAAAAAAAGGTTGCTGTAGGAGTATTTATAGACTTAAAGAAAGCTTTTGACACCACTGACCACAGAATACTTCTAAGGAAACTGGAAAGGTATGGGATAAGAGGGGTAGGACTGAGTTGGGTGGAAAGTTATTTAAGTAACAGACAACAATTTGTACAAATTGGAGAGCACAAATCACCCTGCATGGACATCACTTGTGGTGTGCCCCAGGGGTCAGTTTTGGGACCCAAACTCTTTATCTTTTATATAAATGACATATGCCAAGTATCAAAAATTCTGAAATTTATTTTGTTTGTGGATGACACAAATATCCTTTGCACTGGTGAGAATTTGCAGCAGGTTTTAGAGGTGGTCACAACTGAAATGGAAAAATTAACGCAGTGGTTCAACAAAAATAAATTATCTCTAAATCTAAAAAAAACAAAGATTATGTTGTTTGGAAATTATAAAATAAATCATGAAATAATGATAACGATAGATGATACCAGAATACAAACAGTACAGGAAAATAAGTTTCTGGGGGTGACGCTAGACAGTAAAATCTGCTGGAAACCTCACATCAGTCACATCCGGGCTAAATTAGCAAAATGTATAGGCATACTGGGGAAGACAAGACACATCGTGGACTATAAATCATTGGTCTTATTGTACAATTCATTGTTTTTACCTTATCTTAACTACTGTGTAGAAGTCTGGGGAAACACCTACAAGACCAACCTACAAGCAATATGCACATTACAAAAAAGAGCTATAAGGATAATAAACAATGCAGGATATAGAGACCATACCAATTCGTTGTTCTTGAAGTCACATGTCATAAAGTTCATCGATTTAGTTAAATTTAAGACAGCACAAGTAATGTACAGGGCAATTAACAATCAACTCCCAACTAATATACAAAAAATATTTAAAAAAAGAGACAATGATCATAATTTGAGAGGAGACTTAAACTTCACAAAACCCAAGATACGTACAACCAAGAAAAGTATGTGCATATCTGTCTGTGGGGTGGATTTGTGGAACAGTCTGGAGCCGAAACTGAAACTATGTGCAAACAGAAATCAATTTAAAAAGAGGTATAAGCACCATTTGTTGAAAGGATATATGTTAGAAGGGTAGAATTTATATGTACGATTCATTATGTTCACTCTGGGACATTATGGGACACTATGGAATGGTGGGTGGGACAGCACTGTGTGTATCTGTGTCGTTTGAGACTGGTTTTGAAATATAGACTTCATTGTATGTTAGAATGGACAGGTGTTAATGTTGATCTGTAAAAAATACAGTAAATTGTTTACTTGGGGTATTAAAGGTAGTAATTTGTATAAAATTCACATGGGTGTATCGATGGAAAAGAGGAGTTGGAATTAATAAGTGTTCACTTCTTCCTTCTCCCTTTCGAACAGTGTATACTGTAACTTTATTGCATTTGCTATTTGCTTGTTTTTGTTATATTTTTTGTGTTCGAAATAAACTATCTATCTATCTATCTATCTATGTCAACAGGCAGCCCCGCTTCTTCTGGCTTTTTCCGGCTCAGTACTGTGATGTTAATGTGCCATTCATGCATTGTGTTCATGCTTCCTGCCCTTACTGTGATCCAATGACTGATAACAATATGTAGATGCGCCTTGTAACCTCTTTTGTCCTGCAGCTCCGGAGCAGAGGCGAATTCCGGCCAGCGATTTCCTTATTGTTATGTGTGTCTCTCAAATGCAAATGCCCATACCTACTGCTGTGAATGCTTTGTCTGTAACTGGGTATAAAAACTGCATATGTTCTGTAGCTCACCCTTTCTTCCACTGCTCGCATTGCCTATCTGCTGAGAGCCTGAGGACCCGCTCCAGCCTGCCTGCACAAGGGCTGGAGCGAGTTCCTATGATGGCGGTATGATTTAATAAACCTACTTAAAACCCTCAGTTCGCTGCCTATTTTATCATCCGCCATATTGGTGACTCGACGCTGAAAAGAACACGCTGCCAGCGAACGCAGCACCCGGCGGTGATGCTCTGACGACAAGCGAACACAGCAGCCTGACGCAAATGATCTGCCCTCCCTTCTGCTTCAGGGAGACCTCGACACAGAGCCACCACCAGGCGAAACTCTCCGGACATCACCCACAACCGGGAAAGCCGCAGCAAGCTTCATGGTGAGATCTGCACACCTGAGATCTGCACATCCACGCTGGGACCGGCCGCTCTCACAGCTCCTCCACACGAGAGCGCACGCACCTCGTCCTCTCTCCACGACGGCGACCTCCAGGGCCGACGGAGAACGCAGCGCGTGGACCTGAACGCACCATGACCCAGCACAGCGAACTACCGCAACAACTACAACAGGGATGAATATCGGCGCCAACTACGCTGATCTCCAGCAAGCTCCCTGACCCTGACTCTCCTCTCCAGCGGGCCCACCCACGCACGGAACCCCGGCACACGCACCGGGGAGTTACGAGGACGGCGCACCATGCACGGGACACATACGGCTCCACAGACCGCCATCGTCCTTTGCCGCTGCACACAGAGCCTTCAGGGTTGCTCGTACACCTGAGGCACGCACGCAGCTCACTCACAGGATTTTCTAATGGTCTTAGCCACAGCGCACATAGGGAATTCAGCAGTCTGCGGTTCCCGAGGGCTTTAGGGTTGCGCCTGCACCTAAAGTCAACACGCCAAGTCCCTCTGCTTTTGTTTTTTTCTTACAGCCGCTACGCAGCCTCGCCGCTCCTGTTTTTTTCTTCACGGCCGCTATTAATCCTTGCAGGACTTAATCGCGAGAGGAGTCAGTGACTAATTTTTTTTTTTTCTCTTACAGCCGCTGTGGATCTCCGCACGTTCAACGGGACAGCCCCTCAACATTGCGGATCCACAAGCAATTTTTGCGCGGCCCAGACAATTTCGCCGTCCCGGGCCGGCACTTGCTACCCCCCACCCCTCTCCCTCCACCGCCGCCTGCAGCGAGCGTCCCCCGCAGCTCGCTGCCAAAGCCGGACTATCGAGGCCTCGGCCGCCTGCCGAGCCCTCTGGGGGGGAGTGGTGTGGGATAACCCCCACAACAGACTGGGACAGGCACAGCGCTCGGCTAGAGCAATTAACAGAACAGTGAAATGTGTGTATTAATGTCAACAGGCAGCCCCGCTTCTTCTGGCTTTTTCCGGCTCAGTACTGTGATGTTAATGTGCCATTCATGCATTGTGTTCATGCTTCCTGCCCTTACTGTGATCCAATGACTGATAACAATATGTAGATGCGCCTTGTAACCTCTTTTGTCCTGCAGCTCCGGAGCAGAGGCGAATTCCGGCCAGCGATCTCCTTATTGTTATGTGTGTCTCTCAAATGCAAATGCCCATACCTACTGCTGTGAATGCTTTGTCTGTAACTGGGTATAAAAACTGCATATGTTCTGTAGCTCACCCTCTCTTCCACTGCTCGCATTGCCTATCTGCTGAGAGCCTGAGGACCCGCTCCAGCCTGCCTGCACAAGGGCTGGAGCGAGTTTCTATGATGGCGGTATGATTTAATAAACCTACTTAAAACTCTCAGTTCGCTGCCTATTTTATCATCCGCCACACCCGGGAGCCACGACATTACCATGTGCTGGGTAAGTTATAGCGAGTAAAGAAAGTTAGTGCCGCTTATTTTCAAAGGCCAACTGTTTCAAACTTTAGAAAAATGACAACACTGTTAGTATGCGCTGTTAAAGTAGAACTGAACTCACCTTTTTGCCAAAAAAGTAGAATAGCAGATTAATTCCTTATTACCTATTGTATTTTTCAACACAAAAGAAATTTTTAGGCCGTGCGATGGCCAAGCTATAAGCCGATAAACTTTTGCCTCTGGCTGGCAGTGCCAAACAAACCGGAAGTAGTGCAGACAACGCTGTGTGACGTCACGAGTGTGACCCTTATCAAAACAACAATGGCAGATGATAGCAGTTCCAGCAGTCAAGAACACCAGAGTTTTCAGAGTGAAGAGGCATTCAGGATCGGTCACGAGACAGAGGAGGATGCAGGAGTGTCAAGTGAACAGGAAGAGAGCGAGGGAGGCATCGAACCGTACAGATTAGAGCCAGAATTTTCGGGGGATTCCGGCACCGACTCAGACCGCAGCAGTGATGGGGAGGAGAGTCGCTTATTGAATACAGAATGGTGAGTCTTTACTTTGGCATGTTTGGGGTGTCAGGATAAGGAAAATTAACAATAAAAAAGAAAGGGAAAAAAACCATCAGCATTTTTCCAACTTATTACAGTGATCCCTCACTTATCGCGTTTAATGGGGACCAGAACCGACCGCGAAAAGTGAAAAACCGCGAAGTAGCGTCACCCCCCCCCCCCCCAAGGGCGTCACAAGCACTATTTTGCACAAAAAGGCACAAGAGAACAGCGAAAAGTGCCACTAAGCAACACGAGCGATAAAGAACAATGAATGCGGTCTTCCTTCGCTGGGTATAGGCGCTGGGCAGGGAGCGAAGCTGGGTAAAACGTCTCCGCCAATCAGCTTGCGAGGTAAAACGTCTCGGCCAATCAGCTTGCGAGATTCCCGAGCGAGCTGGGGAGCCGGGGAGAGCGGGCTCTCCGTGTTGATACCTGATGTTCTAATGTAGTCTCCCTGCCTTCTCATTAGAACATCAGGTATCAACACGGAGAGCCCGCACAGCTCAAAATCTACCTCTCTGGCCACTGCTCCACTCCTCTCCGCCCACCTCTTCACCGCTCGGGAATCTCGCAAGCTGATTGGCCGAGATGTTTTACCCAGCGAAGGAAGACCGCATTCATTGTTCTTTATCGCTCGTGTTGCTTAGTGGCACTTTTCGCTGTTCTCTTGTGCCTTTTTGTGCAAAATAGTGCTTGTGACGCCCTTGGGGGGGGGGGTGACGCTACTTCGCGGTTTTTCACTTTTCGCGGTCGGTTCTGGTCCCCATTAAACGCGATAAGTGAGGGATCACTGTATATCTAGAAACGCATCGCTTCCCGGTCGCTTTTCCTCCCCCTTTCTTTTCTTTCGTCGCCATGACAGCTTTCCTTGGCCACTGAACAGATCTTCCCAGGTGTTGGAAGTGTTTTGTAGTCGACTATCACGACAAAATGCACCAAAAACAACCAGTGTCGACGTGCTCGCAATGGTAAACATGAGGACTGGGTCACACTCGTGACGTCACGCGGAACTCCGGCTGCACTTCGGCGGATTTGTCTGATTTTTCAGGGCGGGAAATTCAAAATCGCGATTTTCTCCAAGATTCCGGGATTTGTGGAGGGGGTGCCAATGATAAATTATCTTTATAATTGTATGTACTATCACCCAGTGCCGTTCAATGCGGTTCAGTTCAGTTCTACTTTAATGTTAGCATGCCTGTTTGACAATACGCTCTCTGGTTGCTGAGCGTTGAGCCGTCATGGCTAACATGTTGAATGCAGTAAATGACTGAATTCAGTCACTATCGCTTTTAAATCTTTGTTAATATTAGCCCTCATTCTGAATATTAGTTACTCTGTGTCCAGCTGAGACAAAATGGCATTTAAATGCCTCCCGCCCACGGGAGACGAAATGCTAAGAGGTATTAAACAGCGGCTGAGGTAAAATATGCACTACACTAGAGCCGCAACAAGAAGCAGAGATGGTGGACATGAGAAAAATAAACTCGATTAGTCGACTAGTTGAAAAAAAAATAGTCATTAAATTAGTCGACTACTAAAATAATCTTTAGCTGCAGCCCTAAAAAAGTTCAGTTTTGGTCTCATTTGACTAGACTATACACTGAAATACTGTACATACTAGACATATATAAACAGCGGCACCTATACCCACAGAGAGGTCTGGACCGAGCCGGGGGAAACCAAGCTGACTCGGCTCCTGACACTCCTCCTGCGTAAAAGCACACGAGGAGCGCATGACGAGGCTTATGACAGTTGGAGCTGAAGCGTGTGATGTGGTCTTTCACGGCCTGCTGTTTATCTAAGCCTGCGACACAACGCGAAGGCATAGCTGTAAAATTAAAACAAGAAACCAGAGAAACTGTGAGCTACAAAGCTGCTGTCATTCCAGTCAACAACACCAGCGTCCAAGGGCGGCACCACAGTCCTGTCAGCGGCTGCGGTTTTTTGATGATAACTAGTTTATGCAGGTGCGGTTGTAAATATTATATTGATCATTGAAAATGACTTTTGGGTTTACACAACATGCTAAAAAATGTCAAAATCGTGTCATCAGACCTTTAAATGAGATTCAACATGCTTTTTCTTCAGCAATGGAGTCTTTTCACCTAGTCCTACCTGTTGCTGTACTCATGACTTTTCATCCATTATTACATTGCACATAACTCTCACACTGTTTTTTACTTCATTCACATTATATCACTGAATCTGAGTTCACATTGAAATACTGTGTGACTGTATATTTTTTCATATATTTCTGCAAAGTGTGGTTAGTCTGAGTAAATAACTACATATATTCCTGTATATATTTGCATCCTTTTATAGAAACGTGGACAGACTGTAATTTACCGTACATACTCTGTTGTCATTGAATCCTTATTTAAATCCTCCACCTGAACAATGAGAGCAAGTTTTTAGCCAAAGTCAAATTCCTTGTATGTGTTGTGCATACTTGGCCAATAAAGCTGATTCTGATTCTGATTCTGATTGTGAGGTGAGCAGGCATACAGCCCATGTCGGCTGAGTGCATTACTTATTGTTTTCTTTAAAACAGTGGTATCTGCTAACTCCAGGTCTTTCTGGAGCTCTCCACGAGTAGTCTTTGCCTCTTGGATAACTCTTCTGATAATTCTTTTGACTCCTGTCAGAAATCTTGCGAGGAGCTCCCGGTCGTGGCCAGTTTATGGTAAAATGACGTTCTTTCCACTTCTGAATGATGGCTCCAACAGTGCTCACTGGAACATTCAACAGTTTAGAAATGCACCTGTAACCAATGCCATGTTTTGCAACAAGAAGGTTGCAAAGGTCTAGAGAGAGCTCTTTGCTTCTACCCATCATGAGTTCTTGGTGGTGTGACAATCTGATATTCACAGACCTTTTTAAAGGCTATCAGTCAGGACTTAACCAGCTGAAATTAAATTTGCACTGATGGGGGATGGGATGGCTTCCTAAATTCTGATGGATTTCAGCTGGTTTCTTGGCTTTCTATGACTTTTTGCACCTCTTTTTCTTCATGTGTTCCATACTTATTCTCTGTGTCATTCCACATTATTAAATATAACTTGTTTTGTGAACACAGTTGCCTTGATTTCTTTGTATGTACATTGCTGTTAAAAAGTATTTGCCTCCTTCCTGATTTCTTATATTTTTGCATAGTGTCACACTTCAATGTTTCAGATCATCAAACAAATTTTAATATCAGACAAAGATAACCTGAATAAATACAAAATACAGTTTTCAAATGCTGATTTCATTTATTAAAGGAAAAAAACTTTCCAAACCTACCTGGCCCTATGTGAAAAAGTAATTGCTCCCCATGTTACATCATGAATTAACTGTGATAAACATGCAAGTTAGGTTAATTGGCATCAAACTGGGGATTCTAAATTGTCCTTAGGTATGACTGTGAGAGTGAATGGTTGTCTGTCTCTCTGTGTTGGCCCTGCGATGAGCTGGCGATCTGTCCAGGGTGTACCTTGCCTCTCGCCCAAAGATGCTGGGATAGGCTCCAGCCCCCCCACAACCCGAAAAGGATTAAGCGGAAGAAGATGAATGAACGAATGAATGAATGAATAACCACATTTTCTGGAACGCTGAGTTCAATATCAATAGCTACACCCAAGCCTGATCACTGCCAGACTTGTTGAATCAAGAAATCACTTAAAACCTGTCTGACAACCTGAAGTAGGGTAAAAGATCTCAAAAAGCAACACATCTCACTGTGATCTGAAGAAATTCAAGAATAGATGAGAAACAAAAACCCAGAACAACGTCTAAAGAACTGCAGGTCTCACTTGCCTCAGTTTGGACACTGGTGCACGATGGAATAATAAGAAAGAGACTGGGCAAAAATGGCATCCATGGGAGAGTTCCAAGACAAAAACCACTGCTGGACAAAAAGAATACAAACACTCATCTCATATTTACCAGAAAACATCTAGATGATCCTCAACTTTTGGAAAAATATTCGGGGGACTGACGAGACAAAAGTTGAACATTTTGGAAGACATGTCCTGTTTTATCTGGCATAAAACTAACACAGAATTTCATAAAAAGAACATCGTATCAACAGTCAAACATGGTGGTGGTAGTGTCAGGGTCTGGAGCTGCTTTGCTGCTTCAGGACTTGGACAATTTGCCCTAATTGACAGACCATGAATTCTGCTCTTTACCAAAAAATCCTGAAGGAGAATGTCCGGCCATAAGTTCATGAAGCCCTCCAATGTGACTGAATTTAAACAATTCTGTACAGAAGCGTGGGTCAAAATTCCTCAACAGCGATGGAAAAGACTCATTGCCAGTTGTTGGCACCAATGGTGGCACAACCAGTTATTAGGTTTAGGGGGCAGATGGGGCCAATTACTTTTTCACATAGGGCCAGGTAAGTTTGGATATCTTTTTTCCCTTAATAAATGAAATCATCATCTAAAAACTGCATTTTGAATTTACTCAGGTTATCTTTGTCTAATATTAAAATTTGTTTGATGATCTGAAACATTTACAGTCATATGAAAAAAATCAGGTCACCCTGTATAAGCCTGTGTGTTTTTTTTAACATATTTGGACATATGGATATTTAATATCAATGTTAAAAATACTGGGAGATTCATGTAATACAACTAAGCAATTAAAAATTAAAGACTTTTTTCAAATTTTCTGTAAAATGTAATTCTAAACAAATAGTGATGAATAAATTAGGACACCCCCCATCTTTTTTAAGGACACTCCCACATTCAGTCCCACTTAAAATGGCTAAAATAAATGTTAAAAATGCAAATAAAAACAAGGTTAGACATAGATACGTGAACATTTCTTAAGGGGCAAATACTTTTTCACAGCACTGTATAGATTACTTGGGTTGTTACTGATATGTGGTGAAAATCTCAGTCAATGGCTCCATCAGAAATATGTTTACTGAGAAAAATCTTGACGTGTTCAATACTTATTTTCTCCGCTGTAGGACTATCATTAGTACTGTTATTATGACGACATGCCTAAACACACTGCATGCATTACTCACAGGCCTACTCGCCTTGGCTTGACTTTTCCAATTATCCAGCCTTCCCACGACCACTAAACATAATGTCAACTCGATTTCTATAGTTCACTGGTTGCACAAGATTATAAGCTACGTCTTCATACCAAGAAGTTCAAAATCGGTTAATTTTTTTTAAGTTAATGAGACAAAGTGGCACTGTTTACTACTAAACCCATTCATTCTCCATTTTCTTCCTGAGTGTTGTGGGTGTACTAATATGGCGGCCAGGTGGCTTCACTTGGCTCTGTATTCGGTAATGGGGCATGCACTATCCAGTTTTTCAGTGGTGTAAATACAATCAAAACCTCTTTACAAAAGAGGGGTATATTCTGGCCTTGGCTCTTTTACACCCCCGGGTATTGTTAGATATTGACATATTAACAATAGGCAGCAGGGACGTGGGGACGTACGCATGCCGTGACGTCATCACATTGTGCCTATATTAGGAGTCTGACTGCAGGAGTCGTCCTCTTTGGCACTCCGCCTCCAAGCCAACCACAACCTGTAACACCTCAGTGTTAGCTTCATAGCTATTACCCCTGACACGTGTACCATCTGTGTCTGTTTATAATAAAATTTGAGTTTGGTGCAATGCCTGCCTCCACTGTCCTATATCCAGACATAACAATTGGCAACAAGGAGAAAACTTGGTCTTCTGGAGGAAAACTAATCATTTTCCTGAAGATGGAAGCGTGTCTGGCGCCACCTCCACCATTCCTCGTGACCCCCCAGGCAAGCCACCTATTCCATGGCCCCGTTGGTTCGAATTGTTCTGCACTTATTCGGTGGCGATGGATCTAGGAAGACATGGTAAACTGAGACTGCGAGCGATTTTACTTCACTGCCTGGGTGCCAAGGGTCAGCAGATGTTTAACACCCTAGGACAAGCAGACACATATCAGGAATGCATCGCGCTGCTGGCTGGACACTTCACACCGCCCAAAAACGTACTGGCAAGGAGTGTTCGTTTCCATCAGTGCCGACAGCGAACAGGTGAGATGATCCAACAGTTCATCCAACAGTTCACCATGACCTCCGTCGCAGACTGCTGATTTGCTGCTTTTACAAACTACCTCGTAGTTTTGAACCTCGGCGAGCTGAAGAAGCTTCGCGCGAGAGCGGTGTTGGTCCATAATTTGGGTATGGAAGGGCCGAAGGATCCTCAGGATCCTGGGTGGAGCGGACCACTACGAGAATGCTGTCGAGTGGCTGACCAGGCACTTTGACAGTCAGACGAGGGCCGTGAAGCTGCAGGTGATGGAGCTCTTGGCACCAGAAACTGATGGGCTAGCCAGCTGTGGGAAGCTAGCGGCCTGCTCTATGCCGATGGACGGACTAGCTGAGGAGCTAACTTCGCGCCAAAAGCAGACGAGTGAGGCCAGGCAGGCTGATGGCCCCGGGGAGGAGCAGCAGCCGCAGGACACGGTGACAGCACAGCGGAGCACCAACACCGAGAGCACTGGATGCAGCAGTGAGGAGCCCAGGTCGGCAAGGGTGATGGTGCATGTCCCGGAGGTGAGCAGCAGCCGAATACAGAGGCTACACAGCAAGAAACGTGGAGCGAGGGGGCTGAGAGCAGTGATGACATGCCTGGGTTGGGAGACGGAGCCGATGGGAGTGTCACAGAGAGCCCCAAGGGACAGCAGCTACAGCTGGATGGGGCTGGTCTGGCGAGCTGGGAGTTAATTTGATTTTTGATTTGACTTTGTATACTTTATTGATCCCCAGAGGGGAAATTGAGGGCATCGTAACTAGAGTGACGATAACCCAGCGAGGGTTGACCCTGGTGCCGGTGGCTGCGTTGCCCTTGGTGTGGGAGCCGGACGGCACTGCGGGGTCCCCATGAAGATGGCTGCCGAGGCTGGAGGACAAGAGAGCGGAGCGGGATAAAATTGGCACGGTTCTGCAGAGCGCCAAATGCCATCATTGGGGTAGGAGTTTGGACCGGGTCGGCGGGACAGCATGACGCAGGGAGGAGGTCCAGCGACAACGTGGTGGGCACAGGAGACCGGGTCGGGAGACCGGGTACGAGGAGACTGAGAAGAGTGATGTCTGAAGATAGAGTTGAGGTTTGATTGGACACAGCAATGATGATAGAAGGACTACAGCTCCTGACCACATAGAGTGATGATACAGAGTGAAGTACGTGGCGGTAATGCACCTGTAAACTGGTTGCCAACCGCCTATCAAATCTAAAAGAAAAAGAAAAAACACTAAGACTTGCCAAGAATCGAAACCGTGTCTACTGCTTGGAAGACAACAACACTAACCACTACACCACCGTCTTTCAAGCTTCATAGGCAGAAAATCTAAGGTGAAAGAACCCATGTTGAGGATGGTAACCACAACAAGTCAATCAAAACATTATCGAAGCGCATGTTTTATTCTTTCGATCCAAGCATAGTGAAATAGACGCTTGGACTTTTAAAGCCGGCTTCTACAAGCTCCTCTCCTGTTCACCATTATTCGTGCTGAGAGAGCTACACCCCTTTCACCAAATTTCAACGTTAACTTTGTTTTGAGTGCGAGGTTCGTCTCTGGTTCATCCTCTTAACATTTAAAAATTTAAAACAGAATTATCTTTCCCGCTTTTTCCATAGCGAAACTGCAACTGTACGTTAAGATAGCACCAGAAAAACAGAGCAAATCAAACCAGTTACAAATGGGAGCTTTGGTGAAGGGAGTTCTGCGCACGGCTGAGGACGCTGTTCTTCGGTTCTTTTCGGCAAATACCGCGAGATTAGTTTCTATCTTTGGTTGCCGCACCTCGGACCCCACTCAAATGTGCTGAAAGGCTGTTTATCTGCTTTCTGGTGAGTTTTAACAAATACGACTTACCTGCCCGTCGGTACCCTCTGTGTCTGACGGAGGCTAGGAGAAGTGACGAGTAGTGTCTGTGTAAACCACAGAAATATGGCCGCTGATCCCGTGACACGGCATGTCCCGGACCTGTCCCAGCTCAGAGCGCACATCGGAAATACCGATTATTGTGATGCCAGGAACCCACTCATTGGTTTATATGAATTGTGGGTTTATATTGGTTATACAAAATCAGTAACGACAATATCTGAAGACATATAGAGGAAGATTGATAGATTTAAAATTATATTGTGAAAACAGCAGCATATATGTCAGGATGGCCGAGCGGTCTAAGGCGCGGCGTTCAGGTCGCCGTCTCCTCTGGAGGCGTGGGTTCGAATCCCACTTCTGACAACAATGTTTTAATTTTTTGACCCACAAACAACATAGAAACGCCAAAATAGTCAATACATAGTTTAATCCGAATCAAACAAATTCTTAAGTTTCCAGATAAGCATAAGTACCATTTTCAGCCTACAATATTCAGACTTTTTAGATGCATTTGTCTCACATCGCAGGTTCTGGGTCACAGTTATGAATGAATGAATGAATGAATTTATTTCGGAAAGTACATTACAGGTTAAAAGAAACTGTATAATATAACAAGGTCAAATTAGACAAAGACTCCTTCTACTATACAATTCCACGTGAGTTATCCGAAATGGGTGATGGCTGAAGCCGCAGCTTATATTGCCCACCCATATTCCATCCAAGAATTCAAAGGAGAAAAAAGAGAAAACAAGACAAGAGCGATTACAATTTAAAACAAGGCTAAGACAAAATATGACTGAGAGAAAAAGAAAACTGAGCTAGTCTAAGTTAAGCGGTTACTATTCAAAAACAAATCTAAGACATAGTGTCACAGAGAAAAAAGAAAAACTAAGCTATAACACAACACAGGCTGGAAATGTCAATCCTTATGTGAGTTTACATGTCGTCTTGTAAATATGTTTGGAGTATTTCTTCCTTTAGTTTTTGTTTAAATTGTCCAAGCTTTGTACATGATTTTAATTCAGGTCCAAAATCGTTCCATAATCTGACACCTTGCACTGAAATACAGTGTTGCTTGGTGGTTGTTCTCACTGTAGGCTTTTGAAATATACATGTTCCTCTGAAGTGATATCGTTTCTCCCTTGTTTGGAACAACTTTTGGATATTTGCGGGCAGTGATAGATTCTTCACTTTGAACATTATTATTGCGGTTTTAAAGTCGATCAGATCTTTCAACTTGAGAGTTTTTTGTTTAAGAAAAAGTGGGTTTGTTGGTTCCCTGTAAGCTGCTTTGTTGATTATTCTAATAGCTCTCTTTTGAAGCATAGAGAGTGGATATATGTTTGTTTTATATGTATTTCCCCATACTTCATTACAATATGTCATGTATGGGAGTATTAATGAATGATACAAGGTGTATAGTGTGGGTTGATTCAGCAAATTTTTCACTCTGTGTAATATTGCAATTGATTTGGATACTTTACCTTTTATATAATTAATATGTGGCTTCCAACACAGTTTGTTATCAATTATTACTCCAAGGAATTTAGTTTCGGATACCCTTTCAATCTCTACACCATTTACACTGAGTTTGGGTACTGGGTAGTTGTGATGGTTGTTAAAGACTATAAATTTTGTCTTGCTTAAATTGAGCGTTAATTTGTTTGAATCAAACCACAGTTTCAGCTTTCCTAATTCCTTTCCGAGTGTATCCAGAAGTTGTTCCAAGTTGTTTCCACTGCATAGCAGGTTAGTGTCATCAGCAAACAATATTAAGTCCATTTTTTCTGAAACTTTACATATATCATTTATATACATATTGAATAATAATGGTCCCAAAACTGAACCCTGTGGGACTCCACAGGTGACCTTCAGTAGCTCTGAGTTTTTGTTGTTAACACATACAAACTGATATCTATTCTTTAAGTAACTTCTTAACCAGGACAGTGCTACCCCTCTGATACCACAATTTTGTAGTTTCTTTAATAATAGATTGTGATCTACTGTATCAAATGCTTTTTTAAGATCCAGGAATACTCCAACTGAATACTCTTTATTTTCAATGGCTGTTGATATTTTTTCTGTAAATTCCATTAAGGCATATGCTGTTGTCCTTTTGTGTCTGAACCCATATTGCTGCTCACACAATAAATCATTCTTCAGTATGAAGTTGTCAATTCTCTCATAGAATATTTTTTCAAGTATCTTGGAAAATTGCGGTAATAGTGAAATTGGTCTGTAGTTGGAGAGTTCCCCTCTGTCGCCTGTCTTGTAAATCGGAATTACTTTAGCTATTTTCATTGCATTGGGAAATATACCTGATTGGAGAGACAGGTTACAGATATACGTCAGTGGTTTCACTATGCATTCGATAACAGTTTTGACTAGTAGCATATCAATACCATCGCAGTCAGTAGATGTTTTACTTTTGAACGATTTAACAATTTCAATGACCTCTCTTTCGTCTGTGTTCTTTATGAAGATGGTGTCTTTTACAGCAGTGTTATTGCATATTGAATCACCTGTTGGCACCGTAGTGGGTATTTCTCGGGCCAGTTTAGGTCCAATGTTAACAAAAAAATTATTAAATTCATCTGCAGGTGAAGCTATATTCACATTCGGAGTCGATTTATTATTTTTTGGAGTGTTAGTTGGGTAGCTGGTATTTCTGCTTTTATTTCCAAGGATACTGTTGATTATTGTCCATGTATTTTTAATATTGTCTTTGTTTTTTTCCAGTTCTTTACTGTAATAGTCTCTTTTACTACATCTTATTATATATGTTAACTTATTTTTGTATGTTTTATACCGCTGCTCTGCTTCTTTTGTCCTTTTCTTTATGAAAGCTTTATATAATAAATTTTTCTTTTTACACGCCTTTTGTAGTCCTTTGGTTAGCCATGGTTTGTCAGTAAATTTGTGTTTAAGCTTTTTTTTAACTAATGGGCAGTTTTTTTCATAAAGAGTGGTTACAATGTTTGTAAATGTGTCATAGGCTTCATTTACATCTGATACATAGACTTCTGTCCAGTCTTGCTTCAGCAAGTCCTCTTTAAAAGAACTGATTGCGTTTGGTGATTTGTGTCTGAACGATTTTGAGATTTTTTCTGGGTTGGGCCCCGTGTGGCCATGGATAAGTGCAAAGATTGGCAAGTGGTCGCTTATATCATTTATCAATAATCCACTTTCTATTTTCTTGTCGAGAACATTGACAAACAGGTTGTCAATAAGTGTAGCAGAGTGAACTGTGATTCTACTGGGATGTGTTATTGTGGGATATAGACTCATGCTGTACATAGAGTTCATGAACTCTGTAACTACATTTTGTTGATGTGGATTAAGTAGGTCAATATTGAAATCTCCACAAATTGCTACCATTTTCTTACTAGTAATATTATTGTACAGCTCGACTAATTTATCTCTGAATGTCTCAATGCAAGTTCCCGGCGTTCTGTATATGCAGCTTATGATTAGATTTTTTGTTTTGTCTAGGTCAATCTCAACAGTAACACATTCCAGAATCCCTGGTAGTGCTAAGGACATTTCATTTACAAGCTTACATCTATATAGGTCATCAATATACAGTCCAACACCACCACCCTGATGGGAGTTTGATGGTGAGAAAGACAAAATAAAGCTTTTAATAGTTCTTGAGTTATTCATTTTCAAACACTGAAAGCGCGTAAAAAGTGATATATTTTTAAAAGCATTTGATAGATGAAGCTAAACGTTCACACCAGCCACATATATCCAAACATGGAAGCATTAAAGTTAGACAAATTGGGGATAGTGAAGCAGAAATCATTCTACGAATATGATGGTTACATAGAATAAATATTTGACCCGCATCTGGATAAATGATGCAAACTTACAAGAAAAAAGTTGACATTTATGAGAAAAAAAAAGTTGAAAATTTACAAGAAAAAAGTTGAAAAATGATCAGAAAATAAGTTGCAAAATTTATAAGAAAAAACGCTGCAAATTTACAGAAAAAGTTCAAAATTTACTGGAAAAAAGTGGAAACTTATGAGACAAAGTTAGATTTACAGAAAAAAAGTTGTAAATTTACAAGAAAAAAGTTGAAAATCTACAAGAGGCAATTTTATTCCTCCTCCCAAAAATGTTGAGTGAACTTGTACAGTGATGTGAAAAAGTGTTTGCCCCTTCCTGATTTCTCATTTTTTTTGTGTTTGTCACACTTAAATGTTTCAGCTCATCAAACAAATTTAAAATAATAGACAAAAATAACACAAATAAACACAAAATAGCCTACAGTTTTTAAATGAAGGTTTTTATTATTAAGGGTAAAAAAAAAAAATCCAAACCTACATGGTCCTGTGAGAAAAAGTGATTGCCCCCTAAACCTAATAACTGGTTGGGCCACCCAACAAAACATAAATTAACTGTGGTTTAGCACATTTTTGGAAAGCTGAGTTCAATTTCTCTTGCCACACCCAGGGCTGGTTACTGCCACACCTGTTCCCAATCAAGACATCACTTAAATAGGACCTGCCTGACAAAGTGAAAAAGACCAAAAGATCCTCAAAAGCTAGACATCATGCTGCAATCCAAAGAAATTCAGGAACAAATGAGAAACAAAGTAATTGAGATCTATTAGTCTGGAAAAGGTTATAAAGCCATTTCTAAAGCTTTGGGACTCCAGTGAACCACAGTGAGAGCCATTATCCACAAATGGCGAAAACATGAAACAGTAGTGAACCTTCCCAGGAATGGCCGGCCGACCAAAATTACCCCAAGAGCACAGCAATGACTCATCCAAGAGGTCACAAAAGACCCCACAACAACATCCAAAGAACTGCAGGCCTCACTTGCCTCAGTTAAAGTCAGTATTCATGACTCCAGCATAAGAAAGAGACTGGGCAAAAATGGTCTGCATGACAGAGTTCCAAGATGAAAACCACTGCTGAGGAAAAAGAACATAAAGGCTCGTCTCAGTTTTGCCAGAAAACATCTTGATGATCCCCAAGACTTTTGGGAACATACTGTGTGGACTGACAAGACAAAAGTTGAACTTTTTGGAAGGTGTGTGTCCCATTACATCTGGTGTAAAAGTAACAGCATTTCAGAAAAGGAACATCATACCAACAGTAAAATATGGTGGTGGTAGTGTGATGGTCTAGGGCTGTTTTGCTGCTTCAGGATCTGGAAGACTTGCTGTGGTAAATGGAACCATGAATTCTGCTGTCTACCAAAAAATCCTGAAGGAGAATGTCTGGCCATCTGTTCGTGACCTGAAGCTGAAGCGCACTTGGGTTCTGTAGTAGGACAATGATCCAAAACACACCAGCAAGTCCACCTCTGAATGGCTTAAGAAAAACAAAATGAAGACTTTGGAGTGGCCTAGTCAAAGTCCTGACCTGAATCCGATTGAGATGCTGTGGCATGACCTTAAAAAGGCAGTTCATGCTTGAAAACCCCCCAATGTGGCTGAATTACAACAATTCTGCAAAGATGAGTGGGCCAAAATTCCTCCACAGTGCTGTAAAAGACTCATTGCCAGTTACAACGCTTGATTGCAGTTGTTGCTGCTAAAGGTGGCCCAACCAGTTGTTAGGTTTAGGGGGCATTCACTTTTTCACACAGGGCCATGTAGGTTTGGATTTTTTTTTCCTCTTAATAATAAACATCTTCATTTAAAAACTGCATTTTGTGTTTACTCGTGTGATCTTTGTCTAATATTAAAATTTGTTTGATGGCGGAGTGGTTAGCACTGCAGCAGCACAGCAACTCACCCTTGGCCGGGGGATCCTGGGTTTGATCCCAGCCCCCGACCAACAGTGATCTGTGTGGAGTTTGCATGTTCTCCCCGTGTCTGCGTGGGTTTACTCCGGGATTTCTCCGGTTTCCTCCCACATGCCAAAAACATGCAAGTTAGGTTAATTGGCATCAAACTGGGGATTCTAAATTGTCCTTAGGTATGACTGTGAGAGTGAATGGTTGTCTGTCTCTCTGAGTTGGCCCTGCGATGGACTGGTAATCTGCCCAGGGTGGACCCTGCCTCTCGCCCAAACATGCTGGGATAGGCTCCAGCCCCCCTGCGACCCAAAAAGGATTAAGTGGAAGGAGATGGATGGATGGATCTGAAACATTTAATTGTGACAAACATACAAAAAAATGAGAAATCAGGAAGGGGGCAAACACTTTTTCACACCACTGTAAGTATTCATGATCTATGAATATTCTAACTGGCGGTCTGCAGGTCTTGCATGTGATTGGTGCCGTGGTACCCGACCTGCAGGGCTTGCACGTGATTGGTCGCTGCGACTTCTGGCAGGTGAGCTGCAAACACTTTTTCACACCACTGTATCTTGGGTGCCCCCTACTGGCGGAATAGGCCCATTGCATTTGCATACTCTTCTATATAGGCAGAAACGTTTCTATCTGCAGCCATGTTTTTTTTCCACAATATCTTTTATTGAACTTTTTTTTTTTACAAACATGGCACAAACAATCAAACACTAACACTAAAGTAATTTAAAAAAAATCACTAACTACAAAAAAAAAAATGTACTAAAAACACCAACAAGCACTAACAAAGGCAAGTCATCAACAATGCTCCTCTGTTAAGTCTAGGTAATCTATTACATAAGTATATATATTATACATTCGCCAATTTGGGAATTTGCAAGGTCCACACACATCATTCACCTTCTTCTTCAGAAGTTATGTTTAATTTCTTTACATAATCAATGAAAGGTCTCCATATATTCTCAAACACATTTTCCTTTGATTTCAGTATGTATGTTATTCTTTCTAGTGGAAGGTTTGTTAACATCTGTCTTAACCACTGAGTCACATCTGGTCTATGAGTCTTTTTCCACAATAATGCAATACATTTTTTGGCATTAAGCAAACTGAGTTCTATGAATGCTCTTTCACTCTTATTAAAGTTATGCTTTTCTGGAAACAGACCCAACAAAAACAGTTTAGGGTTCAATGTGAATTGTTTTGAAATTATTTTTTCAATGGTTACCCTCACCTCTTCCCAAAACATTCTGATTTTTCTACATTCCCATAAACAGTGAAATAGGGTTCCTTTACTTTCCATACATTTTGTGCACGTATCTGGTATGTTTTTGTTATATCTATTTAACTCCACTGGTATAACATACATCCGCGTTAACCATTTAAAATGTATCAATTTAAGACGTACATTTATTGATTTGGTTTGAGCTTCTGTACAAGCCAATTCCCATTGTTCCTCTGAAATTTCAATTTGCAGGTCTTCTTTCCAATAATTCAGTCTTTTCTGTTTGTTTTCACTTGAGAATAATGTCAATGAGTTATAAAACTCTGAAATAATACCCTTTCTCTTACTATCTTTCATCAAAATTTTTCCCAAGGATGAATAAGTAGGTCGGGTGAGAGCATTATTTTGATTTGATTGAATAAAATTCCTAAGCTGAAGATATTTAAAAAAATGTGTTCTATTAAGATTGAATTTGATCCTCAGTTCTTCAAAAGACATTATGTTATCTGAACGTGACAAATATAAGTCTTGAATCTTTTGAATCCCTTTTAAATTCCATAGTGTAGCGAACTCAATATGAGCACCCTACTTGGCTTGCCAAGTGGGTTGACCCTATTGGCGACACAGGTAGGGTGCGGGACTCCGGAGCGGGAGGCGTGAGTTCGAATCTCCCGGTGGGACGTCGCCATGTCGAGCAGCACGTTACAATACTTTAAATACAGCATCCGCTCTCCCTGGTGTAAAATATTGATTACCCCATACTGGGCTAAATTGTGACAATAAGTGTGGTGTGGAGAATGTGTTGAAGGATGAGACTGAGTTTATTCCTCAGATTCAGCTTTATTCACAATCACATACTCCAACAATTTCAAAGCAGGAAAAGAGGATGAATCTTCTCACATCTGTCCTTTTATACCTAGGACATCAAACTACAGTCACATGGTGTTTAATCAAACATACAGTCACATGGTACTTAATCCCAGTCACAATATAACTTCCTCCGATCTTAACACCATCCACCCCCCAGTCTCCGGTGGTCAGGAAATCTCTCAAGGCCATCTCCTTCAAACAAAAGGCCAAATCTCACACCTTCCCGTTACCTCTAGGAGGCTCAGTCCCTTTGTTCCCTTGAGACATGCAGCACACAATAAACACACAGTATTCTATTTGTGGAGCATATGAAACCAACATATGTATCCCACATGACCCCCCCCCCCCAAACGTCGAAGATGGAACAATCATAACTAAAGATGCATGTCATAATAAAATCACTACATATCAATCCACATGCCGCTTAGGCCTCAGTCTTCTGCCGTATTTGCTGTAAGCCGGTTTTACTGCCTCCGCAGAGTCCTCCTGCTGTGGGGCTGCTGCCTGTGGATTAGAACTGTTAGTCAATCTCTGTGGGTGTTCCGGAGGATGCCCTCTAGGGGGTCTGCCACGTCGGGGGGCCCTCGCTAAATGCACAGTTTCATCAGCCATCACAAAAGCGGGTTTGAGTCTGTTTATGCCAATTACTTCCTTTCTGCCTCCCAAATCTAGCACAAAATGCTTCTCTCCTGTTTCCAGCACTCTAAATGGTCCATCATAAGGCGGTCGCAAGTTTGGGCGGTGGGCATCATGCCTGACAAAAACAAACTCCGCATTTTTTAAAGCTTTAGGCACAAAAACACGCGGGAAGCTGTGATGAACCGGGCCAGGAAGCGTGCTCGCTTCCGTGTTGCTTTGCAACCGCTGGGCAGGGGGGCACTCTGGCGCAGGATTATCCGGGAGAAACTCCCCGGGCAGCCGGAGTGGCTGCGCAAAAACTAACTCAGCTGGGGAGGCTTTTAAATCCTCTTTAGGTGCAGAACGCAACCCCAATAAAACCCATGGTAGCCTGTCTACCCAATTTGTATCCGTAAGCTACGCTTTGAGGGCTGGCTTCAATGACCTATGGAAACGTTCGCATAAACCATTAGCCTGCGGGTTGTAAGCGGTAGTGCGGTGGATCGTTACTCCCAGGCTGCGGGCCATCGCTAACCAGAGCTCGGACACAAATTGAGGACCTCTGTCGGACGTAATGTCCGACGGAACTCCAAAACGTGCTACCCATGCTGTTAAAAACGCGCGCGCCACCTCCTCGGCTGTGGTTGATGCAAGTGGGACCACTTCTGGCCAACGAGTGGTGCGGTCCACCATTGTCAAAAGGTGTGTACACCCCTGTGACGGCGGAAGGGGGCCTATGAGGTCGACATGCACATGATCGAACCGCTTAGCCGGGATGTGAAAAGGCTCCAAAGGCGCTCTAGTGTGTTTGTGTATTTTGGCTCGCTGACAAGCCACGCAGGCTGTCGCCCACTCCTTGACCTGCTTGCACAGGCACGGCCATACAAATTTCTCTCCTACCATTTTGACCGACGCGCGCACCCCCGGGTGCGCCAGAGAATGGATCGAGTCAAAAACGCGGCGGCGCCACGCGGCTGGTACAACCGGACGCGGTCATCCAGTGGAGACATCGCAGATTAGGGGGGGGCATACCATCTTGCAGCACCCTGCTCTCCAGCCTTAACCCTGTTGGTCCAGACTGGAGCGCGCGCACGTCCGCGTCGCTAACCTGCTCCGCGGCCATGGCTGCATAATCTATCCCTACGCCGACCGGGGCCGCGCGCGCTTCCGCGTCGCTACCCTGGTCTGCGGCCATGGCTGCAGAGTCTGCCCCCACGGGGCCTGGAGCCGCCACAGCACGTGAGAGGCAGTCTGCCACTACATTATATTTACTAACTAACTAACTACTAACTAACCTGCACTTATATAGCGCTTTTCTAGTCACAAAGACCACTCAAAGCGCTTTCATTAACACTAACCCTCTATTCTAAGGGCCTATAGGAAACAGATATCTAGGGACAATTTAGAACAGCCAATTAACCTAACATGCATGTTTTTGGCATGTGGGAGGAAACCGGAGAAATCCCGGAGTAAACCCACGCAACACGGGGAGAACATGCAAACTCCACACAGATCACTGTTGGTCGGGGGCTGGGATCGAACCCACGATCCCACGATCCCCACAATCCCCCGGCCAAGGGTAAACTGTGCTGCCGCAGTGCTAACCACTGCGCCACCGTGCAGCCCACGGTGGCGCAAATTTACCTGCCACATGCTGGATATCGGTGGTAAACTTCGATATCGCGGCCAGCTGTCTCTGCTGCCGGCCTGACCAAGGTTCCGAAATCTTGGCCATCGCGAAAGTCAACGGTTTGTGGTCCACGAACGCGGTAAAACGGCGTCCTTCTAGCCAGAACTGGAAGTGGCGGATGGCCAAGTGTAGAGCTAACAACTCCCTGTCGAACGCGCTGTATTTTCGCTCGCTATCGCGCAAGGTTTTGCTGAAAAACGCGAGCGGTTGCCAGGCCCCAGCCACGTACTGTTCAACGACCGCCCCATGGCAACATCTGACGCGTCAGTAGTGAGCGCCATGTGGGCCGTTGGGACTGGGTGTGCCAACAACGCAGCGTTTGCCAGGGCTGATTTGACTTGAGAGAATGCGCGCTCCCGCTCAGGAGACCATTCGATTTTATTCGTGGGTTTTTGTTTTTTTAGTGCAGCGTACAATGGTTGCATGAGCTGCGCTGCGCGGGGGAGGAAACGGTTATAAAAATTAATCATTCCCAAAACCTCCTGTAACGCTTTGACTGTTTGTGGTTGGGGAAAATTTGTTATTGCGCGCACCTTATCGGGCAGAGGGACCGCTCCTTCTGGCGAAACGCGATGCCCCAAAAAATCAATCTGCGCCACCCCGAACTGACACTTCGCTGGGTTAATTATTAACACGTGCTCTGCCAACCTCTGGAAACCTGCTGTGAGGTGGCTTTCGTGTTCGTCCTCGGACGCGCTGGCTACCAAAATGTTGTCCAAGTAGACGAACACGAAAGGGAGATCGCGTAGGACCGTGTCCATCATGCGTTGGAACGTCTGCGCCGCTCCCTTGAGCCCAAACGGCATGCGCAAAAACTCAAAAAGCCCGAAAGGAGTTATTACCGCTGTTTTGGGTATGTCCTCAGCGCGCACTGGAACCTGGTGGTAGCTGCGTACTAAGTCTATTTTAGAAAAAATGCGCGCCCCCGCCAAATGAACCGAAAAATCTTGGATATGCGGAATTGGGTAGCGATCGTGCGCTGTGGCGTTATTCAACCTGCGGAAATCACCGCAAGGTCGCCACGAGCCATCAGCCTTTGGGACCATGTGCAGTGGTGAAGCCCAGGGGCTCTTCGAACGCCTGATGATGCCCAGTTTTTCCAGGTTGGCGAACTCCTCGCGCACTATGGTCAGTTTAGCTGAGTCCAAGCGCCGAGCTTTTGCAAAAACGGGCGGGCCGGTGGTAGTAATAAAATGTTCCACCCCATGTTTAGCCACTGTCGCTGAAAACGTTGGGACCGTGAGTGCTGGGAACTGAGTGAGGAGTGCGTGGAACTTACCACCCGCAGCTGTGACGTTGGCTTGTGCAGTTGGCGGGGCCACTCGAGCTGTGCAGGGAATAGAGTGAAAGGAGAGTGCATTAACCAGACGTCTGTTAGCAAGATCAACCAATAAACCATGTGAGCACAAAAAATCAGCCCCTAACATGTTGAAATTGACTGCCGCTACAACAAAAGTCCACTCAAATGCACGGCCCTGCAAAGACAGAAGCAGAGTCCTCTCCCCGAAGGTCTTAATCGCTGAGCCGTTCGCTGCTGACACCCGAGGACCCCTGGAAGGCACCAGCCGGTCCGCGTAGGAAGGCGTGATGAAGCTCAGCTGGGAGCCTGTGTCCACGAGGAAATGCCTCCCCGAGCGTGCATCAGTCAGGTAGAGCAGCTTGTTCTCCTCCCCGAGGGCTGAAGCTGCTACCGGCCCCCGGTCTTTGCGTTTCCCGAGCGCTTGAAATGGCATGGTGGGATGCACTTGAGCGCCTTCTCTGCAAAGCAGCGATGGTAGAAGCAAAGGGGGTCGTCCGCTCCGTGTCGCCTGGCCCTTGTTGCTGCCGTCGTCGGTGAGTCTGGTGCTGCAGCCTCTGGCCCCATGTCGTCTCCGGACGTTGCGCCTAGCTCCGCTACCGCGGCCAAAGCCGCGCTCCGTTTGTGGGCGTCGACGAGTCATTGCGCCTCCTGGCTCAGCTCGTGGTAGTCTCGCCGGGCCAACAGAGGTGAACCTGCCAGGGTCACTCTCACCGCTGGCGGTAGGGTCCTGAGGAAGAGGTGGGCGAAGATAAAGCTGTCATCCTCGGAGTCTCTCAGCCTCAGCATTTTCACCATCAGGTCCGCGGGTCTGTCGTTCTCAAACTCCGTCAACGCTAGAAGCCCCTCTGCTCGCTGTTGCACTGAGGGGGGTGAATTGGCTGATAAGCGCAGCCTTCAATGCGCTGTACTTGTCGCTGTCCGGCGGGTGGTTGACCAGGTTCTCCACCCTCTGGACTGTGTGGTTGTCCAGCTTCGCCACCACATGGTAGAATTTTGTGTCGTCTCTCGAGATTCTCCGGAGGTTGAACTGCGCCTCGACCGCGCTAAACCAGGAGCGCGGACTATTCTGCCAGAAGTCTGGCAGCTGGAACGTGGCGGCATTCGTCAGGCTGGCTTCTGACGAGCCCCGCTCGGGAGAATTATCTCTGCTCATGCTTCGTCATAAGGTCACCAGTGTGGAGAATGTGTTGAAGGATGAGACTGAGTTTATTCCTCAGATTCAGCTTTATTCACAATCACATACTCCAACAATTTCAAAGCAGGAAAAGAGGATGAATCTTCTCACATCTGTCCTTTTATACCTAGGACATCAAACTACAGTCACATGGTGTTTAATCAAACATACAGTCACATGGTACTTAATCCCAGTCACAATATAACTTCCTCCGATCTTAACACCATCCACCCCCCAGTCTCCGGTGGTCAGGAAATCTCTCAAGGCCATCTCCTTCAAACAAAAGGCCAAATCTCACACCTTCCCATTACCTCTAGGAGGCTCAGTCCCTTTGTTCCCTTGAGACGTGCAGCACACAATAAACACACAGTATACTATTTGTGGAGCATATGAAACCAACATATGTGTCCCACAGTGGTTCTTTTAAATATTTTTTGGTTTCACACCATATTTTGATCATATGCTTTACAATTTTACAATACAAACAATACTTTGTTTCTGTAATTTTTTAGCCGAGTCTGAGTATATGAATATGGGAAGAGGTAAAGGTAAATTGTATGATTCCATTTCAGTCCAGTGAGGGAGATCATTTGATGAAAAATAATATGTCATAGACCTCAGTTGTGCTGACCAGTAATACAGCATAAAGTTTGGACATTTCAGACCTCTATGATCAAATGGTAAATATAGTAAGGACAGACGTAATCTAGCCTTCCTATTGTTCCATATAAATTCCACTAGCTATTTTTTTAATTCTTGAGAATAGATCTGAAGGTGGTGGTAAAGGAATGTATTGAAATAAACAAAGTATTTTTGGTAAGATATTACTTTTAAGTATATTAATTCTCCCGATCATCGACATTGATAGTGACATCCATCTCTGAAGTAACTCATTAATATCTGTCATTAAGGCTTCATAGTTGGCACTGGCGACTGATTCTAGCTTAGGCAAAATTTGAATTCCTAAATATTTAAACTGATTTACAACATTGAATTGATTTACCTCAGGCGCTGGGTGATTTCTCTGGGTCTCATTTAGCATTAATATTGAAGATTTAGTTTTATTTATTTTATATCCTGATATTTCCCCAAAGTTCTTTATTAAATTTAACAAGGTCGGAATTGATTTTTTAAAATTCGACATAAACAAAATTATATCATCGGCATACAGGGAGATTTTATGTTCTGTTGGTCCTACTTTAATTCCATATATTTGTGGATGTAAACGTACTGCCATCGCTAAAGGTTCAATTGCCATAGTAAACAGTAAGGGCGAAAGTGGACAGCCTTGTTGACATCCTCTATTGATTTTTATTGATTTTGAGATATTGCTGTTTGTTAGGATTTCTGCTGTTGGTGGAGCAGATAACTAAAAAAATCCTTCAAATGGTGACACAAGCATGAAATTTTGCACAGATACCCTCCTGGATATACTCTTTCAGATTAGGGTCCTGGCCACGTGAAAATTCAAGATGGCGACCTTTTTTCAAGATGGCCACCATCAGTATCTGGCAATCTCACACCGAGACCATATATCTGTTGAAATAAACATGCTTTTTTCATTTAAATGAACTTTAAATCATGGGATTGTGATCATGAACTGTTTCTCACAAGAGAGAGAGACTGTCAGGAGAATAACTGACAGTCTTCTTTCAATAGCCTTTGCTTTGACTGTACAGGACTAGCCGATTCTTGTTGGAAGAAGTCGGTCACATTCTTCTTGATGGGTTCATACATGGAGGCAGGGCGGCTTGCCAGAGCATCTGAGAACTCCTGGAACTTGGCATGGCCTCTGTTCATGTGTGTCTTGAGAAGCTCTGCTGTGTTGGGGTGGGCAATATCCTTGGTGTCAATGGAATACAAGTCAGAACTTTCTTCCTGAAAAGGACTGCCTAGGTTTTGCAAGGCTGCAGAAAGCTTGTTGACCTTGTCCAGAAAAGTCTTCTGTGCCTGTGGGTTTTGCTCATGGTGTGTTGCTTGCTCGGGAATTTCTTTGCGTTGGGCCTCTGTGTCATAAACAGATAACAAGCGACTGACCTCTGGGCCAGCTAACATCCATCGCCTGAGTGCAGATGGATCTTCTGTCAACCCAATGGCTCCACCATCAGCCTTGATGATGGCATTGGTCTGCTCATGGGCTTGATCTAGAGCCATTGCTGAGAAAGGACGACGGGTCTTGTGCACCACAAAGTTGCCAGCTTTAAACTCTTTGTCTAACTCTGGGTGTGAAATCTCTAGCATAAGCATGTCCCTGAGGTGGATGGGCAGCCAACGAGCATAGTTTGTATTGTTGTTGGCAAAGAAACAGGGTATCAGTTCATGTAGTGCCTGGCAGTAGAGAGCAAAATTTCCCTCGCGGAAAGATCTAATCAGCAGAAAGACAACAAGCTCCATGGATAGTACCATGTGCCAGAAGTGAAACTGTGGACTATCCTGTTTTCGGGAGTCACACCACTTCTCAAAGTCCAGTGCCTCTTCATCTTGATTTTCCTGCTCAGTACAGTACTCATCATATGCAGCTTTCAAGAGTTTGTACAAGCTGGAGGCTGTCACTTGGTGCATCTGTCGCGTCCTGGTAACACTTGCAGCTGACAGGAAGGACTCTGCAGTGCCAGATGAAGCCACACCAGCTTCAACTAGAGCTCCTGTCCATCCACTGGCTTGGAGGATAGTACCCAGCGACTTCAGTGCTGCAATCTCAATGTGCAGACCACCAAACATGACCAGGTACTTGTCCTCACCATACTGACCTGGCCACTGCCACTGCACCTGCTTTGCTATGGCGTAGATTGGCTGGTCAGCTGTGATGACAGGTACCTGGCCAGGGGTGAGGAAATCAACAACATCTTTTACTTTGTTCATTACATGTTTGACTGTAGCAACTGAATGAGCTGGATCCCACAGGAGAGGAAGCAAAGAAGTAATGGTAACTTCAAATTCAGGGCTTCTCTTCATTGAAGCATGATGTGCTGACCATGTTAGGTTCAATGCATCATCAACTTCTTGTGTCACTGAGACCTTGTCCAGCCACTGGTACTCTAGTGCTAGTTGTGGCCCCAGAATATCTGTGGGTGGTTTTGGCATTGCAGTACCTGGTGGAACAGGATTTGTTGTCCGGAAGGAAGCTGGAGAGATATTTGTGAATGTATCAGGAAGTTCAGGAACTGACTTTACTTTCTCAGGCCCAAACCTGAGTTGCCCTCGTTCCTGTCCACTATTATCCTTTGTGGGATGTTGGAACAGAGAGATGCTTGTGCCATGAAAGGAGGTAGTTGCAGTTGTTGCAGAGGGATTGTGATCAATGTTATCCATCACTGCAGTAGTGAATAACCCTTTCCGCAGCACTGGAGGACAAACCACACCCTCCTCAACATACTTGCTGACTGTTGCATCTCCAAGTTGAGCAGAGATCTCCAGCACTCTGTCATAAGAGATACTGAGACCATGATCGAACAACATCTCAACCAGATTCCTCTTTCTGGTTTTGGCATAAACAGAGAGCCCCATGTACACGGGAAATGGGGTCTCTCTGTCTTTAGAATGCCTGTGAGTTGCTGCTCCTTCCTTGTAGCGGGTGTAGCAGTTGAATTGCATGAGCTGAGCAATTGCCTGGTCTGACTTTGATGCCCCGAATCTCAGCTGTGATTTTATGTCAGCACCATGCTCAACCATCCCCACAAATTGAAGCAGAAGGGGAGGTATAGCATTTTGCACACAACCCTGAGAAAATGTACCTTCAAATCTAGACTTGTGGTCAAGTATACATCTTCTGAGGATCTTTGCTGCTTTAGCAATGATAAGTGCATCTGAAAGATCTGTGGATTGAGCAAGCGCTTTGCCTACATCTTCCTGAAATGTAAGTATCACTTCTCTATGATCTGCGCCAGATCTGTGAGCCTCAAGTCCTGGAATTTCAGCCAATAGCTTTTCTTTCAGTCTAGTGGAATTCACATTTGGTGAGTCCACCCCCAGCTGTTCCAGACGCTTTTGGTACATGTGGCAGATATCTGGCATGCGAAATGTAACTGGTCCTTCTGAACATAGGTTGCTTTCAACAAGGTATGCAACCAATTCTGAGATCACCATTGGATACACATCTGGTTGTGACTTAGTGTCACGTTTCTCAAGGTTCCTCAGGTGCGCCCTTTCCCTGTTGTAGAGAGCCCGAAGGCAAACATTATGGTACTTGAACTCCTGTGCAATGACATCACCACCAGTCAATCTTGCAAGAAGCTTACCATCACCAAGCATCTCTGCAATGTCACGCAGCCTCTTGTCTAGGCCTGTTGTACTGGCCTCTCTGAGGTCTGATGCAGGTGCCACTTTTTCACAGAAAATGCATGTCTGACTGTCATGACTTTTTCGCCGCAGTTTTGACTGACAAGCTCCAGTCTCAGTTTCACTGGTTTGACTACTGGAATGGCGCTTTTGTGCCCGTTGCAATTTAGTGTTGTTGAACAACAAGCGACAGCCCACATGGTATTTTGCCATATTTTTCCTGAGTGTGGCTTCTATGCCATCACCTTCATCCAGCCTCGTTGGATCTATTCTCAATGGCATGTCATTGATTTCGCTGAACATGGGAATGTTCCTTGCCAGCATTTTGTATCCATCATGTTCTGGGGAATGATGACTTGGAGTGGATGTCAGGCCCTCACCTATTTTGTCCTTCTGGCAAAGGCAACACAAGCTCCAATTTGTTTTCCGATTGGCAGATATCACATTCGCTTCTGCCATGATGTGTCTTGATTAAGGCCGAGGGGCTATCCTTTTACCACCCTAATCAAATTGTGCACACATTACTGTATGGGATTCAACTAGGTTCGGTTGCCCTACACCTAGCCCGATCATTCATCCAGTGCCATTTAAGTCCCGTGTGATCTGTACACCATCCGGGTAAGTACATGAACATTTGGCGAGACATGCATAACCCCCTTACCCTTGGCTCGGCTCTCCCGCGCTGGCACATCCTGTCAATTCAGGTGCGACTCTCTAACTAGTATCTAATAACTAAAAAACTACAGTTTAGTAGCTACATGATATGGGGCTGTTAGAAAGCATTTGGGACACTAAACTATGCATATACTACTACAACTAGTCTAATACTGCAGTGTTAGTAAAGCTAGATCAGTTGGCACTGAACCCCATGCCGAGTTACACAGCAGTGATTGACACCAGTGTGCCCTGGTTGTGTGCTGACAATCGCTCTTGTTTTTTTTTAATTGCAATCACAGTCACAACTGTAGTTTATAAAAACGGTTGAATGGGATCTGCACCACACCAACCAAGATCCACATCCAGAAACAATTACATGTGTGTGTTAAATATGCTCAATTTACGATGGATAAATCATAATTTTCAAGGAGTAGCAGCCATTTTGGGCACCACATTGAAGGCTAACCTTCTTAAATTTATATCAGAGACAACAAAATCTGTAAAATTAGTATATAAGAGCATAAACATGGTTCACTTGGAAAATTAAATTAAGAAAAGAGGAAAAATAACAAAAAATTGTCACATTCTGGCAGCCATCTTGGAAAATGGCGGCCATCTTGAATTTTGGGCGTGGCCAGGACCCTTTTCTGAAAGAGAGGACATTAAAGCATATTTGTGGAGAATTTCATGCTTGTGTCACCATTTGAAGGATTCTTATGAAATATGCAATTAACCGCTGCACTATGTAGCATTATTGTATATTATCTGAACCCATTTTATGAAATTATTTCCAAGTCCAAACCTTTGTAGGACTTCAAAAAGATAGGGCCATTCGGCTCTATCAAAGGCCTTTTCGGCGTCCAATGATAGGAGAGCTGTATCCGGTGCTTCTTTATTGGAATAAATAATATTAAATAGTTGCAGCCATGTTTAACATTAACATTGATTCCCCCCACAGACAGCCATGCGGGTCTCTCAGGTCTCCACCCATCTCTTCCTCTCTGATCTGGACTCTGCTCTGAATGCTGCCGTCTTGACGAGCAGGAGTGTCACTCTCATTGTCAACGCCAGCGGGCTGGACGGCGTTTCCTACCCACGGCTCCAGGGCCTGCGTGTCCTCCACATCCCCATCCAGGATCAACCCCACGCCCCCATCAGGCACAACCTTTGATTTGACATTTTTTTCACATAAGTTTGAGACATTTTGTCATAAATTTCAAATGTTTTTCTTGTGCATTTTTAATGCTTCATCCTTTCTGCTTGTATAAATCTAATTTTTTTTCTTGTGTATTAGCAACTTTTTCTTTTATTGTAAATGTAAAATTTTCTGTGTAAATCTAATTTATTTCCTCATAAATTAGACACTTTTTTCTTGTATATCTGCGGCTTCTGTATTGTAATAAATTTAAAACAAGAAAATACATGTAAGACTTTTTAAACTTGATATATGTTCCTTGTACATTCATGTAAATTTGAGACTGTTTTTCCTCATGAATCTGAAGCATTTTCACATAAATTTGAGAATTTTTTCTCTTACTTTTGCCACTTTTTTCATGTCGTTTTGACATTTTTTTGCACATAAATTGGAGATGCTTTCTTGTACATGTGCAACTCATTCATATATTCAAGACTTTTTCTATACATTTGCTCAATGAATAAATAAAATAAAATCCCACCTTTTCTCTCAAAAATTAGACATTTTCTTTTAAATTTGCAACTGTTTTGTTGTAAATGTGATTTAACCTGTAAATTAGAGACTTGTATCTTTGAAATTTTCTGTAAATTTGCAATTAGATTCACCTGCACATTTCCTACTTTTCTTTAATTTTCTTTGCAGCTTTTTCACACAAATTTAGTACCTGTTGCTTGTAAATTTAGAAATTTGCAGCTTTTTTCCAAGTAAAATTAAGAATTTTTTCTTGTAATTTTAATTTTCTCTCATAGATTTGTAACTCTTTTTACATATAAATTTTGAGAATTTTTCCTGGAAATGTGCAACTTTTTCTTGAATAGTTAAGACACCCTCCAGCGGCTCTAAAACCACCTCAAAAACAAATGTGTATTGTCTGAAACAGTAGATTGGGGCTTTTTAAACACACAAAAACTTTCACTGCCTAAGAATTGCTTGGAAAGAGCTTTTAAATCTTTCACCTACTTACAGTGGTGTGAAAAAGTGTTTGCCCCCTTCGTGATTTCTCATTTTTTTGTTTGTTTGTCACACTTAAATGTTTCAGATCAAACAAATTTAAATATTAGACAAAGATAAGATAAGATAAGATAAGATAAGCCTTTATTAGTCCCACAACGGGGAAATTCCAGGATTGCAACAGCACAGGGATAGCAACACTCAGAGCAACAATCAGAAGGCAAGAAAAAAAACAAGCAAGCAAGAGCAGCTAATATACATATGTACATATTACTATAAAATATATATATACACACACACACACAGACACACAGTGCAGAGCATTGTAGCTGGATGGAATAAATATGTGAATATATGAACACCCACAGTACGGAGCATTGCAGCTAGGTGGAATAAATATGCAAGTATATAAACACACACAGTGCACAAGTAAACACAAAATGCAGTTTTTAACTTAAGATGTTTATTATTAAGGGTAAAAAAAAAAATCCAAACCTACATGGCCCTGTGTGGAAAAAGTGATTGTTCCCCCCCCATTAAAACATATAACTGTGGTTTATCACATCTTTGGAAAGCTGAGTTCAATTTTCTAGCCATTTGTAAAGCTTTGGGACTCCAGCGAGCCACAGTGAGAGCCATTATCCACAAATACCGAAAACATGAAACAGTGGTGAGGCTGAGATTAAAGCGGATGATAAAATAAAGGCAGCGATGGAGTTTTAAGTTGGTTTATTAAATCATACCGCCGTCACGAGCTCCGCTCCCAGCGCCGTGCATGTGCGCCGGGAGCGAGCCCACGGCTCTCTAGAGGGACACAAAATGTGTGTGTCCAGCAGCAGCAGTTGCAGAATCAGAATGAGATAATGAACATGAAAATCAGACAGCTTATATACTCAGCTCAGACAATACATCAAAGACATTCACAGCAGTCAATCTGGGCGTTTGTATATCAGAGGTACAGACAGGATGCATGAACACAATGCATGGATGACACTTTAACCTCACAGCTGTAAACGCAGCATGCAGCGGAAAAAACCCAGGAGTGTGAGCTGACTGTCTCTGTGTGTTGTGGGGGTTGAATTCAACCCGCTACACCGCTCCCCCCCAGAGGGCACGGCAGGGGGCCGAGACCTCGATGTTGCAGTTTGGGCAGCGAGCAGGGAAAAGCTCTGTGCAGGTGGAGGGGGAGGGGGAAGGGGAGTAGTAAGAGCTGACCGGGCGCGCCAAAAATTGTTTGCTGCTCCGCGATGTCGAGGGGCTGTCCCGTTGAACTTGTGGAGATCACCAGAAGAAAAATTAGTCTCTGACTCCTCTCGTGGCCATGAAGAAAAACAGGAGCGGCGAGGTTGCGTAAACAAGAGCAGAGGAACTTGGCGTGTTGGCTTTAGGAGCGTGCGCAGCCCTAAAGCCCTCGGGAAAAGCAGACGGCTGAATCCTTTGTGCGCCGTGGCTGAAACCATCAGTGAATCCTGTGGGCGCGCTGCACGCGTGCTTGCTTCAGGTGAGCGCGCAGCCTTGAAGGTTCTGCGTGCAGCTGCGCAGGACGATGGCGGTCTCTGGAGCCATTCTTGTTCCGTGCGTGTTGCGCCGTCCTCGTCACCCCCGGTGCGTGTGCCGGGGCTCCTTGTATGGGTGGGCCCACTGGAGAGGAACCAGGGTCGGAAACTTGGTGGAGATTGGCGCAGTTGGCGCTGAAAAACATCTATGATGAGCCGTGGCTGCAGAATAGTCATGGTGCGTTGGAGCGATGAGGGGAGATAGACGATCTTTGTCCCTCAGGCTGTCCCGCATGGACGCCCCGATCTCGGCGAGGGTCGCGCCATGACGTTTACTGCCGTTTACCCGGTCTTGGGCGATGTCCGGAGAGTAGCTCGCCTGCCGTGGCTCTGCGTTGAGGCCTCCCTGAAGCCGCAGGGAGGGCAGATCGAAGTCAGGCTGCTGCGTTCGCTCGTCGGCGGAGCATCACTGCCCAGTGCTGCGTTCGCCAGCAGCTCGTTTTCTTCAGCGTCGGGTCGCCAGCGTGGCCGTCCAGACCAGAAGGTTGCATTTGCACAAAACGTGTGCATTCTTGGGGTCACCAGTAAAGCGGATGATAAAATAAAGGCAGCGATGGAGTTTTAAGTTGGTTTATTAAATCATACCGCCGTCACGAGCTCCGCTCCCAGCGCCGTGCATGTGCGCCGGGAGCGAGCCCACGGCTCTCCAGAGGGACACAAAATGTGTGTGTCCAGCAGCAGCAGTTGCAGAATCAGAATGAGATAATGAACATGAAAATCAGACAGCTTATATACTCAGCTCAGACAATACATCAAAGACATTCACAGCAGTCAATCTGGGCATTTGCATATCAGAGGTACAGACAGGATGCATGAACACAATGCATGGATGACACTTTAACCTCACAGCTGTAAACGCAGCATGCAGCGGAAAAAACCCAGGAGTGCGAGCTGACTGTCTCTGTGTGTTGTGGGGGGGTTGAATTCAACCCGCTACAAGATGAGCCTTTTTGCTCAGCAGTGGTTTTCGTCTTGGAACTCTGCCATGCAGGCCATTTTTGCCCTGTCTCATTCTTATGGTGGAGTCATGAACACTGACCTTAACTGAGGCAAGTGAGGCCTGCAGTTTTTTGGATGTTGTTGTGTGGTCTTTTGAGACCTCTTGGATGACTCATTGCTGCGCTCTTGGGGTAATTTTGGTTGGCCGGCCACTCCTAGGAAGGTTCACCACTGTTCCATGTTTTTGCCATTTGTGGATAATGGCTCTCGCTGTGGTTTGCTGGAGTCCCAAAGCTTTAGAAATGGCTTTATAACTTTTCCAGACTGATAGATCTCAATTACTTGGTTTCTCATTTGTTCCTAAATTTCTGTGGATCGCAGCATGATGTCTAGCTTTTGACAATCTTTTGGTCTACTTCACTTTGTCAGGCAGGTCCTATTTAAATGATTTCTTTATTGAGAACAGGTGTGGCAGTAATCAGGCCTGGGTGTGAGTAGAGAAATTGAACTCAGCTTTTCATAGATGTGATATACCACAGTTAATTAACAGGCAGCCGGGGGGGGGGGGGGGGTGTCACTTTTCACACAGGGCCATGTAAGTTTGGATTTTTTTTACCCTTAATAATAAACACCTTTATTTAAAAACTGCATTTTGTGTTTACTTGTGTTATTTTTCTCTAATATTTAAATTAGTTTGATGATCTGAAATATTTAAGTGTAACAAACATACAAAAAAATGAGAAATCAGGAAGGGAGCAAACACTTTTTCACACCACTGTAAGTATGCATGATCTATGAATATTCTAATTGGCGGTCTGCAGGGCTTGCATGTGATTGGTTGCCGCGGTACCCAACCTGCAGCCTGCACACCTCATGACACTTGGGAATATTAAAGTTTTGCCTATATCTTTAAAAGTAAAAAGCAAAACATGTTTCTGAAAACGGTTGAGGCGAGCGATACATCTGTACTTGCCAAATATGTGTTTACTTTTTACTAACAACCAGTCCCCCGTCCGCCGGCGACTGAGCAGGGAGGAGGGGGAGCTGATTTGAATGTGGCTGCTCTGAGCTCACAGCATGGCACCCTGTCCACTGAAGAAGTGAGCCGAGAGCAGCTCAATTTGAATGTGGGTCTCACCAGTCCACATTCAAATTGCCCACCCACCCCTCTTCGCTCTTTCTCTCTACTGCTACCCCAACCCGCTCTGTCTCAGTCCTGCTGCTCCTTGGCTCCTTCCACTTCCCCCAAGGTAGCCAAGAGTATCCGTCTGATTGGTTAATGTTATAACCAACCAGGCTAAGCAGGAATGCTTACGTAGCTACTAACGGTCTGTCCAAACTTGCCCCTCTCAGTGGGGCGTCACCAAACTGGAAATTCACAGCAAAAAACCCCCACAAACTTGGGACTGTGGTGAAATTTTGCTCTTGATATGTCTTGTAAGTCACAAAAACATGTTACAGACATGTGAACAACAGAAAAAACTTGATTTTTGCTGGAGTGTCACTTTAAGAATTTATACATAAATTTGAATAAAATATCTTCACTTTATAACTTCTATAAATTTAAGATAATTTTCTTTAAAAAAAAAGAAGCAAATTTAAAAGGAAAAATGTGAGGGGAAAAATGAAAATCTCTAAAATGTACAAAAAATGTACAAGAAAAAATTAATTCATTAACATTTGAAAATTAAATAAATTTCTGCTAATTTATGAGAAAACAGTGACAAGTTAAAAAATGATTTTTTTGGCAAATTTATATATATATATAAAAAAAGAAAGAAACTGCAAATTTAAATGACATTCACTTATACAAGTGCATTTAACTCATCTCTGGATGACCAAAGCACTTTACAGATCCCGCTATCCACACACTGATGACGGTGGAGCTGCCATACACCGGCGCTGGCCTGACCCACCAGGGGCAACACACTTTGTCATGCAGACTGAGTGGGAATCGAACCCCTGTGTTGTGTATAATTTAGACTTTTATTTGTGAGGTATGGGTGGTGGCTCCACCTTCCGGTTCCGCCACCACCCGTGGCTATAAGAGGGCAGTGGACAGGAGGGGCGGTCTCTTTGCCACCTCTTCTGCCCGATGGCTGCATCTGTGTGGTATTGTGCCTCATTACTGACACCTGGCCTCGTCCTTGGCTCCATATACAGACATAACATTTGGCAACGAGGTTAAAAGTGGATTAAAACAAGATATAAAAGTGTGCGGGTTTGAAATTCGGCCGGTTTTGGAGCCCCCTGGCGAGTCACCAGTCCCATGGCCAAGGTGGTGCGCCATTTTCCAGATGTATCAAATCAAAAATCAAATCAAATCAAATCAAACTTTATTGTCATATTGCTGTACATACAACTGTAGTGCAGGCAAGATGAAATTGCGTTTCTCTCGGCATCCATATAAGAAGCAGCATGATTAAGACACACTCCCACATAGCTCCCACCCCCCATCCATTCACACATCCCTGAGACATACTTGGGGAAAAAGAATAACTAACTATAATATACAAAATGTCCATAGGTGCAGTAGTGTGTATGTGAGATTCCGGGTCAGCTGTTCAGCATCCTGACAGCTTGTGGGAGGAAGCTGTTGATCAGTCTGGTGGTTCTGCCTCTGATGCTCCGGAATCGTTTACCAGATGGAAGAAGTTCAAAGTGTTTATGCAGAGGGTGAGAACGGTCCTTGACAATGTTCAGTGCCCTGCTCCTACAACGGTTCTGAAAAAGTTCTTGGACAGAGGGAAGGGAGACTCCAATTACCCTCTCCGCCCCCTTGACTATCCTCTGCAGGGCTTTTTTGTCTGACATACTGCAGCTGGAGTACCATGTAGCAATGCAGTACGTCAGAACACTCTCCACCACACCTCTGTAGAAGGTCCTGAGGATGCAGATGGGGAGAGAGGCCTGTTTGAGTTTCCTCAAGAAGTGTAGTCTCTGCTGAGCTCGCTTCCTGATCTCCAAGGAATTCTTGCTCCAGGTCAGGTCCTGCGAGATCTGCACTCCGAGGAACTTGATGTTCTCTACTCTCTCCACTAAACGGCCGCCGATGCTGAGGGGGACGTGCTCAGGCTGTGACCGCCGGAAGTCGATAATCATCTCCTTTGTTTTGTCCACGTTGAGTACCAGATTGTTCTCCCTGCACCAGCCCTCCAGGTCTCTCACTTCTTCCCTGTACATTGATTCCTCATCCCTCTGAATAAGTCCCACCACCGTGGTGTCATCTGCAAACTTAATAATCTGGTTCCCCTCGTGTTTGGATACACAGTCATGTGTTAGAAGTGTAAACAACAGTGGACTGAGTACACAGCCTTGAGGGGTTCCGGTACTCAGCGTGACAGAGTTGGAGATGTTGTTTCCAACCCGGACAGACTGAGGTCTCTCAGTCAGGAAATCCAGGATCCAGAGACATGTGGCGGTGTTCAGACCGAGAAGGAGTAATTTCTCTATCAGTCTCTGGGGAATAATGGTGTTGAATGCTGAACTGAAATCAATGTACAGGAGTCTGGCGTAGGTGTCTTTCTGGTCCAGGTGGGTGATGACAGAGTGTAGGGTGGTGACTATAGCATCCTCCGTGGAGCGGTTTGAACGATATGCAAACTGGAGTGGGTCGTGTGATGCAGGGAGGCAGGCTGTGATGTGTGGTTTGACAAGCCGTTCAAAACACTTCATCACAATTGGTGTAAGTGCAACAGGACGATAGTCATTCAAACATGACACCACTTTGCCACCGGTACAATGATAGAGGTCTTGAAGCATCTGGGAACGATGCTTCCATGTACATGATGGAAGGAGCCGTTCAGCGTGGGAAGCGTGGAGGACAACGCCAGCGCTGTGAATGTGAGGTCCGCCCCAGGAAAGCCCAAAGGTGAGGGCTGTGGGACCACGAAACACCGTGTACATGTACATGGGCCATGTACATGATGGCGCTGGACCTTTGGAAGCTGGAGAAGTGGAAGGCACGTGAGTTGCTGGTGCACAATTTTGCAGTGAAGGGACAGCATGTTCTAAGCACACTGGGTGACTGTGATAGTTTTGATGAAGGGATTGAGCTAATGGCGGCTATTTTTGTGCCCTGGAAAATGTCATGGTTGGCAAGATTCGGTTTTGACAGCACTGCCAGTAGGTGGGCGAGTCTATTCAGCGGTTTGTGACATACTGGGAGCTGCTGGTCGGCGGGTGCCAGCTTGGACTATTGGAGAAAGGGGTGATTCGTCACCAGTTGGCAGAATATATCAACGGCGCTACAATCTGGTCAAAGCTGCTTACGTTTTCAGGCGAATTGGCGCTGCCCACTGCCATCGAGTTAGCTCAGCTGCTGGAAACGAACTGTCACGGGAGCTGAGTGAGAGCTTGTCACACCAACATCTGGGATCACCGTCGATCATATATGTAGTGGAGCCGTTCAGCGTGGGAAGCGTGGAGGACAACGCCAGCGCTGTGAATGTGAGGTCCGCCCCAGGAAAGCCCAAAGGTGAGGGCTGTGGGACCACGAAACACCGTTTCAAGGCTAAGGGTTGTTCGGCAGAACGGAGCGCTGCGGCACGTGTGGCCACTTGCTTCATGTCACCAGGGTATGCCATAGATCCGAGCGAGGAGGCCTGTGGCACAAAGAGGACTCTTGCACCCTCACGGTTGTCCATGCTGTGTCCCTGTGCATTGGCGGACACACATACTGGTTGGTGGAGTTGGACGGGCTGGAAGTGGTTTTATGGATCAACATGGGAGCGGTGGGCTCCGTGCTGGATGGTACGACGGTTTTTCCCCGCACATCAGACTTGAGAGTGACCCGGCGCCGCTTTGTGATTGTGGAGAAGGATGGCTGGCCACGGTGGAAACGTTGGAACTGATGGCTTGGTGCGAATCGGCCAAGACGTGGGACAGTTTGATCCTGGGCGTGGCAGACGGCACAGTGTGGGATGAAGAACTGCTTGGCACCCTGGAGAGTGAGCAAGACCAATATCACCCAGTGCCATCACAGGTGGGTTCCTGTGCCAGAGCCCAAGTAGCCCTGGACAAGGGAACTGGGTGGCACGGCGGGACGCCTGTGATGGCGGGTGGTGCTGAGTGGCTGGCTCCATCTGTTCCCGGATTTCGGCCGGAAGGTACCGGTGAACAAGGGGTCACAAGGGCGATGGTGGCGGCGAAGTTAAAAGAGGTCGGGGCAGGACCGGCTGGCATGGTAGAACGACGTGCCAAGCAGAAACACTGCAAGCCAAACAAAACCCCTCTGGGAGCCGCGGACTGGATTCAGGCTCGGGGGTGGTGAAACTATGGCAGTTACGGGCCAAACGGCAGGTGGAGGAGCACCAGGGATGGCTGCGTGTTGTGGCCAGATGGGAGGACGCTTCTCCCCAGCTGCTGGACAGGTCTTGGGGGCACCCGAATGAGCTGCAGTGTGCCCGGGAGGAGACTATGAGTGGTGGGCCTGGATGAGTGAAATATTCAATGGTGAGGAAGAGGAGACGCACCGGTGCTGAGATGACTTGCTGCGGCCGCTTCCAGGGGCGGACTGATGAAAGGACGGTCCAGGGGGACCCACGGGCTTATCTCTCCTCCAGCCATTTTGTATATAGGTTGACTGTTGCATGTACGTTTGAATCGGTTATGTTGTGGTGGCACTGTTAGGGAAATTCTCCACCCAGAGACGGGAGCCGGGGGGAAGAGGGAACAATGGACTGAAGGAGGAAGTGGTACCGGGGGGTCTCAGATGGAACAGAAAGGACTGTTCGCCCCCCGGGGAGTTCAGGAGGCGCCAGAGCCGCTGAAGGAAGAGAGGGTGTGAGACGCGGTTCTATGTGATGTTAATGTGCCACACATGTCTTTGTTCCACTGATTGTATTGTGTTGGGCTTCATGGGTCTCATGGCATGGAATTAAAGGTGATAAAAAGAAGGTGCTGAGAGACCCAGGCAGAGTTTTACTGTACTTGATGTTGGAGAAGGAATAAAGTTCGTCTGTCGTTCAGCTTGTTGCCTCGTCTGCTTCCTTCCTCCACAATGTGTGTTATATTCTGATGGTATGGCGGCACATGGGGAGAGCATAATTGTTTACCATCTTAGTCAAGAACAAAGAGCAGGGGTTCCCTAGTGAGATAACAGGGAGGTGTGAAGAATGAATGAAGTGAATGCAATGTGACGCGAAGGTCAGCTTTTGTGTGTTAGAAGCTTCTAGAGGAATGCCGTGTTATTTAAGAGAAGAGTCTCTGCTGAGATGTCATTCTGTCTATGCTTGTTGTGTGAGTTGTGTAATAAATCGTCTGAGCCAAATCCGCCTCTTCATTTACACGCTCCACACTGGTGACCCAAGACGAATCATGGAACACGGAGAAAGATCCCCGGAGCCAACCACGACAGGAACCCCCAGCCACGCATGTGCTGTTGCGATCAAGCTACCGGATTTTTGGCAGCACAACCCGCGCTCCTGGTTCCACCTCATCGAGGCGCAATTCACTCTCCGGGGAATATCGGCGGATGACACCAAGTTCCACTATGTGGTCGCAGCGCTCGACGCCCGCACGTCTCAGCACGTAGAGAGCCTGCTCGATCAGCCACCAACCGACAGCAAGTATGACGCACTGAAGGCTGCGCTCATCCAGTACTACACACTCTCGGATGGTGAGAGAGCAGAGAGACTCCTGACGTGGACCGGGTTGGGAGACGGGTCGGCCATAGACCTGATGGAGAAGATGCTGAGGTTAAAGGGCACAGACGACGACCATTTTATTTTTACCCACCTCTTCCTCCGGAACCTTCCGTCAGCGGCGAGAGCGACCCTGGGCAATTCGCCGTTGCTGGCCAAGCGGGACTATCATGCGCTAGCCCAGGAAGCAAACCGGATCATCGTCGCCACCAGGGAGTTCACAACCATTGCGGCAGCGACGGAGCTCGGCGCGACGACCGGAGGAGGCGAGGAGCCATCGACGGCAGCGGCAGAGCCACTGACGGCAGCAGCAGCGGGGGCCAAGGAACGCGGGGGAGACACGCTTTGTTTCTACCACCGCCGCTTCGCAGAGAGGGCACGCAAATGTATACCACCGTGCCAATTCAAGCGCTCAGGAAACGCCAAGACCGGGGGTCGGTAGCAGCCACGACCCTCGGGGAGGAGAACAAACTGCTCTACTTGACAGACGCACGCTCGGGGAGGCATTTCCTCGTGGACACCGGCGCCCAGAAGAGTTTCATCCGGCCGACCTACGCTGACCGGCTGGCAGGATCTAGCGGCCCCGAGATGGCGGCAGCAAACGGCTCGGAGATTAAGACCTTTGGTGAGAGGACTCTACTCTTGTCTCTTCACGGCCGTACATTTGAGTGGACTTTTGTCATAGCAGCATTGAATTTCCATATACTGGGGGCTGATTTTCTGTGTGCACATGGTTTGTTGGTAGATGTCGCAAACAGACGCCTAGTTAATGCACTGTCCTTTGACTCTCTCCCCTGTATAGCTCGAGTGACCCGGCCAACAGCACAAGCCAACATCACAGCAGCATGCAGTAAGTTCCACACACTGCTCACTCAGTTCCCAGCACTCACTGTCCCGACGTTTTCGGCAGCCATCGCTAAACACGGGGTGGAGCATTTTATCACCACCACCGGGCCGCCTGTTTTTGCAAGACCTCGGCGCTTGGACGCAGCTAAACTGGCCATAGCGCGTGAGGAGTTCGCCAACCTGGAGAGGTTGGGCATCATCAGGCGCTCAAACAGCCCATGGGCTTCCCCGCTACACATGGTCCCTAAAGCTGAGGGTTCGTGGCGACCTTGCGGGGATTTCTGCAGGTTGAACAACGCCACAGCGCACGACCGCTACCCAATTCCTCACATCCAGGATTTTTCCGTTCACCTTGCAGGAGCGAGCGTTTTTTCTAAAATAGACCTGGTCCGCGGTTACCACCAAGTCCCAGTGCGCACTGAGGACATACCCAAAACAGCGGTAATAACTCTGTTCAGTTTATTTGAGTTTTTGCGCATGCCATTTGGGCTTAAAGGGGGTGCACAGACGTTCCAACGCATGATGGATGCAGTGCTGCACTAGCTCCTTTTCGTGTTTGTCTACCTGGATGATATCTTAGTAGCCAGCGCGTCCGAAGACGAACACGAAACCCACCTCATGACGGTTTTCCGGAGGTTGGAAGAGCACGGGTTAATAATCAACCCAGCGAAATGTCAGTTTGGGGTGACGGGGATTGATTTTTTTGGGGCACCGCGTCTCTCCCAAAGGAGCGGTCCCGCTGCCTGACAAAGTGTGCGCAGTGGCAGATTTTCCCCGGCCGCAAACGGTCAGGGCGCTACAAGAATTTTTGGGAATGGTGAACTTTTATAACCGTTTCCTTCCCCGCGCAGCACAGCTCATGCAACCACTGTACGCTGCGCTCAAAAAACAGAAACCCGCGGATAGGGTCGAATGGACCCCGGAGCGAGAGCGGGCGTTCTCGGAAGTCAAAGCAGCCCTGGCAAACGCCGCATTGCTGGCACATCCAGACCCAACGGCCCGTATAGCGCTCACCACTGACGCTTCAGATGTGGCCATAGGGGCTGTCGTGGAGCAGCGTGTTGCCGGGGCTTGGCAGCCGCTCGCCTTTTTCAGCAGGACTTTGCGCGACAGTGAACGTAAATACAGCGCGTTCGACAGAGAGTTGCTGGCTCTCCACCTGGCCATTCGCCACTTCCAGCTCTGGCTGGAAGGGCGCAGTTTCACCGCGTTCGTTGACCACAAGCCGCTAACATTCGCGATGGCCAAGGTTTCAAAACCGTGGTCGGGCCGGCAGCAGAGACAGCTGGCCGCGATCTCAGAGTTTACTACCGATATTCAGCATGTGTCGGGCAAACTGAATGTAGTGGCAGACTGCCTCTCGCGCGCCATGGTGGCCCCGGTCTGCGTGGGGATAGATTACGCAGCCATGGCCGCGGAGCAGGTTAGTGATGCGGACGTGCGCGCGCTCCAGTCTGGACCAACAGGGTTAAGGCTGGAGAGCAGGGTGCTGCAGGATGGCATGCCCCCCCTAATCTGCGATGTCTCCACGGGTCGCCCATGTCCCGTGGTCCTGGCTGCGTGGCGCCGCCGCGTGTTTGAGTCGGTTCACTCTTTGGCGCACCCAGGAGTGCGCACGTCGGTCTAAATGGTAGGAGAGAAATTTGTGTGGCCGAGCCTTCGCAAACAAGTGAGAGAGTGGGCGGCAGCCTGCGTGGCGTGCCAACAAGCCAAAGTACACAGACACACGAAGGCTCCCTTGGAGCCGTTTCGCATTCCGGCTAAGAGGTTCGACCATGTTCACGTGGACCTCGTGGGCCCCCTCCCGCCATCACAGGGGTACACGCACCTCCTGACAATGGTGGACCGCACCACGCGCTGGCCAGAAGAGGTTCCACTGGTGGCAACCACGGCCGAGGAGGTGGCACGCGCGTTTTTAACAGCATGGATGGCGCGTTTTGGAGTCCCGTCGGACATTACGTCCGACAGAGGCCCTCAATTTGTTTCCGAACTCTGGTCAACAATGGCCCGCAGCCTGGGCGTCACAATTCATCGCACAACCGCGTACAATCCACAGGCTAATGGGTTATGCGAACGTTTTCATAGATCATTGAAAGCGGCTTTCAGGGCTTCACTGACGGATGCAAATTGGGTAGACAAAGCTACCGTGGGTTTTATTGGGGTTATGTTCTGCGCCTAAAGAGGATCTGGAAGCTTCCCCGGCAGAACTCGTTTTTGCGCAACAACTCCGGCTGCCCAGGGAGTTTCTGCCAGATAATCCCGTGCCGGACAGCTCCCCGTCTCAGCTGTTGCAGCGTAGCATAGACACAAGCACGCTGCCGGGCCCTGCCCACCACAGTTTTCCACGCGTTTTTGTGCCTAAAACTTTGAAAAACGTGGAGTTCGTGTTTGTCAGACACGACGCCCACCGCCTTCCACTGCGCCCACCCTATGATGGACCGTTCAGAGTGCTGGAAACAGGGGATAAGCATTTTTTGCTAGACTTGGGGAGTAGGAGGGAAAAGATTGGCATAGACAGACTCAAACCCGCTTTCGTTGTGGCGGACGAGCAGGTGCTGTTGGCTAGGGCCCCTCGGCGTGGAAGACCCCACGGGGAGCTCCCCAAAGAAAGGATTCCCCAGAGCACCCACATGGACAGACAAAAAGTTTTCCCCCCCCAAACATCAACCCCCCAGCATGACAGCGCTGCGGAGGCGGTGAACCTTGGTTACAGCAGATACGGGAGAAGACTGAAGCCCAAGCAACATGTGGACTGATGTTTAATGGTTCTATCACAGCATACGGACTGTTATTCTATTGTTCTATCCAAGGTGCTCGGGGGGGGGGGGGTGGTATGGCGGCACATGGGGAGAGCATAATTGTTTACCATCTTAGTCAAGAACAAAGAGCAGGGGTTCCCTAGTGAGATAACAGGGAGGTGTGAAGAATGAATGAAGTGAATGCAATGTGACGCGAAGGTCAGCTTTTGTGTGTTAGAAGCTTCTAGAGGAATGCCGTGTTATTTAAGAGAAGAGTCTCTGCTGAGATGTCATTCTGTCTATGCTTGTTGTGTGAGTTGTGTAATAAATCGTCTGAGCCAAATCTGCCTCTTTATTTACACGCTCCACAATGGTTGGTTTCTGATTTGATATGTATACAGTATGTTCATGGGGATTAGTTTGATGTTATGTTTAGTTTTAGTTATTTTGGTGTGACTGTGTTAGGCCATTGCTTAGTTAATTTTAGTGTGTGACTCGGGTCCAAATTGGGGTGAGTCTGAATTGTGTGTGTGGATTTTGTGAAGGTGTGGGTGGGGGGGGAGGAATGTTGTGCATAGTTTAGACTTTTATTTGTGAGGTACGGGTGGCTATAAGAGGGCAGTGGGCAGGAGGGGCGGTCCGTTTGCCACCCCTTCTGCCCGACGGTTGCATCCGTGTGGTATAGTGCCTCATTAATAAAACATGTTCAGCTCGACACCTGGCCTCGTCCTTGGCTCCATATACAGACATAACACCCTGATCAGTAATCAGTCACACTGCACCTGTGCCACAGCCAGTTTGAAATTTAAGAGAAAATTTTCAAATTTACAAGAAAGAAAAAATCTCAAATGAGAAAAAAGGAGCCGATTTACAAAAAAACCCCCCAAAAAAACAAAAACAAAAAAAAAACCTCAGAACACATTTAAATGAAACAAGTTGTGAATGTAAAGCAAAAAAAATAATTTACAAAAAAAGTAAATGTGCTTGTAAATTTGAGATTTTGTGCTCATACGTTTTAGTCCTTTTTGTGTAAATTTTTAGAACAGAAACATGTGACAAATAGACTAAATTTACAAATTTCTGCACATAAATCTGTTCCTTTTTTCTCAGAAATGTTCAACATTTTGCTGACAGATTTATTATTTTTTCCTTTGAGGCGGCATGGAAAAATAAGCAGCAGTGCTGTGGTTTTAAGCAGGTTTTATTAATCATACCGCCGTCACGGGAACTCGGCTCCAGCCATAGTGTGAGCAGGCTGAAGCCGAATTCCTCAGGCTCTCAGTGAAGAGGGGACACAAAATCTGTGTCCTGCAGCAGGGTTGAAGTCAGATTGAGAGAGTAAGAGAGAAATTGCGTTACAGAGTTGCACCTTAAATACTTGATCATAACAATACATCAAAAAGACATACCCCACAGTCTAGAATGATCAAAGGGACAACAGAACAGGCAGGAGGTATTTGCATTTGTAAGCCATACATCACAATGGGCAGATTAGCTAGACCTCGCTCTAAGTGCAAGACAAAGAGGCTAACAAGCACATCTACATATTGATCTGAGTCTCTAGGTCACAGTAAGGACAGGATGCATGAGTACAAAGGATGAAAGGCATCGATTAACATCACATAGGTGAGACAGAAGAAACTCGTCTACCTGTAGACATTAATACACCAAAGCACATCTAAGATGCTCAGAAAAAGCACAGTAAGGACAAGCCATATGCACACTATACAGAATGGCGCATTACATCACAACACATGCATGTTTGCATCACAAATACATGAATGGCACATTGCTTCTCAGTAATGCAGCAGAAAAACAGAGAAAAGAGGGCTGAGTGTCCTTAGTCTGTTGTGGGGTTAAAACGAACCGCCACACACGCTCCCCCCCAGAGGACGCGGCAGGGGGTCGCGACCTCGATAATCCATCTGTGTGAGCGAGCTGTGGGAGAAGCTCGCTGCAGGCGGAGGGGGAGGGAGGGGAGGGGTAGTAAGTGCCGGCAGGAGCTGTGAAATCGTCCTGAGCCGTGCAAAAATTGCTTGCTGCTCCGTGACGTCGAGGGTTTGTCCCGTTGCACGTGCGGAGATCACAAGAAGAAAAATTAGTCTCTGACTCCTCTTGTGGCCATGAAGAAAAGCAGGAGCGGCTGTAAGAGAAAAAGTAAACAAAGCAGGGGGACTGTTGGCTTTGGGTGCTGAAGCAACCCCAAAGCTCCCGGGAACAGCTGACGGCTGAAATCCCGTTGTGCCGTGGCTAAGACCATTAAAAAATCCAGTGGCGAGCTGCGTGCTTGCTTCAGGTGAACGAGCAGCCCTGAAGGTTCTGTGGGCAGCGGCGGAGGACGATGGCGGTCTCTGGCGTGGCTGAGACTGTTAACAAATCCTTCGAGCGTGCTGCATGCGTGCTTCAGGTGAGCGGGCAGCCCTGAAAGGCAGCGGCGAAGGAGGAAGGCAGTCTGTGGAGCCGTTACTTGTCCCGTGCGTGACGCGCCGTCCTTGTAACTCCCCGATGCGTGCGCGGGGGTTCAGTGCGTGGGTGGGCCGCTGGAGTGGCGAGTCAGGGTGCAGAAACTTGGTGGAGAACGGCGCAGACGGCGCCGGTAAAATCCAGGTTGAGCTGTGGCTGTAGATTGGCCATGGTGCGTTGGAGCGGTGAGAGGAAATAGACGATCTTTAGTCCCTCAGGCCCGTGCAGATACGTTGGAGCGGCGGGAGGGAATAGACGATCTTATGTTCCTCAGGCTCATGCAGCTGCGTTGGAGCGGTGTGAGGAAGTAGACGATCTCCGTCCCTCGGGCTCGTGGAGACGCGTTGGAGCGGTGCGAGGCAATAGACGATCTTTGTGCCCCGGGCTTGTGCAGCTGCGTTGGAGCGGTGAGAGGGAGGAGACGATCGTTGTCGCTCGTGCGGCCATGGTGCGTTCAGTTCCACGCGCTGCGCTCCCCGTCGGCCCTGGAGGTTGCCGTCGTGGAGAGAGGACGAGGTGCGTGCGCTCTCTGTGAGAGCGGCCGGTCCAGCGTGGTCATCCAAAACAGAAGGCTGCGTCTTCAAGGGGCCACCAACGCAGCTGTGTGGCTGTCCAGCTCGGAAGGTTGCTTTCGCACAAAACGTGTGCGTGTTCGAGGGGTCACCAGTGAGGCGTTGGAGCGGCGGGAGGGCCATGGTTTTAAGCAGGTTTTATTAATCATACCGCCGTCACGGGAACTCGGCTCCAGCCATAGCGTGAGCAGGCTGAAGCCGAATTCCTCAGGCTCTCAGTGAAGAGGGGACACAAAATCTGTGTCCTGCAGCAGGGTTGAAGTCAGATTGAGAGAGTAAGAGAGAAATTGCGTTACAGAGTTGCACCTTAAATACTTGATCATAACAATACATCAAAAAGACATACCCCACAGTCTAGAATGATCAAAGGGACAACAGAACAGGCAGGAGGTATTTGCATTTGTAAGCCATACATCACAATGGGCAGATTAGCTAGACCTCGCTCTAAGTGCAAGACAAAGAGGCTAACAAGCACATCTACATATTGATCTGAGTCTCTAGGTCACAGTAAGGACAGGATGCATGAGTACAAAGGATGAAAGGCATCGATTAACATCACATAGGTGAGACAGAAGAAACTCGTCTACCTGTAGACATTAATACACCAAAGCACATCTAAGATGCTCAGAAAAAGCACAGTAAGGACAAGCCATATGCACACTATACAGAATGGCGCATTACATCACAACACATGCATGTTTGCATCACAAATACATGAATGGCACATTGCTTCTCAGTAATGCAGCAGAAAAACAGAGAAAAGAGGGCTGAGTGTCCTTAGTCTGTTGTGGGGTTAAAACGAACCGCCACACCTTATTAATTTATAATTCCTCTCTTGTTCTTCAGTCAGTACTTTGACGTGGTGGCTGAGAAGATCCAACAGAACCAGAGTGGGTCAACGCTGGTCCATTGCACCGCCGGGCGGAGCCGCTCCCCATCCCTAATCATGGCCTACCTCATGAGGTAAGAGCTATTCAGCACAGGGGTCTGTAACCTGCAGTGCTGGGTCCACATCTGGCCATTTCATTCATAACAAGTGGTCCCAAAGACACTCAGAGAGCACGTGCGTCCGCCAAAGCCCTATCTCGCCTTTGTTAAAGAAAGTGGAAAAACTGATCCAGAATCCATAACAATTTACAGGAAAAAAAAAAAGTTGAAACGTGTGACAAAAAAGTTGCAAATTTACAAGAAAAAAGTTGAAAATTGATCAGAAAAAAGTTGCAAAAATTATGAGAAAAAAGTTGCAAATTTTTCAGAAAAGTTGCAAAATTTATGAGCAAACTGTTGCAAATTTACAGAAAAAAATTGCAAATTTACAAGAAAAAAGTTGCAAATTTACAGGAAAAAAGTTGTAAAATTTATGAGAAAAAAGTTCAGCCTTTGATTGTTGTCCCACCTGTCTCACGTTTATAATTATTAATTACCCTATTTGCAGTGGTGTGAAAAAGTGTTTGCCCCCTTCCTGATTTCTCATTTTTTTGTGTTTGTCATACTTAAATGTTTCAGATCATCAAACAGTTTTAAACAACATCCAAAGAACTGCAGGCCTCACTTGCCTCAGTTAAAGTCAGTGTTCATGACTCCACCATAAGAAAGAGACTGGGCAAAAATGGCCTGCATGGCAGAGTTCCAAGACAAAAACCACTGCTGAGCAAAAAGAACATAAAGGTTTATCTCAGTTTTGCCAGAAAACATCTTGAAGAACCCCAAGACTTTTGGGAAAATAATCTGTGGTGTGACGAGACATGGATGTCATGCCATGGACATGTGGTGTCCCCTCATGGATCGTCACCTTATCGTGGTGGGGGGGTTTGCGTGCCCCAGTGATCCCAGGAGCTATGTTGTCCGGGGCAATTTGCCTCTGATAGGGTCTCCCAAGACAAACTGGTCCTGGGTGAAGGGCCAGACGAAGAACGATCCAACAGACTCTCATGATAAATTGTATATCAAGGATTCAGTGTACCCCGCCCGGTATGGGGTTACCGGGGCCCCACCCTGGAGCCAGGCCTGGGGGAGGGGCTCGAAGGCTAGCGTCTGGTGGCCGGGTTTCCACCCATGGGACCCGGCCGGGCTCAGCCCGAAGGAGTTACATGGGTCCGCCCTCCAGTAGGTTCACCACCTGCAGGAGGGATCATGGAAGTCCGGTGCTATGTGGATTAGGTGGCAGTCAAAGGCGGAGACCTTGGCGGACTGATCCCAAGCTTTCTAAACTGGCTTTTGGTACGTGGAATGTCACCTCTCTGGTGGGGAAGGAGCCTGAGCTGGTGTACGAGATTGAGCGATACCGGCTAGATATAGTCGGCCTCACCTCAACACACAGCTCCGGTTCCGGAACCAGTCTCCTGGAGAGGGGCTGGAGCTTGGCCTTTTCTGGAGTTGCCCCGGGCGAGAGGCGACGAGCAGGGGTAGGTATTCTTGTATCGCCCCACCTTGCTGCCTCTATATTGGAGTTTTCCCCGGTGGACGAAAGGGTTGCTTCCCTGCGCCTTCGGGTTGGGAAACGGGTCCTGACCATCATTTGTGCCTATGCACCAAATGATGTTTCAGAGTACCCACCCTTTTTGGAGTCTGTGACTGGGGTGCTGGAGGGTGCTCCTCCTGGAGACTCCATTGTCCTACTGGGGGACTTCAATGCGCACGTGGGCAACGACAGTGAAACCTGGAGGGGGGTGATTGGGAGGAACGGCCTGCCCGATCTGAACCCGAGTGGTGTTCAGTTATTGGACTTCTGTGCTAACCACAGTCTGTCTATAACGAACACCATGTTCAAGCATAAGGGTGTCCATATGTGCACCTGGCACCAGGACACCCTAGGCCGCAGGTCGATGATCGATTTTGTTATCGTATCATCAGACCTGCGACCGTATGTCTTGGACACCCGAGTAAAGAGAGGTGCAGAGCTGTCAACTGATCACCACCTGGTGGTGAGTTGGATCCGATGGCAGGGGAGGAAGCCATTCAGACCTGGTAGACCCAAACGTATAGTGAGGGTGTGCTGGGAGCGTCTGGCTGAGGCCCCTGTCCGGGAGGTCTTCAACTCCCACCTCCGGAAGAACTTCAACCACATTCCGAGGGAGTCTGGAGACATGGAGTCTGAATGGGCCATGTTCTCCACCTCTGTTGTTGAAGCGGCAGCCCAGAGCTGCGGCCGCAAGGTGGTCGGTGCATCTCGTGGTGGCAACCCCCGAACCAAGTGGTGGACACCAGTGGTGAGGGGGGCCATTAAGCTGAAGAAGGAGTCCTATCAAGCTTGGTTGGCTTGTGGGACTCCCGAAGCAGCTGAGGTGTACCGGCAGGCCAAGCGGAGTGCAGCTCGGGTGGTTGCTGAAGCAAAAACCCGGGTATGGGAGGAGTTCGGTGAGGCCATGGAACAAGACTTTCGGTCGGCTTCAAAGAGATTCTGGCAAACTGTTCGGCGGCTCAGGAGGGGAAAGCAGCTCCCCGTCCACACTGTGTATGGTGCGGATGGGACACTGTTGACTTCAACTGGGGATATCGTCGGGCGGTGGAAGGAATACTTCGAGGATCTCCTCAATCCCACTGATACGCCTTCCACAGAGGAAGCAGGGTTTGGGGACGAGGGGGATGACTCGCCTATCACAGGGGCTGAGGTCGCCAAGGTGGTTAAAAATCTCCTTGGTGGCCGGGCCCCGGGGGTGGACGAGATTCGCCCCGAGTACCTCAAGGCCCTGGATGTTGTTGGGTTGTCATGGTTGACACGCCTCTGCAACATTGCGTGGAGGTCGGGGGCAGTGCCTTTGGCATGGCAAACCGGGGTGGTGGTTCCTCTCTTCAAAAAAGGGGACCGGAGGGTGTGCTCCAACTTTAGAGGGATCACACTCCTCAGCCTCCCTGGGAAGGTCTATGCCAAGGTACTGGAGAGGAGAGTCCGGCCGTTGGTCGAACCTCGGATTCAGGAGGAGCAATGTGGTTTTCGTCCTGGCCGTGGCACATCGGACCAGCTCTTTACCCTCTCGAGAATTCTTGAGGGTTCGTGGGAGTTTGCCCAACCAGTTTACATGTGTTTTGTGGACTTGGAGAAGGCATTTGACCGCGTCCCTCGTGGATTTTTGTGGGGGGTGCTTCGGGAGTATGGGGTATCGGGCTTGTTGTTACGAGCTATTCGGTCTCTGTACGACCGTTGTGAGAGTTTAGTTCGCATTGCCAACACTCGGTCGGAGTCATTCCCAGTGAGAGTTGGACTCCGCCAGGGCTGCCCTTTGTCACCGGTCCTGTTCATAATTTTTATGGACAGGATTTCTAGGCGCAGCCAGGGAATGGAGGGTGTCATGCTTGGTGACCACAGGATCTCATCTCTGTTGTTTGCAGATGATGTTGTCCTGTTGGCTTCATCCAGCAATGACCTACAGCTCTTGCTGGGACGGTTTGCCGCTGAGTGTGAAGCGGCTGGGATGAGAATCAGCACCTCCAAGTCCGAGTCCATGGTCCTCAGCCGGAAAAAGGTGGATTGTCCTCTCCGGGTTGGGGACAGGCTCCTGCCCCAAGTGGAGGAGTTTAAGTATCTTGGGGTCTTGTTCACGAGTGAGGGGAAAATGGAGCGAGAGATCGACAGACGGATTGGAGCAGCATCTGCAGTGATGCGGACGTTGTACCGGTCTGTTGTGGTGAAGAGGGAGCTTAGTTCTAAGGCAAAGCTGTCGATTTACCAGTCAATCTACGTTCCTACTCTCACCTATGGTCACGAGCTTTGGGTAATGACCGAAAGAACGAGATCGCGGATACAAGCGGCTGAAATGAGCTTTCTCCGTAGGATTGCTGGACTCACCCTCAGAGATAGGGTGAGGAGCTCAGTCATCCGGGAGAGGCTCAGAGTAGAACCGCTGCTCCTCCACATTGAAAGGAGTCAGTTGAGGTGGTATGGGCATCTGATTAGGATGCCTCCTGGACGCCTCCCACTTGAGGTGTTTCAGGCACGTCCCACTGGGAGGAGACCCCGGGGCAGACCCAGGACTCGGTGGAGAGACTATGTCTCCCAGCTAGTCTGGGAACGCCTTGGTATCCCCTCTGAAGAGCTGGAGCAGGTGGCTGGGGAGAGGGAAGTCTGGGCTTCTCTGCTTGAACTGCTGCCTCCGCGACCCGGACCTCCGGAAAAGCGGTAGAAGATGGATGGATGGATGGATGGATGGTGACGAGACAAAGGTTGAACTTTTTGGAAGGTGTGTGTCCCATTACATCTGGCATAAAAGTAAGACAGCATTTCAGAATAGGAACATCATACCAAAAGTAAAATATGGTGGTGGTAGTGTGATGGTCTGGGGCTGTTTTGCTGCTTCAGGACCTGGAAGACTTGCTGTGGTAAATGGAACCATGAATTCTGCTGTCTACCAAAAAATCCCGAAGGAGAATGTCCGGCCATCTGTTTGTGACCTCAAGCTGAAGCGCATTTGGTTTCTGCAGCAGGACAATGATCCAAAACACACCAACAAGTCCACCTCTGAATGGCTTAAGAAAAACAAAATGAAGACTTTGGAGTGGCCTAGTCAAAGTCCTGACCTGAATCTGATTGGGATGCTGTGGCATGACCTTAAAAAGACGGTTCATGCTCAAAAACCCTCCAATGTGGCTGAATTACAACAATTCTGCAAAGATGAGTGGGCCAAAATTCCTCCACAGCGCTGTAAAAGACTCATTGTCAGGTATCACAAACGCTTGATTGCAGTTGTTGCTGCTATGGGTGGCCCGATCAGTTATTAGGTTTAGGGGACAATCACTTTTTCTCACAGGGCCATGTAAGTTTGGATTTTTTCCCCCCCTTAATAATAAACACCTTCATTTAAAAACTGCTTCTTGTGTTTATGTGTGTTTTCTTTGTCTAATATTTAAATTTGTTTGGTGATCTGAAACATTTAAGTGTGACAAACATACAAAAAAATGAGAAATCAGGAAGGGGCAAACACTTTTTCACACCACTGTATGTTAGTTTGTGCTTGTGCTCTGTCTGGTCTCATCATCTGTACTCCCTGCCGGTTCCTCTCCATGTTGCACATTTAGTTCTCTATTGTTTTTTGTTAACAAATTATTGTTTTGCACCATACTCCTGCCTGCGCTGATGGGTCCTGCTTACAAGCCCTCACCTGCCCGGAGGGCAGAGCATGACAGTACGAGACCAGCACACAAGGACGCAACAGGCAGGCTGGTGGCCGGTGGTCTCAGTGCGAGTGAGCGGTGGGCACTTCGAACATTTCAGGCCCTCGTCTCGGACTCTTGCACCTCCCACACATCAGAGGAGGCTCTCACTTACCTGGAGGTGGTGATGAAGGTGGTGGAAAGGTTCCCCAGCCTGTAGGACTGCCCTGAGGTGAGTTTGCTGTCTTCTTCCACCTGCAGCCACATCCGTGGGAGGTTTTCGGAGCTGGTCGTGCACCCTCCAGCCCCAGAACTCTCCACAGCTTTGCAACCACTTCACGGGCTGGAGGAGAACCCACTACCAACACCACAGCCTGTGCCGGTGAGGCTCCAGCGCCTCGGCTCTCCACTTCTCCTCGCTCCACTTCAGCCCTGCGAAGCTCATTGATGCCAGCTCCCACGGCAGCTGCAGTGCCGGCTCCCTCATTTGCTGTGTGGGTGCCCAGGCCCGCTGCTCCATCAACAGTCATTGCTTCCATTCTGGGCTCATCTCCGGCAGCGACAGCAGAACTGCTGAACAGGCAAGTGCTTTTCTCTTTACCAGCTAATGAGATATCGTGCCTTGTTCCGGGTGATTGGTCTCAGCAGCAGCCCCCCCTCTGCTGCTGAGACCCCACCAACTGTTTCTGCCGTCACCCCTGTGTTGGTGCTGTTGTCATCCCTGGTCTCCCTGTTTGTCCCTGAGGTGCACGCTGCAGCTCCGGCAGTCTCTGTGGTGCACGAGCCTGCTCCAGCTACCCCCGAGGTGCACATCCCAGCTCCAGTCCTCCCCGAGGTGCACGCAGCAGCTCCGGCAGTCTCCGTGGTGCACAAGCCTGCTCCAGCTGCCCCCGAGGTGCACATCCCAGCTCCAGTCCTCCCCGAGGTGCACGCAGCAGCTCCGGCAGTCTCCAAGGTACACGAGCCTGTCTCAGCGTTCCCCGAGGTGCACATCCCTGCTCCAGTTCTCCCTGAGGTGTATACAGAAGCTCCGGCAGTCCCTGAGGCGCACACCACAGCTCCAGCTCTGCGCGTGGTGCACGCTCTGGCTCCTGTGGCTCATCCTGAGGTGGTCTCCTTAGCAGATGAGGACCAGAAGCTCAGGCAAGTTTTTTTCTTTACTTTTATAATATCAATACTAGTTAAGACTTGCCTAGCTCCTGGTGATTTTGGTGACGCCTCACCCTGCCTTTTTCCCCCGTCTGAGGTGACTGCTGCGGGGATGATTCTTCAGGCATCGGAGCTGGACGCTCCTATACCATCTATTCCAGAGGTTGGGGGACCTCCACTCGTCACTCCAGAGGCTGGGGGACCTCCATCTGTTCTGCCAGAGGTCAGGAGATCCCTGCCCGCTGCTCCAGAGGTCAAGGGACCTCCACCCATTGTTCCAGAGGTCAGGAAACCCCCACCCATCGCTCCAGAGGTCAGGAGCCTTCCACCTGCTGTTTCTGAGGTCAGTGCACCTCAGTCACCGGGTTTGGAGCACAAGGCTCCTCAGTTTGTGCTAACCAAGTCCCGTGCTGCAGTCTGGTGGCCCATGAACTTTGGTAGGCCCCCTGACCCACTTCGTCCCATGATCTGGTGGCCCAAGGACAGTGGGAGGCCACCCGAATCCCCATGCTGTCTAGGTTGGGGTCCTTTGGACTTGGTAGGCCCCCTGACCCACCTCATCCCATAATCTGAAGGCTCAAGGACAGCGGTAGGCCACCTGACCTATCTTGCATTCCGGTCTGGTGGTCTAGAGACTTTGGAAGACCACCGGACCCATCATGTTTTCTGGTCTGGGGGCTCCTGGATGCTGATCAGTCCTCAGACTCATCGTGTTCCCCAGGTCGGTGGTCTAGGGACTTTGGGAGGCCACCCAATGGACATTTTTAGTTTTGTTTTTTGTGAGATTCCTATGTTTGTGTTCCCACCGTGCCTTGTCCCCCTCCTCCCACCCGTTTTGGTGTTATGTTTTTTTGCTTTTGTTTAGGGGTGTCTGGATCCACCCCTTAAAGGGGGAATTATGTCAGGTTCTGGGCATGGTCTGGGACCTGTCCACACCTTTTGTTTATTTTTGTGCCTTTGTGGTTATTATTATATTGCCCTCTGCATTATTATTACTTATTACAGTTGTTGTCTCCTGTGCCTCCCCAGGTCTGTTGTGTCACCCCATTTGTCTCTAGTTTCTTTATTATGGTCTTGTGGTATATTTGTCGTATTGTCTGCAGTCCCTCATGTTTCCGTATCCACAGCCACTTCCTCATGTGTGCATTGTTCAGCCTTTGATTGTTGTCTCAGCTGTCTCACGTTTGTAATTATTAGTTACTGTGGTCTATATTAATCATATATTCCATAACCTACATATGTTGAAGCATGTGGAAATGTTTGGTAATTACATATGTAAAGCAACTTCACACCTCTGAAAGGACAAAGGCTCTCAACCACCAAGTGAAGAACAAAGACGTTCCCAGACACTGCGGTGGAGACCGGAGGAGCCACCCTCACCCCCTAGGGCGAGGAGAGGAAATACCAAGACAATGGGGGGATTAAGATAATGAGGGATGTCAGCCTTTGTTATGCATGTCTTTTGTTATATGAAAGTATAAAGTCAGTGAGCCGGAGATATTCGGCCTCTTTTCCTTCTGCTACCTCTGCACTAGATGAGACTTGTTAGGAGAGCTGATAATTAAACTTTGGTTTATATATCAAATCGCCTCATCATTTCAAGCTCTTCTACACTGGTGACCCCTGACGCGAGTATGGTCCTGAGGCATACCCCCGTAATCGACTCATCCGTGGCGACCCAGGCAGACGCCAGCGACCACACAGACGGGGGAACAGATGGACGACTGTCCCCCCTGGCAGAAGGGATTGAGAGGGCTCAACCGAGCACCAGCACCGCTGTGAGAACCGAAGCAAGGCACTCTCACCCTGCGGACACAGCAGTGATGGTATACACGAATGCCGTCGCTGTCAAGCTGCCAGACTTCTGGCAAGAAGACCCCGCCTCGTGGTTTCAGCAAGCTGAAGCCCAGTTTGCACTGCGGGCATCATGGCTGACAATTCCAAATTCTACCATATCGTCTCCAAACTCGATGCCGCCACTTCCAAGTGTGTGCGGAGCACGATCCGGCGGCCGCCGGCCCAAGACAAATATGAAACGCTTAAAGCAACCATCGTGGCGAATTACGTCCCCTCAGCTGAAGAGAGAGCCGAGAAGATCCTGGCGGTCTACGGCCATAGAGGGTGCAAACCTAAAGCCCTCATGGAGGATTTGCTACAGCTTAAAGAAGAAGACAATGACAACTTCCTCTTCCAATTCATATTCCTCAGCACGCTGCCGCCACACATGAGAGGGACGCTCGCCAACATGAGATGCAACAACCACCAAGACTTCCGCGTGCTGGCCAATGAAGCTCATCGGCTCGTCAACGCCTGCAAGGAGCAGACACCCACAGCAGCATCCACAGACCTCAACGCTGATGCCCGGAACCACGAAGAGCCACAACCCACTGAGCAGATCCAGCCCGCGGTGACAGCGACACGGCCAAAACGTAACAGACAGAGCGACGTCTGTTATTATCACCACCGTTTCGCCGAGAAGGCCCGCAAATGCGTTCCCCCCTGCAAATTTACGGTTTCGGGAAACGCCAAAGCCGAGAGCCGTTAACGGCAGCGGTTCTCGGCGAGAAGAATAAGCTGTTGTATGTGACGGATGGACACACCGGCAAGCAGTTCCTCATCAACACAGGAGCTCAGCTGAGTTTCGTCACGCCCTCCCACGCAGATCGAGCCATGGGCACCCGGGGCAACGGAGCGGTGGCAGCCAACGGCTCTAACATCGACACTTTCGGCAAAAAGAGCCTGCACCTCCACATCCACGGCCGCAACTACAGATGGACATTTGTTGTAGCGGCGGTGAGTTTTAACATGTTAGGCGCAGATTTTTTGTGTGCACATGGGTTATTAGTGGATCTAGCAAATAGGCGCTTGGTTAATGCACTGTCTTTTGCTTCTATTCCATGCTCAGCTCGAGTTTCTCCACCACCTGTGCAGGCTAACGTCACCACGGCAGGAGGTAAGTTTGAGCAACTCCTCACCCAATTTCCAGCACTCACAATTCCCAAATTCTCAGCCACTGTGGCTAAACACGAGGTTGAACACTTCATTCTCACAACGGGCCCACCCGTATTTGCCAAAGCTCGCCGCTTAGACGCGGCCAAGCTCAACATAGCACGGGACGAGTTTACGACCCTTGAAAAATTGGGCATTGTTAGACGCTCGAAGAGCCCTTGGGCCTCACCACTTCACATGGTTCCGAAATCCGACGGTTCTTGGAGACCGTGCGGAGATTACCGCAGATTAAACAATGCTACAGCGCATGACCGCTACCCAGTTCCTCACATTCAAGATTTTTCACTACATCTGGCGGGTGCGCGCATTTTTTCAAAAATAGACCTAGTCCGCGGTTATCATCAAGTCCCAGTCCGAGCAGAGGACATTCCTAAAACAGCTGTAATAACCCCTTTCGGCCTTTTTGAATTTCTGCGAATGCCTTTCGGCCTCAAAGGCGCTGCTCAAACTTTTCAACGAATGATGGACGCGGTCTTACGCGACCTTCCTTTTGTCTTCGTCTACCTCGACGACATGCTGGTAGCCAGCTCGTCTGAGGAAGAACACGAGCAGCACCTCACTACGGTTTTTCAGAGATTAGAAGAGCATGGGCTAATAATCAGTCCAGCCAAATGCAAATTCGGCGTGTCACAAATTGATTTTTTAGGACACAAAGTCTCTCCGAAGGGGGCAGTTCCACTTCCAGACAAAGTTCACGCGATAAAAAGTTTCCCACGGCCACAGACGGTCAAATCGCTACAAGAATTTTTGGGAATGGTTAATTTTTACAACCGTTTCCTCCCCCACGCAGCTCAGCTCATGCAGCCCCTATATGACGCGCTCAGAAAAAAGAAAGCTTCCAACGCGGTCGAATGGACCCCGGAGCGCGAACACGCCTTCGCGGAAGTAAAGAGCGCTCTAGCTAACGCCACATTGTTAGTTCACCCAGATCCCTCGGCCCGCATCGCGCTAACCACAGACGCTTCGGACCTGGCTATAGGGGCAAAAAAAAAAAAAAAAAAAAAAAAAAAAAAATCCAAGATGGCGCCGCGGATGGCAGCCACTGGCTTCTGCTCTCTGATGTTTTTGATAATTTTGTGTGTTTTTTTGGACTTCTGCTCTTCTGTCCGAATCACCTATTCAAGGGAGGAACTACTTTCACTCAGACTACCTCCCAATGCAACTTCTCCGCCAGTTACTGCTGCTGATCTGAAGTTTTTTCAGTCCATCTTAGCTGTGGGAGCAGCGGCTATTGGCGCTGGCCGGAAACGAAGGCGGCGTGGTAAACGTGCCGGTGCGTTAGTCAGGCTGAAGAAACGAGGATTTCGCACGCCGCTCCCATCGATCCATCTGGCAAATATCCGCAGTTTGGCGAACAAAATGGATGAACTGCTGCTCCTGACTCACAAAAACCGGGATTTTAGCAGATCTGGCGCCCTTTGTTTCACGGAGTCCTGGCTGAGTGAACACATCCCGGACAGCGCGGTCCGTCTGGACGGATTTCAACTGTTTCGCGCTGATCGCAGCCGAGAATTTTCTGGAAAGACTAAGGGTGGTGGAATCTGCTTCTACATAAATGAAGGTTGGTGTACTGATGTCACAGTGTTGAAGAAGTTTTGTAGCCCTAACCTAGAGTCACTGTTCATAAACTGTAAACCCTTTTATTCACCGCGAGAGTTCTCCTCATTTATTCTGGTCGGAATTTATATCTCGCCTGCTGCTTGTACAACGGAGGCACTGCAGCACCTCGCTGACCAGATAGCAGAGGTGGAGGAAATACATCCAGACTCTCTGCTTATCATTCTGGGTGATTTCAATAGAGCTAATCTCACAAATGAGCTTCCTAAATACAGACAGCATATTAAATGTCCCACCAGGGACACAAATACACTTGACCACTGTTACACAGTTTTAAGAAATGCCTATCATGCCGTCCCCCGTGCAGCTCTGGGTTTTTCTGACCACTGCCTGCTCCATCTTATTCCAACATACAGACAGAAACTAAAAACTTCCAAGCCTGTTGTAAGGACTGTGAAGAAATGGACTGAGGAATCAAAGCTGAAGTTACAAGCCTGCTTTGACTGCACAGATTGGAGTGTTTTTGAAGCTGCAGCCATTAACTTAAATGAACTCACTGACACTGTGACATCATACACCTGTTTCTGCGAGGACATGTGTGTGCAGACCAAGACCTTCTGCATATACAACAACAATAAACCCTGGTTCATTCCTAAACTGAAGCAGCTACGTCAGACCAAGGAGGAGGCCTACAGGACTGGTGACTGGACTCTGTACAAGCGGGCCAGAAACATGCTGACGAAGGAGACCAGGCTTGCTAAGAGGAGCTACAGTGTGAAGTTACAAAAAAACTTCTCAGCTAACAACTCTGCTTCTGTCTGGAGAGGCCTACGGAATATCACCAACTACAGGAGACCATCCCCCCACCCTGTGGAAAACCTCCAGCTGGCTAATGACCTAAACAGCTTTTACTGCAGGTTTGAAAAGAACCTACAGTTCTCACCTCCCACCCACACAAAAGGATTATCTGCAGCCCCAGGAACTCCATCCCTCCTCCACTCTGACCTCCCACCAGCACTAATGATCTGTGAAGAGGAGGTGCGCCGGGTCTTTCAGAGACAAAAGATCAAGAAGGCTGCAGGACCTGATGGTGTGTCTCCGTCCTGCCTGAGAGTCTGCTCCAACGAGTTGGCCCCCATCTTCACCCGGATCTTTAACAGATCACTGGAGCTGCGTGAAGTGCCTTCCTGCTTCAAACGCTCCATCATCATTCCAGTTCCCAAGAAACCCTCTATTACAGGATTAAACGACTACAGACCTGTTGCCCTGACCTCTGTGGTCATGAAATCCTTGGAGAGATTGGTGCTGAGCCACCTGAAGGTCATCACAGGCCCCCTGATGGACCCACTGCAGTTTGCCTACCGGTCAAACAGGTCAGTGGATGATGCAGTGAATATTGGACTACATTACATCCTGCAACACCTCGACTCCCCAGGGACGTACGCCAGGATCCTGTTTGTCGACTTCAGCTCAGCGTTCAACACCATCATCCCAGGCATTCTTCATCAGAAACTCCTCCAGCTCAAGGTGCCCCCCTCCACCTGCCAGTGGATCTCCAGCTTTCTGACTGACAGGTGGCAACAGGTGAAGCTAGGGAGATTTACATCCAGCTCCCGAAAAATTAGTACTGGCGCCCCCCAAGGATGTGTCCTTTCCCCACTGCTCTTCTCCCTCTACTCCAACGACTGCACCTCAGAGGACCCTTCGGTGAAGCTCCTGAAGTTTGCGGACGACACCACAGTCATCGGTTTGATCCGGGATGATGATGAGTCTGCATACAGGCGGGAGGTGGAGCAGCTGATCCTCTGGTGCAGCCAGAACCATCTTGAACTTAACCCAGCCAAAACGGTGGAGATGACTGTGGATTTCAGGCGACACCCCCCTTCATTCCCCCCACTCACCATCCTCAACAGCACAGTGTCCACTGTGGACTCCTTCAAGTTTCTGGGTACCACAATCTCCCGGAACCTGAAGTGGTCCTCCCATATTGACACTGTCCGGAAAAAGGCCCAGCAGAGGTTGTTTTTTCTGCGTCAGCTCAAGAAGTTTGATTTGCCTCAGGAGCTGCTGGTTGTCTTCTACACCGCCATCATCCAATCTGTCCTCTGCTTTTCCATCACTGTCTGGTTTGGATCTGCCACTAAACAGGACAAGACCAGACTGCAGCGGATCATTAAGTCTGCGGAGAGGATCATTGGTACCGACCTACCCTCCATTGAGAACTTATATCGGTCCATAACCAGGAAACGGGCGGGAAACATCTGTGCTGACCCATCACACCCCGGCCACAAACTGTTTGAACTTCTATCTTCTGGTCGTCGTTACAGATCACTGAAGGTCAAAACCACCCGTCACAGGAACAGTTTCTTTCCTCAAGCCATCACTCTGATGAACTCCTAACATTCACCTAGTCCTACCTGTTGCTGTACTCATGACTTTTCATCCATTATTACATTGCACATAACTCTCACACTGCTTTTTACTTCATTCACATTATATCACTGAATCTGAGTCCACATTGAAATACTGTGTGATTGTATATTTTTTCATATATTTCTGCAAAGTGTGGTTAGTCCGAGTAAATAACTGCATATATTCCTGTATATATTTGCATCCTTTTATAGAAACGTGGACAGACTGTAATTTACTGTACATACTCTGGTTGTCATTGAATCCTTATTTAAATCCTTCACCTGAACAACGAGAGCAAGTTTTTAGCCAAAGTCAAATTCCTTGTATGTGTTGTGCATACTTGGCCAATAAAGCTGATTCTGATTCTGATTCTGATTCTGAGTTGTAGAACATGTCAGCGGGATCTGGCAACCTTTAGCATTCTTTAGCAAATCGCTAAACCAAACTGAGCGTAAATACAGCACTTTTGACAGGGAGCTGCTAGCGCTTCATTTATCCATCCGCCACTTCCAGTTCTGGTTAGAAGGGCGGAGTTTCACGGCTTTTGTAGACCATAAACCGCTCACCTTTGCTATGACTAAAATTTCAGAACCATGGTCAGGCAGGCAACAAAGACAGCTGGCTGCGATTTCAGAGTTCACCACAGACATTCGACACGTGGCAGGCAAACTTAACGTGGTAGCAGACTGCCTCTCTCGCGCTGTGACATCACCAGAGCGCGAGGAGACAGATTATACTGCCTCAGCAGCAGAACTCTTCACTAACGCAGACACATACGCAGCACCTATCCATGCAGGGATAGATTATGCAGCCATGGCAGAGGAACAAAGCAGTGACGCGGACGTGCGCGCACTCCTGTCTGGACCAACAGGGTCAAGGCTGGAGAAAAAGGGTTTATGCGACGGCGTGGCCCCCCAATATGCGATGTTTCAACCTGCCGACCTTGCCCGTTAGTACCAGCTACATGGCGCCGCCGTATTTTCGACGCAATTCACTCCCTCGCGCACCCAAGTGTGCGCGCCTCGGTTAAAATGGTCGCCGAAAAGTTTGTGTGGCCAGGCCTGCGCAAAAACGTAAAAGAATGGGCAAAAACTTGCATTTCTTGTCAGCGCGCCAAAATACACAGACACACAAAAGCCCCTCTGGAGCCTTTTCCAATCCCTGCTAGAAGGTTCGACCACGTTCATGTCGACCTCATGGGGCCACTACCTTCCTCCCAAGGTTTCACACACCTGTTAACAATGATAGACCGCACCACACGCTGGCCAGAGGCAGTCCCTCTAGCGGCAACCACAGCGGAGGAAGTCGCTCGCGTCTTTTTGACAAACTGGGTGGCACGTTTCGGCGTCCCATCGGACATCACGTCCGATAGGGGGCCTCAATTTGTCTCAGAGCTTTGGTCAGCCATGTCCAGCAGCTTAGGGGCAACAATTCACCGCACCACCGCTTATCACCCTCAGGCTAATGGGTTATGCGAGCGTTTTCACAGGTCTTTAAAGGCCGCCCTCAGAGCCTCACTAACGGATACAAATTGGGTAAATAAACTTCCCTGGGTTTTATTGGGGTTGCGTGCTGCGCCTAAAGAGGATCTAGACGCCTCTCCGGCAGAATTAGTTTTTGCACAGCCTCTCAGGCTCCCAGGTGAATTTTTACCAGAGAACCCAGAGCCAGGGCATCTTCCAGTCCCAAGGTTTTTAGGCAGCAACGGACCGGACTCTCTCCTCGGTCCAGCTCATCACTCCTTTCCACGGGTTTTTGTCCCTCAAGCTTTAAAAAACGCTGAGTTCGTTTTTGTTAGGCATGAAGCTTTAAAACCAACTTTCCGCCCAGCATACGATGGGCCATTCAGAGTGCTGGAACCTGGTGATAAACACTTTGTGCTTGATTTTGGGGATAGAAAAGAAACAGTCAGCATTGACAGACTTAAACCTGCCTTCTTGTTGAGAGACGAGCCTGCACAGTTGGCGAGAGCACCTCAGCGGGGTAGACCCCCCAAGAGAAAAGACTCAGCCCCCCTGCAGGGAACAAATAATAACTCTCCTTCCCAAGCTGCAGATTCCTCACAAGAAGGTCCCAGCAGGACGCCTAAACGAACCCACAGCAGTTTTGGGAGAAGATTAAAACCCAGACAGCACAGGGACTGATGCAAACTACTCCACAATTGTTCACTAATTGTGCTGCAACAGTTTAGGACTGACTTATGATTTTACTATGCTGTTATGATTACCACTGAACTCTCTTAGGGGCATGGCTGCTGGAAAGTTTCTTCTGTGGCAAGAGATGTAACACTTAGTATGTCATAGTAATTATCTTAGACTGTGAACCTTTCTATTGTCCTTTCTTAGTCATTTGGGGGGGGGCGGCTGTGGGCTATATTAATCATATATTCCATAACCTACATATGTTGAAGCATGTGGAAATGTTTGGTAATTACATATGTAAAGCAACTTCACATCTCTGAAAGGACAAAGGCTCTCAACCGCCAAGTGAAGAACAAAGACGTTCCCAGACACTGCGGTGGAGACCGGAGGAGCTACCCTCACCCCCTGGGCGAGGAGAGGAAATACCAACACAATGGGGGGATTAAGATAATGAGGGATGTCAGCCTTTGTTATGCATGTCTTTTGTTATGTGCAGGTGTAAAGTCAGTGAGCTGGAGATATTCGGCCTCTTTTCCTTCTGCTACCTCTGCACTAGATGAGACTTGTTAGGAGAGCTGATAATTAAACTTTGGTTTATATATCAAATCGCCTCATCATTTCAAGCTCTTCTACAGTTACCCTATTTATGTTAGTCTGTGCTTGTGCTCTGCCTGCTCTCGTCATCTGTACTCCCTGCCGGTTTCTCCCCGTGTTGCACATTTAGTTTTCAGTTGTTGTTTGTTAATAAATTATTGTTTTGCACCATACTACTGCCCTTGCTTATGGGTCCTGCTTGCAAACCCTCATCTGCCCAGAGGGCAGAGCATGACAGTTCCAAATTTACAAGAAAAAAAAAAAAATAGCAAATTTACGAGAAAAAAGTTGTAAATTTACCAGAAAAAAAGTAGCACAATTTATGAGAAAAAAATTGCAAATTTACAAGAAAAGAGTTACAAAATTTACGAGAAAAATGTTACAAATTTACAGAAGAAAGTTGCAAATTTACAAGAAAAAACTTCCAAATTTGCAGGAAAAAAGTTGTAAATTTTATTAAAAAAAAAAAAGTTGCAAATTTACAGAAGAAAGTTGCAAATTTAAAAGAAAAAACTTTAAAATTTTCAGGAAAAAAGTTTTAAAATTTATGTGAAAAGTGTTGCAAATTTACAGAAAAAAAAATGCAAATTTACCAAAAGAAAAATTTAAAATTTACAGGAAAAAAAGTTGAAAATTTATGAGAAAAAGTTCCAAATTTACAAGAAAAAAGTTACATTTTTTATTTCTTTCCATCTTAGAAATCTTTGACCCCCTCCCCACTCTAAGACTTTGTTCCCTCTTTGTGCCTCTGGATCTTCTCTGTGGTCCTGGTCTACGTCTGAAGGTCTCAGCCTCCGTCGGGCTCATGAACTGGTTCTGGAGCGGAGACCGTCCATCAGACCCAACTCTGGGTTCTGGAGGCAGCTGATGGACTACGAGAGAAGTCTGTTTGGTCGGACCACAGTGAGGATGGTGGGGACCGCTGTGGGAGTGCTGCCTGAAGCCCTGGAGGACTCTGAGGACCCCAGATCTGAGGGGTACTGTCTCAACCTCTGACCCACTGAACAGATGAGCCCAGTTCCCACAGGAACCTTTTAAAAATGCTGCAGTTGTGCATTTTATAGGATCATTTTTGAACTTTTAAATGGGACATGTCGACTTTTCCCACATGTTGAAACAGCTCCCAGATCGCTTCAAAAGGTCTGTTTCCACCCAGATTAAAAACCCTTCTTCACAATGACTTGTTTCAGTGTCTCTGAGCCACAGTTCACCTCCTCCTTTCACTTCTGATGGTGGGTTCCTTCCTCTCAGACAACAAGAACAGGTACTTCCAGGCCATTAAATCATTTTTTAAAATTGCTGCCAAGCTTGGGTGAACCTCTTGTAACCAGAGATTAAAATTTGGCATTCCTAAAGTCAGAATAATGCAGTCAAAACATTATATGAAAGGTGCATTCTTAAGCTGCAGAGCAACAGAAATTGAGGGCGTGCCCAACAAGTAGTTTTCTACTTGATTTTCTTTATATTAATAAATGTCCCTTGTTGATCTGGGTAATAAATAAAAGTGCAGAGTCAAAGATGCCTTTTCTGGGAATTTATTCTTGTTCAAGAGGAAGATTTCATGTAGCAGTTAAGGAGAAATATTCACATTCACAATTATGTGGGCAGATCTTCTACCTTGGAACAAAGATAATATGAGAATGTTCTGTGGGAGTACGGAGCCTAGCCGTCTCCTGGAACTAACCTTGACAGGCCAGAGCCTCGGTGTTTAAGGAAGAAACATGATATGTGTCTGGAAGCATAATAACAGGGACACAGTGTAATTTTAATTGATAAAATAAAGAAATCTTCCACAGTGAACCTCTTGTAACCTGAGATCAAGGTACGGCATTTGAAGTCAGAATTTGCCAACTCTTGGTTCAGAATAATTGTGTAGCCCAGCCAAAACATTACAGACGTATAAATACAAATGGAAAAATAAACAAAAAATGTACCTCTGGTGCTTAATTTCTTCTCAGTTTCTGAAGCGACATTTCTCAGACTGGCTCTGTCTATGTCAGCATTCTGCAACTGCTAGCACTAGAGCTAGCTAGCTTTTTGGGGTCATCTATCTTAGTTTCAAGGTTCCCAATTTTTTTTTTTTAAACATTTATAATGCTGCATTCCTATAAGCGACTTTCGCATTACGAGTGTGCATGTGCGGACCTGACATCCGGTTCAAAGGTCACGACTATCAAACATTCCGCTAGCTGGCTTGCTTTTGTATAGAAACAGTACTGTTATGGAAGTCAGGTTATTTCGCACCTCAGACAGAGACAATGAATACACATGGGAGAACAATGCCCAAGAGGGTGAGAGGGGGTTGAATGAAGTGTAGTGTAAATATCATGCTATGTATGAGGAAGTGCCTTGAAGCTTGTGAAGGTGACTTGTTATATAGAGAGGAGTGCTTGCTGTAACCAGTCAGTCCATTCTGAGCTTGTGAGATGTGTGTAATAAATTGTCTGCAACGAATCTGCCTCTTCATTTACACACTCCACACTGGTGACCCAAGACGTATTATGGAACATGAGGCGAGAACCCCGGAGCCAGCCCGGTCGGGAAGCCCCAGAGACGCAGTAGCCATTCCACAGACAGCCAGGCCTGGAACCCCCAGCAACGCGTGTGCAGTTTCAGTCAAGCTACCGGATTTCTGGCAGCACAACCCGCGCTCTTGGTTCCACCACACTGAGGCCCAGTTCGCCCTCCGGGGAGTAACGGCAGACGACACCAAGTTCTACCATGTGGTAGCAGCGCTGGACTCCCGCACAGCCCAGCAGGTAGCGAGCCTGCTCGATCAGCCACCAGCCAGCAACAAATATGAGGCGCTCAAGGCTGCGCTCACCCGGTGCTACACGCTCTCGGAGTTTGAGAGAGCGGAGAGGCTCCTGGCACGGACCGAATTAGGAGATGGGTCGGCCATAGACCTGATGGAGAAGATGCTGGCGTTGATGGGCACGGACGACGGGCAGTTTCTGTGTGCCCACCTTTTCCTCTGGAACCTTCCAACAGAAGCAAGAGTGGTTCTGGCCAATTCGCCGTTGCTGGCCGCGCGAGACTACCGTGCGCTAGCCCAGGAGGCAGACAGGATCATCCTCACCACCAGGGCGATCACAGTCAATGCGGCGGCAGCGGAGCCCAGCGAAACGACCAGGGGAGGCGAGGAGCCACCGACGGTAGCGGCAACGGGGGCCAAGGAGCACCAGAGAGACAAGCTCTGCTTCTACCACCGCCGCTTCGGAGAGAACGCGCGCAGATGCGCGCCACCGTGCCACTTCAAGCGCTCGGGAAATGCCAAGGCCGGCAGTCGGTAGCAGCTGCAACCGCCGGTGAAGAGAACAAGCTGCTCTACGTGACGGACTCGCGCTCGGGGAGACGCTTCCTCATCGACACCGGAGCCCAGAAGAGCGTCATCCTGCCGTCCTACGCTGACCGGCTGGCAGGACCTAGCGGCCCCGGAATGGTGGCAGTAAACGGCTTGGAGATTAAGACGCTCGGTGAGAGAACACTGACCTTATCTCTACATGGCCACTTGTATGAGTGGACTTTTATCATAGCAGCACTGTGTTGCCCGCTCCTGGGCGCTGATTTTCTGTGTGCACATGGCTTACTTGTGGATGTTGCTAACAGGCGCCTGGTTAATGCACTGTCCTTTGACTCTCTCCCCTGTATAGCTCGAGGGACCCGGCCAACAGCACAAGCCAGCGTCACAGCTCCAGGCGGTAAGTTCCATGCACTGCTCACTCAGTTCCCAGCACTCATGGTCCCGATGTTTTCAGCGGCCATCGCTAAACACGGGGTGGAGCACTTTATCACCACCACCGGGCTGCCCGTTTTTGCAAGACCTCGGCACTTGGATGCAGCTAAACTGGCCATAGCGCGCGAGGATTTGCCAATCTGGAAAGGTTGGGCATCATCAGGCGATCAAACAGCCCATGGGCATCCCCGCTACACATGGTCCCTAAGGCTGAGGGATCGTGGCGACCGTGCGGTGATTTCCGCAGGTTGAACAACGCCACAGCACACGGCCGCTACCAATTCCCCACATACAGGATTTTTCCTTTCACCTCGCCGGAGCACGCGTTTTTTCTAAAATAGACCTGGTCCGCGGTTACCACCAGGTCCCAGTGCGCGCCGTGGCAGATTTCCCCGGCCTCAGATGGTCAGGGCGCTGCAGGAATTTTTGGGGATGGTGAATTTTTATAACCGTTTCCTTCCCGGCGCGGCTCATGTAACCATTGTACGCCCCGCTCAAGAGACAGAAACCCGCGTCCGGTGGTCCCGGTCACGTGGCGTTGCCGTGTGTTTGAGTCGGTTCACACTCTGGACTGCACCACGCACTGGCCAGAAGCAGTCCTGCTGGCGGCAACCATGTCCGTGGACGTAGCACGTGCTTTTTTAACAGCATGGGTGGCGCGTTTTGGAGTCCCGTCGGACATTACGTCCGACAGGGGCCTGCAATTTGTTTCCGACCTCTGGTCCACGATGGCCCGCAGCCTGGGTGTTGCAATTCATCGCACAACCACGTACAACCCACAGGCCAATGGGTTATGCGAACGTTTTCATAGATCACTGAAAGCAGCACTCAGGGCTTCATTGACGGATGCAAATTGGGTAGACAGGCTGCCGTGGGCTTTATTGGGGTGGCGCTCTGCGCCAAAAGAGGATTTGGAAGCTTCCCCGGCAGAGCTCGTTTTTGCACAGCCCCTACGGCTGCCCGGGGAATTTCTACCGGATAATCCCGCGCCGGGCAGCTCCCCGTCTCAGCCTTTGCAGTGTAGCGCAAACACAGGCACGCTGCCGGGCCCTGCCCACCACAGTTTTCCGTGTGCCTTCGTGCCTAAAACTTTGAAGAACGCGGAGTTCGCGTTCGTCAGACACGACGCCCACCGCCCTCCATTGTGCCCACCCTATGATGGACCGTTCAGAGTGTTGGAAACAGGGGATAAGCATTTTGTGCTAGACTTGGGGGGTAGAAGGGAGAAAATTGGCATAGGCAGACCCAAACCCGCCTTTGTAGTGGCGGATGAGCAAGTGCTGTTGGCGAGGGCCCCTCGGCGTGGAAGACCCCCACGGAGAACTCCCCAGGGGAACAATTCATCAGAGCAGCCACACGGACAGAGCGAACCCCCCCCCCCCCCCCACCACCACCACCACGGCTCACCCGCAGTCGGACACACTACCAGTAGCTTCCCACCGGCACAGCAGCGCCACGGAGGCAGTAAACCCCAGTTACAGCAGATATGGGAGGAAACTGAAGCCGAAACAGCATGTGGACTGATGTTCTATTGTTCTATCTAAGATGCTGGGGGGGGGGGGGCGGTATGGAAGTAAGGTTATTTCGCACCTCAGACAGAGACAATGAATACACATGGGAGAACAATGCCCAAGAGGGTGAGAGGGGGTTGAATGAAGTGTAGTGTAAATATCATGCTGTGTATGAGGAAGTGCCTTGAAGCTTGTGAAGGTGACTTGTTATATAGAGAGGAGTGCTTGCTGTAACCAGTCAGTCCATTCTGAACTTGTGAAATGTGAGTGTGTAATAAATCGTCTGCAATGAATCTGCCTCTTCATTTATACACTCCACACTGTCACACCTGAACAATTGCCGCTTAAAGTCTGCTTTAAATCTCCGTTATGCGTTATACGTTAAAAATAGGGCTTAGCTGACACAAGTCTGGTAATAGGTTATGGCAATTATTTTATAAAATGTATAAAATATGTCATATTTAGACCTGAAGTAGTAGGTACAGACAGGCAGGCCTGGATCTAGGATATAGTTCTTTGTGTATTGGTAATGAAGCTTGATCTACACACAGATGTAATTAAGGCCATTGATAAGTAGGCTGGTATGAAATAAAATTGCAAATCATTGAAAATTTGTGGTAAACTATAGTAGTATCGACCTATAGATCTAAGTGAGCAGGCTATGCCTTGTAGTGAAATTTACTCAAAATGACAAAACCAAAGTTGAGCTGTCAAACCACTCGCTTACCTTCTTTGTAGTCGTTTCGGAGTCTCGCAAATAAGGGTGCTTGGTCCTTTGACAACAAAAAATCTGCTATGTCAGTGTACATACAGGGGGGCCATTTTGACACAGCACCAATTTCCGTCTCCCAGCCTTCCTTAAGTCCCAAGGGGTCGGCAATTGTCAGCACTTCACCCTCCACTTCAAATGTCAACAAGCTGGCATCATCAGGTTAAATCTGCTTGGATTCCTCGGCCATTGACAACACTATTGGCAATTTCTGCAACGTGGCCGCGAATGCAAGTGCAACTAGTTCATCCTTGCGTTTGCGAGTACAACCGGGAAGATCCCTATTGTGACGTTTGCAGGGTTCACACAAAGAAAGAGGAGCAAGATGGTTGTGATGAACAGGCTTTATTTACACACCACCGACCCCCAACTTACTTCTGAGCACAGAGAGGAGGGGAGGTCATTCTCCCAGACCTCCGTTTCAATCATGGTTACACACACATGATACATCTTGCCCTAATCCTGCTAAACACTGCTGGGTCATTATAACGCAGTTATAATGACACAGCAGTATAACTCAGTAATAACACATTTAATACACACACACAGTAACGTTTTCAACTGGCAAAGCATGCTGGGAAATCCCTGCCCCCCTTAACATGGCCCCGACGTTACACTGCCCGCCCCCCCGCCCCCCCCCCCGGACTGGTTTCTGTCCCCAGAAAATTCAAAGTCCACTTTCAGAAATCCAATGCGAGTCAGCCCGGTGCCAGGGCGGCATGCACGGGCCATTTGAGTCTCGGTCGGAGTATCTGGTTGGGGTAGGGTTCTGGTTTGGCCACCAGCGGGCGGTTGGACACATCTGACAGCCTCTGTAGGACGACGCACAGTCCCTTCCCTGGCAGCGGGAGTCCCAGGCCCGCTCCGGCCGACTCCCACCGCTGCCAGGTCTCCCAGGCAGCCGCTGGCCCGCGTCCATGCGTCCAGCCCTTGCCGCGCCTGGAAAATGGCTGGATCTTCGTCCTGCTCGCTCCGCTGCTGCGCGTCTGCTGCGCCGAGGGCCTCCGTGACGTCACCGAAAGGAAAAGCATCTGCGGGTGGCGGTAGGACACGCACAGTTCCTCTGGCAGCGGGAGTCCCATGACTCCCACCGCTGCCAGGACCTCCCAGTCGGTCGCTGGCCCGCGTCCAGGCGTCCAGCCCCTGCCGATCCCGGGAAAAGACCAGATCTGTCCTGCTCGCTCCGCTGCTGCTGCGCTCCAAAGGCCTCTGTGACGTCACCGCCGGGGGAAGCATCTGCAGGAGGTGGCTTTTTCTCCGTCCATGCCACCTCGCTCTAATTAATATAACGTCGGCGAGGGGCCAGTTTGTCGTGCGCTGTGTGCGGGGCAGTACCATGCGATGTACCCTGGCTCTGTGCAGCGGAAGCCGCCCTTCCTCGCGTCGCCGCCGCTGTCTCCTTCGTGCACGCACTGCTGTGATCTGCCGTAGCTCCTCCTCCACTCGCTCTCAGCACGGTGGTTTCCTCCGATGATCAGCGCGGCAGCCAACTCGACCTGGGCCAGGTGGTCATCCAACAGGTTCTCGCCGTTGTAGCGGGGAATCTTGGCCCGCTGCTGGATGGATGGGACGGTCACCTCCCGGTCGATTGCCGATCCTGATCGCTCTGGAATTGCCAGCCCGTCCCGCCCTGAAAAGGGCGGGAAACGGGGCTGGTTTGCTCTGCTCGGCCCGTCGGCTCCACTGCTCCGTCCATCGTGGCGAAGCTCTCCGGGGGCCGGCGTCTCAGCTCTACACTCCGTTCCCAGCCGAGCGATGAACCGCTCCGGCCGCTGGACCTCCGCCTGGATCCTCATCTTGCTCCATCCCCACTCCTGACACCAGTGTGACGTTTGCAGGGTTCACACAAAGAAAGAGGAGCAAGATGGTTGTGATGAACAGGCTTTATTTACACACCACCGACCCCCAACCTGCTTCTGAGCACAGAGAAGAGGGGAGGTCATTCTCCCAGACCTCCGTTTCAATCATGGTTACACACACATGATACATCTTGCCCTAATCCTGCTAAACACTGCTGGGTCATTATAACGCAGTTATAATGACAGCAGTATAACTCAGTAATAACACATTTAATGCACACACACAGTAACGTTTTCAACTGGCAAAGCATACTGGGAAATCCCTGCCCCCCTTAACATGGCCCCGACGTTACACTATGCATACAATATGCTTGTAGATCAGGAACTTTCCATAAATTAAATGTATCGATAGAGCATGTTTCACCCACATTTAGCTTAACCTCCCCCATTTTGGTAGTTTGTTTGGTAGCCACGATCCCATGATGCTTTGCACGAGTCGAGATGCGAAAGTCGCTTATTCTTTGTGTGGGAAGGTGATGTCAGATACCTGTTAAAACGTACATTCAAACACGAAAGCAAATTTTTTGCGCGGCGCGATTACATTACCTCAACGTAAACATGCGAACAGACATGAATTCACTGACGGGCAGAGTTGCCTTTATAACTTCTGCAGCCGTGTTCTACTTGCTGTGGAAATCCCCAAAACACCGTCATGTTTAGGTTTACATTATGTGACAGGGTCTCACCTGAAAAAATCGTCCCTGCCTTCAAAACTTAGCCTGGATGACAGTTGTTTACACTGCTAGCCCTTGTTAGCATATCCGTAGCGGGAGTCCGTGGGTGATAGCTCTGACACTGACACTGATTCAGCTGCAGAGCTCCCGGTCCATCTGTCTGCAGGGCAGTGGCAGTCTCATTTTCAAACTAGCTTACTCTCCAGTTTTGGTATGTTAACTCCGGTGATAACAGAATCTCAAGGCTGATTACTAGTTAGTGCCACCAAATCTCTTGGCCACGTGGATGCCCAATTTTGCATGTTTACATTAACGTTACATATATTCACATTGCACTTTCGCATTTGGTCTGAATGCACCTTTAGTTTTTAACATCCCAAAAAAGCCACTCTGAAACAAAGACAGATGCCCCAAGAAAAGTTAGCTTTTAGCTAGCTCTAGTGCTAACATACTGGATACAGAGCAAATTGAGAAATGTCTCTTCAAATATCAGGAGTAAGAAATAAAGTGCTAGAAGTAAGTTTGTTTTTCATCTGTCTACATAATATTTCAACCACTGCAGACGGTCTTACTGACCTGGGGGTGGGGGGTGGGGATTCTGACTTTGGGAAATCCGAATCATGACCTGATTACATGAGGTTCACCTTATGGTGCCTTCCTAGTCCTTCCGTGGGCTATCACCAGCTGACGTCACAGATCTCCTGAGAGTTGAAACATCCAAAAACGGCAACTGTCATTGATTTTCTTTATATTAATAAATGCCTCTTGTTGATGTGGTGATTGAATCGTGCAGAGTCAAAGATGCCTTTTCTGGGCATTTATTATTATCTTGGCCAAGAAGTGAAAATGTCATGTTCCACACACAGGCAAGTACTACGAGAAGATTCAAAGTCTCAGAACAGAGCAGAGTTTTTATACAACAGACCAAACAGATAAGCATTGTTTTGAGGACACGGAGTCAGCAGTTGGCATCTAAATGTTCTGCTACAGTGGTCAAGGCTGGATCCTTGCTGTCTCGTGGGAAAAGTACTGGGTGTAATGTCATTTATGATTACAGGAGACGGAATGAATGGACAATAATAAAAAAAAAAAATCCATAACACAACCCTGAAACCAAGATGGATGCCCGCCAAAAATGTAGCCACTAGCTAGCTCTAGTGTTAGTGGCTGCAGAATGCTAACATACACTACTCACAAAAAGTTTGGGATATTTGGCTTTCGGGGTGAAATTTATGGAAAATGTAATAAGTTCAGGCTACAGTGATATTATATCATGGAAGTAGGGCATTTAAGTAGACACATGCAATGGTGGTTTCCTCATCTCAATTCATTGAAACAAAAGCCAACAACAGTGGTGGATATACCACAACTAAAAATGTTAATCTCTCAGTAACCTGTCATGTGCCCTTGAGCATCAGTTACAGCTTGACAACGATGTCTCATGCTGTTCACAAGTCGACTTATTGTCTTCTAAGGCATGGCATTCCACTCTTCTTGAAGGGCAGCCCTCAGGTCATTGAGGTTGAGGGGTGCAGGGTTACGAGCCTCTCCATGGCCACTCAGTTGATCCCATAGGTTTTCTATGGGATTCAGGTCTGGAGAAAGTGCAAGCCACTCCATTTGAGGTTCCCCAGCCTCCAGAAGCCATTCCCTAATGATGTGACCTTGATGAGCTGGAGCATTGTTGTCCATGAAGATGAAATTAGGCCTTTGTTGTTCATGCAGGGGCACAGTGACTGGAATAATGATGTTATTCGGGCAGTATCAGCTTGTCACTGTACCATTCACAAGGTGTAGGGCAGTTCTGTATTGTCTAGACACACCTGACCAGGTTGTAACACCACCACAGGCTCATCTAATGACAACAGTGGCTGATGCATAGTGCTCTCCTTGACGTCTCCAACATTGTTGGTGGCCATCATTTCTGCTCAACGTGAATCGACTTTCATCAGAGAACAGCACTGAGGCCCACTGGTCCCTTGTCCAGCGTAAATGCTCCCTGGCCCATGCAAGACGATGACGCTTGTGGCTGATGGTGTGGTCAGGTACCCTTGCAGGTCGTCGAACACGCAGACCACGCTGATGTAAACGGTTTTGAATGGTCCGACGTGACACTCGGGTGCCTGGAGTTGAGTAGCATTCATTACCCGGTTCCGCAGGGCATTGTTCACAATGAAGCGGTCATCAACATAGGATGTGGCCAAAGGACGTCCACGTCTGTCTTTCTGTGACTTCCAGTTTCTCTGCATCTCTGTTCCAACTTGCTGATGACATTCTGTGACACTAAGCTCAGTGGCCACTTCACTTTGAGAACATCTCGCTTGAAGCCTCGCAATGGTGAGGCACTGTTGTTCAATTGTCAGGTATTGTCTTGGTCTCATGGTGTCAAAATGTGAACAGCATGATGAAGTGGACCATTTAAACACCAATTCTAACTGAACCAGAAAATTTATTGGTCAATTCATAGATCAAACGCCTGTTGTGAATTTTGCCGTTAAACACCTTGTGAAAGAACAGCAAGTTATGCAAAAAGTACTGAAATATTGAACAGTTGGACATGTGCATTCAAAAGGTTAGAGAATGTCAAATTAAGTTCACCTGTAAAGGTTATAGTGCATTTTAGGTGCATCCTGAAATTTCACCCGAAAGCCGAATATCCCTAACTTTTTGTCAGTAGTGTATAAAGAGCCAATTTGAGGGGCATCGCTTCATATGTTAGAAGTAAGAAATAAATCGCCACAGCAGATATGTTTGTCATCCGTCTGCGTAACATTTTGACTGCATTAGATGGACCTTCTGCACCAAGGGTGGAGGAGGGGGGTTGACTTTAGGAATGCCACAAATTGTTCCAAGAGGTTCATCCTACCTCAGCAGCAAAAAAATCTTAGTGGCCCAGAAGTACTTGTAAGGCTCACCCCAATATGCACTGCTCTGAGGTTCTTAAACCTTGTTTATTTAGAAACAAAAACTGGTTCCAAATTACTGTGTTATTTTACATGAAATGAACAGAACAAGAATCGCCTCACAAAAACAAAGAGGAATGATCCTTTAAAAGACAAATTGAAAAAAACAAAACAAACAGGCTTTATTCAACAGTTGAAGGATTAATGAAAACTTTCAGTTCATTTTGCAAATATAAACACAGAAGTAAAAAAAATGGGGGTTGGGGGGGGGGTCTGTGGGAGCTCTCAGCAGGTTTTGGTCTCAGTACTGGAAGCTCCTCTTGGTCTGGATGTCGTCCAGAATCTGCTGCAGCTCCTCATCTTCAAAGCGTCCCTCCAGACTGAAAATACAGGTTTCAAATTTATTTGTTTCACAACGCAACAAAAGAAGAACATTTTCAATGAATAAAATGGGGGAAAAAAAATTTAAAACAAGAAATGTAAATAAAAGTTTGACGCCTGGTTTATCGTTTCCACACAGACGGACTTCATTTTCCATCATGTTTTTCATCTATCAACCTGCAGCTCCTTTACTGATAATCAGTGGATCCCTGCAGGTCTTTTTCAACATTGTGGGAGGAGAAAAAGTTTTACGGCAAAAGAAAAATTATAAACTGGAATAAATTTTGACAGAATAAGTCAGACTTGCACTGGTGCACTAAAACCACGATGACAGTTAAAAAAACAAAAACGGCAAATTAAATGAATAAATCATTGGGAAAAAAGTAAAAACAGGTTGAAAATTTATCATGAAAAAAGTCTCAAATTTATAGGAAAATTTGTGTTGGGGAAAAAAATGACAAAAAGTCAAGTCATTCTCCTCTAACGTTTCTGTTAGCAGCAGGCTAAAAACAACTCACCCATGCTAGGCTATCCAGCTGCTTTTAGGCACATCTGTCTGTCATAACGGTGGAGGGGATGAACTCTACAGCCCGCTTCAGGAACTAGGAACCATTTTTACAGATGTGTTGCTATTGCAGAAACCTCTGTAAAGGGAACTTTTCAGAAACGTACAGGGGCTGAATCACAGTAAGTCCCTGGTCTGGGGTACGTACTTTCAGTGTGGCCCTAAGGTGCCGGGTGTGGCTCTGAATCGACTTGGTGCTGTTTGGATGCTAATTTGTCATCATGACGCAAGCAAAACAGACGTAAACAAAGCTCCAAAAAAAGAGCACAGTGAAGAGCTGATGCTTGACAATGTAAAGCCTATTGGTGCCATGATTGCTGAGAGGAACAGTCAGCTCGATTATACGGCACAAACGGCCACGCAGCACAAGCATCGGGTGTCCCCACGTGCTCTGTAGCAGGGACGAGGAGGAGCCACAACTCCTGCAGCTATACTGAGTAACCGAGAAGAAGAGGTTTCCTTTCTTCTATTCTGTAAAGTACTGCATGATTTCAGCCTGTTTAAATGGTGTGAACCGTTTTTGCTTTGCCATACAGCATCACAGTCAAAACTGTCACATGATTACATCACATACAAAACCTCTGTAGACTGTACCCCACAACGGAGACGTGACAGACACAGGAAGTGTTCTCACCAAAGTTCAGGCCCCTTAAAATCGGTTCCTAGTTCCTGCAGTGGAAATGAAGCATATGACTGCAGCACCAGTCCAGGGTGAGTGGATGCAATGGGATCTTTAAAATAAATAAATGAAATAAAAGCAAGAAGCTGGCCCAAGCATAAAAGTGAAAGTAAAGCCCTGGTGATTCCTGTGACGTTTTGGGGTGGGTGGGACTGACCTGGGGATCAGAGCTTTGCCCTCCTCAGCCGCTTCAGGACACAGATTGGCCAAACTGGCCAACTCGAACTTATGAAGCTTCTTCTGCAGCAGGAGACTGAGGAGAGACGACATACGAGGGTCAGGTCCAGACCAGAGCTGAAGGCTCAGTCTGCAGTCTTCACATATTTTTTTAGACGGTACCTGCGGACCGCCGTGATGGTCTCCCTGTTCTTGAAGCGGCTGAAGCGGGCCGTGTAGTTGAGGGTCTTCATGAAGACCTCGGACAGCTCCTGCTCGTCCTCGGCGCTCTCGTTCTGCTGCTTCCTGTGTTCCAACAGCATGTGGACTTCCGAGTTCAGCAGAGTCTCTGCGTTCTCAAACTCTGGAGGAGGAGTTAAACGTGGCGACTTAAGAGATGAAGCGTTAACAGTGTTCCCACAGCAAACTACTGGAATCTTTCTAGGTGGCCTATCAGAAGAGAAACTGTTTAAGGAACTATTTGATCTCAAGACTGACACATTCCCACCAGGACAGGCAAACGAGGTGACTGATGACGGAAAACAGCAGCTAGTGTTAACAGGGTCGAAGACGACGTTAACCGTCCACTAAACCACATTTCTGTTGTGACCAGCACGCTGCCACTGTGGTTTTATTTTTTTAAATTACAAGAAAAGTAATGGACTTTAACATAGAAAAAAATCAAAAATGTAGCAGAAAGAGAGTTGCAAAGTTACATTAAAAAGCTGCAAATTTACAAGATAAACATCACCAATTTATCAGAAAAGTTCCAAATTTGAGGAAAAAAATCCACAAATTTATAAAAACTACTAAAATTATTATAAAAACAGCAATTTATGAGTGAAAGGTTGCAAAAAAAAAAAGTATGTTAATGGGAACAAAGCTCAAATAAATTATGAAAAAAATATAAATTTAAAGGTCCCATTGACTGCACTTTTCCCACATGTCGACATCTCCCACCGGTCTGAATGAAATGTTTTTGACACATTTTGGTCAAATTGCCTTTAATTATTCAATTACTGCTCATTGTGAATCATATTTTGCAGTCTTCCTCAGAACATCTCGTTTCACTGCATGTCTCCTTAAGTTCCCAAGAACTGCAGTTAACTCTGCCTTCCCCTCTTACATTACAACGCCTGCCCTTAACCGTCTGATCTGCAGTCGATTTCACCAGACAAAGAAGAAACTTATCACACTGTTGCAACAGCTGTCGGCGCCTAGTTGTTTCCAGCTTTGGATTGTGAAGTCACGTGTGGAGGTGTGGTGGAGAGTGTTCTGACGTACTGCATTGCTACATGGTACTCCAGCTGCAGTATGTCAGACAAAAAAGCCCTGCAGAGGATAGTTGAGGGAGCTGAGAGGGTAACTGGAGTCTCCCTCCCCTCTGTCCAAGAACTTTTTCAGAACCGTTGCAGGAGCAGGGCACTGAACATTGCCAAGGACCGTTCTCACCCTCTGCATAAACACTTTGAACTTCTGCCATCTGGCAAATGATTCCGGAGCATCAGAGGCAGAACCACCAGACTGATTAACAGCTTCCTTCCACAAGCTGTCAGGATGCTGAACAGTTGATCCGGAATCTCTCATACATACTACTGCACCTACGGACATTATGTATATTATTTGTATATGATAGTTCTGGTTAGTTTTTCAAGTATGTCTCAGGGATGTGTGAATGGATGTGGTGGGGTGGGGGGGTGAGGATATGTGTGAGTGTGTCTTATATGGATGCCGAGAGAAACGCAATTTCATCTTGCCTGCACTACAGTTGCATGTACAGCAATATGACAATAAAGGTTGATTTGATTTGATTTACATCACAACTGCTAATCTTAGCTGGCTAGCTCCTAGCTCAGATAGCGAGCCAAAGGCAACTGACGTAAACTTGTCTTAAAGAATTAATGAAATAAAACATCACTGGTGGACAGGAGTGTGTTGTTTCAGTGGTTGATAGGATATCACCGGTCCCTGGAGTACAATAAGACCAGAAACAATGAGCAGTTAAACTGCTAGCTTCAGGTAGCCATCACGGGTCTTGGTTAGAGAAAACAAACAATAGCACACTAAGCTAAAACAATGTCCAAGAAAGATGTATTAGGTCAGGTGTTGGTAGATGAACAAGGAGAAGGATGAGACAAAACAGACTAATCCATGTGGCTTTCATTTCGACCCTTTAGCTCAACTGCACAGTGTCGCTGTCATATGTTTACATGGATACAGATCGAGTGGACCCCTGACCAAGTGAGCACCCCAAGTGGACCCCAGGACCCAATCTGTACATATACAAGTGCATTTTCAATCCAGTGATTTATAAAGTGATTCATAATTTTCTAAAGCCTCATTCAGAACATTATAGTCCCACATAGCTATTCTGAGGATTTTCATCTGGAGGCAGCCAGCCGTGACCAGTCGCAGCGGTGGACAAGAAAACTCTTTTGAATGCAGACGTGGAGCCAAAACCTCCAGGTCAGCTTTTAGTTGTCATATTTTACACTTCTTGGTGACCAGGAAAAGTCTTTCCAGCAGTTTTACATAAATTCTTGTTGTTCTCCTCCTTCGTGTTTAGAAATCGATCTTGTTGTCGTTCTCCACCTTCGTGTTTCATTTCGCTGTTTCTTTTCCACCGCTGCTGCTCGTCACGGCTTTATAAATCACTGGATTGAAAATGGACTTGTGCATGTACAGATTGGATCCTGGGGTCCACTTGGGGTGCTCACTTGGTAAGGGGCTCACTTGACCAGATCCCGTTTACACACATCTCCGGCAAGAAACGGGGCTGGACTGGATCAGTTAAGCCCGGTACAGCACAGCAGTTTTATTTAGTTCAGCCTGCTTTTGTTTCCATTACACCAGAGTACCGCTTGATGTGGGTGGGATTTGTTACAGGAAGGCGGCGCACCCCCCGTGACATAAAACACGTGAAACACAAGCAACACAATATCAAAACACAAGATGGGGGATTGCGAGAGGCTGATTTACTTACTGCTCACTCTGTGGCTTTTTGACACAGTAAAGGCCAAACAGGAGAGCCAGAGAAGGCTGCGTGCTTTTGTAGTATGAAAATATTTTTTGTACCCTTTTCAGATACGTCTCCTCTTTTGTTTATATGGGTTATTTGTGAAGGTAAGAGTGATTAAATGCTAAAAGACGAGTAATCCGGCAGTTAGATATATCACTTTTGGTTTGATGCAAGTCTGTTCATAAAATTTTGAATCGTGTTGAAACACGTTAAATCCCATTATACTGAAAAACTTCACCTTTTCTTACCCCTTAGCGGTCCTGGCGATTTTCCAGTGTGGAAAAGTAGAATTTTGGTTGAGAAAGATCTTTCATTTTTCACCATGACACACACAGATAACATGGAAACACTGATTACCACAATGTGTCTAAATGTTTTGTAACCACAATGTCAGGATACGCTGCATCACAAGATTTTGTTGGTCCAAAACTGCTCCCACAACCTACAGTCATGTGAAAAAATTAGGACACTCTGTATTAGCCCGTGTGGTTTTTTGTAACATATTTGGACATGTGGATATTGAATATCAATGTAAAAAATACTGGGAGATTCATATAATACAACAATTAAAAATGAATTAAGACTTTTTTTCCAAATTTCCTGTAAAATGTAATTCTAAACAAATAGTGAGGAATAAATTAGGACACCCCCACATTCATTCCCACTCAAAATGGCTAAAATGTTTTATGCAAATAAAAAAAAAAACAGGGTTAGACATAGATATGAACATTTCTTAATACAGAACTGAATAATGAATGGTGTCCTAATTTTTTTTTATGACTGTACACCTTGACCTTGATCTACTGACTTTTAAAGGATGTCTCAGTAATTATTAGACTCCATAATATACTCCAATGAAATTGTCTACCAACCCTTTTTGGGGAAACTTTGGAGAAAATTGATAATAACAGACAAAACACAATCATGATGCAAACAGTCACTGGTTTATTACAAGTTGCAGCCCAATTACTCATTGCTTTGCTTCGCATGTATACATATTAAAAAGACACTTGTGCGGAGACCGAGTCACACACGCCGGCCACTTGTCGCGAAGTCGCCCAGTACAGCCAGGAAAGCCTGATGGAAGGAAGCACTTTGAGCCATCTCCTCCCTTCGTAAGGCGGCTTCTTGCTCCTTTGCTTCACGAGCTTCATCGGCAAGCTGGTTGATGGTCTGCATGTGCTGGGCAAGTGCTTCACGGTGCTGTTCAAGTTGCAGTTCTTGGAGCCGCACCTCGTCACCATTCATCTGGGCAAACACAGTGGCAAGCTCCGCTGTGGGGTGGCTCCTTTTCCTCTTGCCTACACGAAAGACAGAAATGGGCGGTGGTTAGTTAAAGCAAGTTCAAAACATATATTTATTTGTATACATATATTTTTCTTAAATTAAAAGCTCTCAAGTTGAAAGATCTGGTTGACTTTAAAACTGCAGTAATAATGTTTAAAGTGAAGAATCTATCACTGCCCGCAAATATCCAAAAGTTGTTCCAAATAAGGGAGAAACAATATCATTTCAGAGGAACATGTATATTTCAAAAACCTTCAGTGAGAACTACCACCAAGTAACACTGTGTTTCAGTGCAAGGAGTCAGATTATGGAACGATTTTGGACCTGAATTAAAATCATGTACAACGCTTGGACAATTTAAACAAAAACTAAAGGAAGAAATACTCCAAACATATATACAAGATGACATGTAAAATCACATAAGGATTGTCATAGCCAGTCTGTGTTGTGGCTTAGTTTTTTTTGTCACATTTTGTCTTAGCTTTGTTCTGAATTGTAATCGCTCTTGTTTTGTTTTTCTTTTGAATTCCTGGATGGAATATGGGTGGGCAATAAAAGCTGCGGCTTCAGCCATCACCCATTTCGGATAACTTATGTTGAACTGTATAATCAGAGGAGTTATTGTCTAATTTGACCTTGTTGGATTTTCTTTCCCCCTTTGTTATATTATTCTGTTTCTTTTTTAATCTCTACTTTTAATCTATCCGAAATAAAGATTCATTCATTCATTCATTCATTCATTCATATATACGGGAAATACACTTATGAGAGCCAGATGGTGCGGTGTGACAAAAATGCTTTGCTGCTGTATATAAGCACAATTTCCAAGTTGCTGCGCCTCACTACAGCAGATTTTGCAGGCGCCAGGTTATGTTTAAAATAATTTGTTTTTAATGAGGCCTCAGAAATCTGAATGAGTTAATACAGTCAGTTGACTTGAATCATTTGAATGAAGCACGTTGACCGCAAGACATTCAAAAAGTGAGTTCTTGTGCTACATCAGTTTTTCAAAAACAAGAATTTTATCACTACTTCCTCCACCACAGCTAAAAATGGGACCAGGTCATGGACCGCTGACAAGTGAGCGCCCCAGGATCCACTCCAGGGTTTCCTCTGGTAACATTTCTCTGTGGCGGCCCGCCTCACCAGAAATCATACCGCCACGCCAAGGCGATATGATTTTATCAATAAAAATATATGAAGCAATGACTTTCCGCAAGCGCGCACACGAACAATGCGTGTGGCCGTCATCCGCACGGAGTTTAGAAGCACCCTGCTCACACGAGTTTTCCAGTCAGCCAGCAAACAGTGTCTCGCTAAGCGTGACTGTCCAACAGAAACAAGAGTTTATTAAAGTACTTTAAATGTGGAAAAAAAATCATAAGAGGTATGTAAGCACTGGCGTTTATTATGGTTTTAACCCGCTGGAAATGGGAGCCATAATGGAAGAGCTGCTTAGCTAACAAATGTGGTTAGAATTCAAATGCAGCCGGCTTCATATGAAGGGAAAGGCAGGGGGACTGATGAACTGCTGAGGATATATTTCATCAGCCACTACAATATTAAGTTATGAGACTGTCACTTTCTCTCTTTTCTCGCACAAGCAGGCGTGCCGTTTTTATTCTCCAGCGGCAGTGACAAAAAGCAACAGCTAAAAACACTAGCTCTAAACTGAGGTCCTTAAGTGGCTGCCTAGAGAGGTGCCTGGTGAGAAAGCCTGAGAGCACAACTATAATGGCCGTTGCTAAACAACTGGGAGCCAGCCATTTATGTCTACATAGTGAATGAAAAACCCACGTGCAGGAGTGGTTTCGTGCGTTGTATTGAACAAAACCCCAAAACGTGTTAATGGGAATGAATGAAGTGTGGATGTATGTGAAACACCCGAGCTGCTGAGTGCCCGAGCGGTCAGGGAGCGAAGGACCCAAAGGGCTCCCTGACGCACCTGATGGAAAATAAATAAATATGTGCATTTTTTTAAACTTTTTTTTTAACCAAATAGCCAAATTAGGAGGTATTTACTTGTATTATTAGCATATTTGTAATTTGTGTGTATTTTCTACTATTGAATAATAATAATTAAAAAAAAAATAGAATAATAGGCGCTTCCCGGCCAGATATTCTGATACTAGGCCGTGTAGTCACTTCGCAACTATAACTGCCTAAACATATCGGAGTGGTGGCTCAGTTGGTAGAGCATCCGCCCCACATCTGGGAGGCAGGAGTTCAAATCCCGGCCGGGTCATGCCGAAGACCATATAAAAAAGCGGAACTTCCTGCCGTCCAGCTTGGTGCTCAGCAATAACGGAATGGAGGAGGGAACTCTGTGGCGGCGCCTTGCATGGCAGCGGCCCTTCTGATTCTACACATGGGGTGTGTGTGATCGACACTGTAGATAGGATAAAGCACAATTTCGTTCTACTGTACATGATTGGTTGAATGACAATAATGGGTGATTTGATATCATTCTGTACATGACCACATACTGTGGTGAATTATGTCTTTAGAGTCCGCTACAGTTCCCTATTATGTACCTGGCAGGTTAAGATGACCGAAATTCACGAAGTCAGTGACTTTAATCTGTCAGCAGCCTGCAGACAAACTAAACGTGCCAACATCTGATTTCAAAATAAGGGAGGTTTTTCCTGCTGTCTGGGTGGTGAGGAGATTTCTGAAAAAAACCCCAAAAATATAAAGAAATATTGTAACAGAAATAACAGCATCCTTGGTCATTTAAGTTAATTTATTTCATTAAATACAATTTTATTAATATTTTTTCCTTGTAATCAGAGTTAAATTATTGTTCTTGGGCTGCACGGTGGCGCAGTGGTTAGCACTGCGGCAGCACAGTTTACCCTTGGCCGGGGGATTGTGGGGATCGTGGGTTCGATCCCAGCCCCCGACCAACAGTGATCTGTGTGGAGTTTGCATGTTCTCCCCGTGTTGCGTGGGTTTACTCCGGGATTTCTCCGGTTTCCTCCCACATGCCAAAAACATGCATGTTAGGTTAATTGGCTGTTCTAAATTGTCCCTAGATATCTGTTTCCTATAGGCCCTTAGAATAGAGGGTTAGTATTAATGAAAGCGCTTTGAGTGGTCTTTGTGACTAGAAAAGCGCTATATAAGTGCAGGTTAGTTAGTTAGTTAGTTAGTTCTGTTCTGACTGCAAAATTATGGTCAAAAATGTAAATTGTTATAAGGAAAAAGTAAAAAAAAATTACCACAGTTTGTTTCAAATTTATCTAAAAAAACAGTAATTTTATTTAAAAAAAACAGACAAAAATTAGTCATAAAATAATTCACAAATTTATAATAAAGTTTCAAATGTAGAAGAAAAGTCAATTTTACAAGAGGAAATTACAAATTTGAGGAACATAGTTTCAACTTTAGATTTACAGAGAAAAGTAGAAAACTAAGAAAATTGTTATAAATTTTTGAGAAAAAACTCAAACCTTGAAGACTGAAGTCATTACTCAAGTATTTAAGTGGCTGCTCTTTGTACCCTTAACTCAATTAGAAATTTTTGGTTGCCTACTTTTAATTATTAATTTCAAAGCACTGCTTTTACATGAGTAGACTTTCTGGCTACTATACCCACCTGATCATATAATTTAAGTATGCTTGAGTACATTACTATTATCAATGTTTCTTTCCCTTCCCTGCTCTCTCACTGGAAAAAAAAAACAAACACTAGAATAAAAATACAAAAAATACACATATTTTTGTCATTTATGTAAACCATGACAAAAAAGTCCTGCAGGACAAAACATGACACTTGATATTTTAGAACCTGTTTGTATACCACCATAGACGGAGAGAGCAGCTGAATTAGACAGAGCTCGGAGAGGGCAAGATGAGACAGAAGAGAGGAGCCAAGGAGAGGGAAGTGTTCAGGCAGAGGAAGGAGAGAAGGACAACACCACTAAAAAGTCCAAACACAGGATGTCTGGGTGGGACCCCAACTGGCCCAATATTCAAGCCTCGATTGTACAATACTTCAAATGGTAAGTTCCATATGTAACGTTATGGTGTAAAATCTTAAAAAGATATAAATAGTATAAAATTAACATATTCCGGTATGTCCTTCCCCTTCCCCGGGAAAAATACTGTATGTTGCCACTGCACCAAGGTCTTTAAGCCAGAGGAAACACTGCACTCTGTACATCTTCAAGCCAGTGATTCATGGTAGAAAAGAAACAGCACGGCAACACTGTAGTTGGAAAATCCACAGAATAGGTATGTGGGTCTATTATGAGGCTTTATGGAAGTATATAAATCACTGGTTTGAAAATGCACTTGCATATGTTGAGATTTTCGTTCCTGGGGTCTACTTGACCTGTATCCATAAACAAAACCGGGTGTTAATCTTTTGTTTATTGCGCCTTACCAGTACGTGAACGTGACGTGCCACATGTTGACGGGGCTGGAGCTGGTGAAGGGGCTGGTACCGGTACCCCTGGCATGTGAAAACAGATTCTAGAAAGAAAATACACACACAACTTAATGCACAGCACAAAATTGCAACACATACACAAAACTTTTTAGCCAGGATTTGCATATTTCGTCTGGCTAACACTTGCTAGCCAGGAGAGAACGGCATTGTTATTGCTCAAAAAAGTGAGCGTGGCACCAATAGGCTAAAAAAGTGAAAAGATGCATAATATCACAAAACACTCACCATCCATGGTTTGTAACAATAATGTGGCTGGGTCGACTCCCATCTCCCTCCCATTACTGGCCGATGACCGTAAATGGCGTCCATTTGGTTCACCCCACTTCGACTGTTGTGGTCCTTGACGGCCCGGTAATCACATTTCATTTTCTTCAGCTTCTCCCTACACGGTTTAACTGTCCAGTTGTATCCGTGGGCAGACAACTGCTTCGCCACCTCCTGGAAAATTCTCTCATTGCGGTGCGCTCCATCTAACTTTCTCTGGATTCCATCGTCGGCCTCTATGCACAGAAAAGTCTGCACCTCTTCGTTGGACCACAGTGTAGATTTCTGTGAAGCCAAAGCCATCTCTACCATTTATAGTCATTACTCGCTTAAGAATTTTTGCAAATGGCGGTTGTAGATTCAGCAGAAAAACAGCGCTCTCATGATGTTACGCCCGTACCAATCAGTGGCCTGCAGTCTTTTGATGTCACATTTTCAGGTCGGAACGGAACGCTTAGGACCAGTCTGGAGTAGGTCCAATTTGTCAGGACCAAAACCATTACAGTTCCTCATGGAAAAGCGTGCCGAACCGAACTGAACAGGGCCAAAGAGGTACTAGTGGAAAAGGGGCTTTAGGCTGACCAGTAATAAAGCAGTGGGAATGTGTCAAAGCTGGTTTACCTTTTCATGACAGGAGCAAACCTGGAAGAGTTATATTGGCTCTTGGAAGCCTTATTCTTGCTGCATTTCCTTCTAGTCTGCTCACAGTGATGGCTTTTCTTTAATCACGTGACCAACACACATTTCACAAGGTTAAAACCTACAAAACACCATTTTACAGTGAATGGGACCTTTCAAACTCAAATGTTTTGTGGCTCCATGCAGATTTCTGGGATTAAAAGACAAGTTTTCACATTATAAGTATCCTGACCAAAACAATTAACTCTAACCGCGTGTTTACGTTTATTTTGTTAAAACACAGACCTTTAGGAAACTGCAGCTGTGAAGCATCTTCTTCAACATCACCGACATGCGGAGGAGCCGCGCCACCTCCGGCCGCCATGACACCTCCCAGACCCGGCTAACGGACAGACAGCAGTCCGCCGGACCGGAGGACAGAGCAGCCCGTCGGTGAGACAGACACACGGCGAACCCTTACAACCAATGGAACACCCTGTGAAAATGATAAATAACCAGTGAATATGGTGCTCTGCAGTTCGATCAAAGAGACGCAAAAACAACGAGTCACTTCCGGAGCAAAAAGATCACTTCCGCCCCGTTTTCTTTTCTTTTTTTTAAACAACCCTCTGCCGTTTTTTTTTTTTTTAAGAAAATACATAAATATGTAGATGATCAGAACACCCTGCTGACGTGGAAAAATAACATAAAATAAAAATAACAAAAAGTAATATTTATATAATATTAAATAGCAACCTTTGATATGAAGGCTGCTGCAAAGCAAAGCAAAAAGGGTCGCGGTCTGCACCCCCCTCTGGAGGGCATAGAGGGTCATTACACCGTAGCTCAACCAGCATCAGGTAACGGAAAACGACACCCATCTGCTGGCAATCTGGATATAAAATGTAAATATGTAGAACTGATTTTCTTTTAACTCTGGTTTTAAGAATAATTATAGCACCTAGTAGGAAAAAATTAAAGGGATTGCGTTGGCCGGGAATCGAACCCGGGTCAACTGCTTGGAAGGCAGCTATGCTAACCACTATACCACCAACGCCACGTACAGTGAAGAAACCGTAGAATTATACAATACCTGCTACCAAGCATGCTAGTCATGTTTCAGAAATATTTTGTTTTTAAGATAAGATAAGATAAGATAAGCCTTTATTAGTCCCACAACGGGGAAATTCCAGGATTGCAACAGCACAGGGATAGCAACACTCAGAGCAACAATCAGAAGGCAAGAAAAAAAACAAGCAAGCAAGAGCAGCTAATAAACATATGTACGTATTACTATAAAATATATATATATACACACACACACAGACACACAGTGCAGAGCATTGTAGCTGGATGGAACAAATATATGAATATATGAACACACAGTGCAGAGCATTGTAGCTAGATGGAATAAATATGCAAATATACAAACACCCACAGTACGGAGCATTGCAGCTAGGTGGAATAAATATGCAAATATACAAACACCCACAGTACGGAGCATTGCAGCTAGGTGGAATAAATATGCAAGTATATAAACACACACAGTGCGGAGCAATGTAGCTAGATGGAATAATATGTAGATATATAAATATATAAACACACCCAGTGCTGAGCATTGTAGCTAGATGGAATAAATATGCAAATATATAAACACACACAGTGCAGAGCATTGTTGCTAGATGGAATGAAACAGCATAACCGTCTACTTAGTCATCCTACATGGTATGATTATGTGCCCATACATATTCTCACCCTCCATAGCGACCGGTATGTTCCTAGTTGTATGCCGGAGGGGACCATTGTGTAAGTCTATTGCATCTTTTGCATTCAAAAAACTATTAGTTTGTTACGTCTTTTTGCTATCTCTGTGAGCAGCCCTGCTTAGGTTGTACAGTCTGACAGCCGTTGGTAGGAAGGACCTACGAAACCTCTCGGTTGTGCACCTGGGATGATGTAGTCTGCTGCTAAATGAGCTCCTCAGTGCATTCAGTATGTCCTGCATAGGGTGGAACTCGGACTCCAGCAGAGATGACAGTTTAGCCACCGTCCTTCTCTCTCCTATCTCCTCCATCGGATCAAGGCGCTGCCCCAGGACAGAGCTAGCTTTCTTAATCAGTTTCTTAATCAGTTTTAGTTAGATTTCTTCTTTATTTCAGCCGAAGGATGGTCTGTTTCACTTCTTTTGGCTGCATATTGTGAACTCACAGCAACAGCTTCCAAACGCAAATGTCACACCTGTAACTAGAAAAGCACTGGGAGAGCGCAGACCTCCGCCAAGCGCCACAGTTCCCCCCCATACAGTGTTTGTGTGTACGTTTTCAGATTCCTTGACCACGAAAACATATGACTAGCAATTGGATTCACAATGATAGGATTAGTGGTTCAGTAGTAAAAGCATTACCTCCTTGGCGGAGGTAATAAACTCAAGTGTTGCTGTTGTGTCCATCTCCTCCATCTCCAAACTCCCAGGCTGCGGGCGTTGCAATTCATCGCACAACCGTGTACAACCCGCAGGCCAATGGGTTATGCGAGCGTTTTCATAGATCACTGAAAGCAGCACTCAGGGCTTCACTGACGGATGCAAATTGGGTAGACAGATTGCCGTGGGTTTTATTGGGGTTGCGCTCCGCGGCAAAAGAGGATTTGGAAGCTTCCCCGGCAGAGAGCTTGTTTTTGCGCAGCCCCTATGGCTGCCCGGGGAATTTCTGCCAAATAATCCCGCGCCGGACAGCTGCCCGTCTCAGCTTTTGCAGCGTAGCGCAAACACAGGCACGCTGCCGGGCCCGGCCCAGCACTGTTTTCCGCGTGCTTTTGTGCCTAAAACTTTGAAGAACGCGGAGTTCGTGTTCGTCAGACACAACGACCAGCGCCCTCCATTGCGCCTGCACACATGTTGAAAATGGCCGTATCTCACAATGTTAAAGAATCCTTTAAAAAATTCCTGGATCCAGATGGTGATGCGGATCATCCCCAAAATTTAATCAGTTCTTCCTTGTACCATTTCCAACAACGCCTGAAAGTTTCATGGAAATCCGTCCTAAACTTTTTGAGTTATCTTGCTAACCAACAGACAGACAGACAAACGCTGGCAAAAACATAACCTCCTGCGGCCTGCGGCCTGGCGGAGGTAATTAACTCGAGACGTTTTATCTGCTTGATTGATGGTGGATCAAGATTCAAAGATTTTATTTGTCAGTACTACTATATGTACAGGACATACAGGAGAATTGAAATGGCATTTCTCTCTGTCTTCAGCGATGTGTGCAATATAAAAAAGAAAAAGGAATAAGACTGGAAAACAGTAACAGCAGTCTGTGTACAGTAATGCTATCCATAGTGCAAATGGCAGCGAAAGATAGAGCCATAGTGCAAATAAAGATAAATGATGAAACCCAGCAATCCTATATACAGAAAAAGTAGAGCAGTAATAGTCGTAGTTGCAAGTTCATTGTGGTAGTGTAGGTGCAAACACTGACTGATAGGACTGCACATGACTAGTATTGCAATAACAGACAGCAGCAGATATGGCATTTGTGCAAATGATTGCATTAAAGTGCAGAGACATACAGCAGCAGATGAATTACTGTTGGTGTGGCAGTCTTTCTGTGCCAACAGCTGAGGTAGTTATTGTGCTGGTGAGTGCGTTACAATCCGGGGGGGGAGTGGACAGAGTTCAGGGTCCTGATGAAGAAAGCTGTTTAGCAGTCTTGTGGAGTGGGCCCGGAGGCTCCAGTACCTTTTCCTTGAGGGCAGGGTGTTGTGTGTGAATGTTGTGTGTGGGTTTGACACGTGGGGCTTGCCGTAACTGCTCTGAGTGGTGACGTCAGGCGGGCGGCGGCCAGTGTATATATTTCTGTGTTTGCATAATAAAGTTCAGTTGGATGTTCGGCAAGATGACTCGCAGCTCCTTCATTGATTACAGACATAACACAAGGGGCTGAAGAGGGAGTGTGAGGGGTGGGAGGTGTCACCTGCAATGTTGATGGCTCTGTGGGTGAGGTACATGTCCGGGGTGGGGGGTGGGGCAGAGGGGCACCGATAATCTTGCTGGCTGCTTTCACCGTGCATTGTAGTGCCTTCCAGCAAGAGGCGGTGTAGCTTCCATATCACACTGTGATGCAGCTGGTGAGGATGCTCTCAGTGGTGCCCTAGTAGAATGAGCACATGATGGGAGGTGGGGCTCATGCTGTCCTCAGTTTGCAGAGGAAATGGAGGCAAGTTTGAGCCTTCTTGACCACTGATGTGGTGTTGTTGGACCAGGATAGGTCCTCAGAGATGTGCACCCCCAGGAACTTGGTGCTGCTCACCCTCTCCACAGCTGCACCATCGATGATCAGAAGGGGATGCTGTGGTGTCTGTCCCCTTCTGAAGTCGACCACAATCTCCTTGGTTTTTCCCACATTCAGGAAGAGATTATTGTCTTTACACCACTGGGCCAGTTGGCTCACCTCATTTCTGTAGTTAGTCTCCTCATTGTTGGTGATGAGGCACACCACCATCGTGTCGTCCGCAAATTTGATGATGTGGTTGGTGCTGTAGGCTGGTACACAGTCATGGGTCAGCAGGGTGAAGAGCAGCGGGATGAGCACGCACCCTTGTGGGGCCCTTGTACTCAATGTGATAGTCTTGGAGGTGTTGCTGCCGACCCACACATTCTGTGGCCTCCTAGTGAGAAAGTCCAACACCCAATTATAGAGAGAGGTTTTGAGCTCCAAGTGTCTGAGTTTTTGTATTAGGTGCTGGGGGATGATTGTGTTGAATGCTGAACTGAAGTACAAGGACAGCATTTGCATGTAGGAGTTCTTTGAATCCAAGTGGGTGAGGGCTGGATGAAGAGCAGTAGTGATGGCATCTTCTGTGGATCTGTTTTAGATTTTTTTTAGATTTAGTATACTTTATTGATCCCCAGAGGAGAAATTGAGGGCATCCACCACCTGGATGGATGAAGCAGCCACGATACGGCGCTATCCCTTAACCATTCACACACACACTCACACCTAGGGCCACTTTAGAGTCTCCAATTAACCTAAGGTTAATTGTTTGACCTGTTTGACCTGTATGCAAACTGAGATGGGTCATGGGAGGAAGGGAGGATGAACTTGATGTTCTGCATGACCAGCTGCTCGAAGCACTTCATTATGTTGGAGGTCAGTGCTATGGGCTGGTAATCATTGTAGCTGGATGGGACAGGCTTCTTTGGGACTGGTATTATGGTAGCAGTTTTGAAACATGTGGAGACAACAGCTTGACTCAGGGAGATGTTGAAGATGTCAGCCAGGACATTCTTGAGCTTGTTTGCACAGTCCTTCAGAACGCCACCCAGTATATTGTCTGGTCTAGCTGCCTTGTGTGGGTTGATCCTGGAGAGGGTCCTCTTCACGCTAGCTGGATCCAGACTTATGGCCTGCTCATCTGGAGGAAGAGTGGTCTTCTGTGCTGTTTTGTGCTTCAAAGCAGCTGAAGAAGTCATTTAGGTTGTTAAGCAGTGTGATGTCACTCGCACAGGTCTGAGGTGGAGGTTTGTAGTTGGTGAAGGCCTGTATGCCACGGCAGAGGAAACGTGCATCTCTGGTGTTGCTGAAGTGGCCAGATATTTTCTTGCTGTACTGTCGTTTTTCGTTATTGATGCCACGGGACAGGTTGGCCCTAGCTGTTGTTAGTCCTTCAGTGTCGCTGGCCCTGAAAGCTGTGTCCCGAGCTCTCTGGAGCCCGTGGACCTCTGCTGTCACCCATGGCTTTTGGTTGGCAGACACAGTGATGGTTTTGCAGTGAGTGACATCATCAATGCATTGAGCTATGTATCCTACAACAACCTCAGTGTACCCCTCGAGGTTTGTGTACCCATTGTGAGTGGCTGCATGCTTTAAAGTGTCCCAGACTGTAGTGCTGAAGCAATCTCTCAGACCATCAGAGGCCCCCTTTGGCCACACACATACCTGCTTTTTTGTTGGTCGGAGTGTTTTCACTCTGGGTTTGTATGCCGGCCTTAACAAGATGGTGATGTGATCAGAAAGACCCAGGTGGGGAAGGGGGGAGACTCTATATGCTTTCTTGTGAGTTGTGTACACCAAGCCCAGCAAATTGTCTCCTCTTGTTGAAAAGTCTCCATGTTAGTGTAGCTTTGGAAGGAGGGCCTTTAAATCTGCATGGTTGAAGTCTCCTGATGTAATGAGGAATCTGTCTGGATGCACTGTTTGTGTCTCACTGATGGTCTGATAGAGTTCATTTAGTGCTTTACTCCTCTCACTGATGGCAGTGGGCAGGGCATACATGGCGACTAGTAGGACAGATGAAAATTCTCTTGGAATGTAAAAGGGTCGGCACCTGATGATCATAAACTCCACCAATGGAGAAGAGTGTTTATGCACAACAGTTGCATCATGGCACCAAGCGTCACTGATGTAGACACAGACGCTTTCACCTCGGGTTTTCCCTCCTTCCATGAACACTCTATCAGCACGGTAGCATGTCATCCCTGCTAACTGAATGGCAGAGTCTGGTATATTGTCATTTAACCATGTTTCCGTAAAGATAAAAACACAGCAGCTCCGCGCATCGCATTGCGTAGTTCTCAGGAGCTGTATATGGTCTATTTTGTTGTCTAGTGAGCGTACATTGGCCAGAGTGAGAGAAGGAATCGGGAGTCTGTGTGGGCTAGTGGTTAGCTTCATTCGGATACCTCCGCGTTCACCTCTCTTTTGTCCCCGCTCACACTGTCTATGGTGTCTCCATTTGGGATGAGACACAGCAGTCGAGTCCGGGGGTGTGGAGATCTGGTGGAGAAGATCAAGGCCACGGAGTTCATGTGTTCAGCTGAATGTGCTCCGTCTCTCCCTGTCTCTCTCCCTCTGGTCGAGCTGCCGGATCTCAGCCTCGTTCCCCGGGCATACCACGATTAGGGAGAGGTTTTCAGCAAGTCGACAGCATTGTCACTGCCACCTCACTGCTCTTATGACTGTGCTGTGGACCTCATCCCGGGGGCGAAGCTGCCATCCTGCCGGCTCTACAGGATTTCTGGTCTGGAGAGAGAGGCAATGGAGAGCTATGTCAAGGAGTTGCTGAACACCGGCCTTATTTGGCCATCTTCGGCCCCTCTCGGGGTCGGATTCTTCTTTGTCGGAAAGAAGGATGGTTCACTGCGCCCGTGTATCGACTATCGCAAGCTCAACATTATTACATTTAAGGACAAATATCCTCTGCCCTTGATGGATTCCGCGTTTGAGCTCCTTCATCTCTCACGGGTTTTCACCAAATTAGGCTTACGCAATGCATACCATCTAATCCGCATTTGTGAGGGGGACGAGTTGAAGACAGCGTTTAAAACCCACTTGGGGCAGTTCGAGTATTTGGTGATGCCATTTGGGCTCACCAATGCCCCCGCTGTCTTCCAACGGTTGATTAACGATGTCCGCCGCAATTTGCTTTATCAATTTGTGTTTGTCTGTTTGGATGACATTTTGATTTTCTCCCACTCGCCAGGGGAACATGAGGTCTATGTTAGGGCAGTTCCACAACGGGTCTTGTAGAACCAGCTCTGTGTCAAGGCCGAGAAGTGTGAGTTCTCCACAACATCTACCACCTTCTTGGGCTTCATAGTGGCTGAAGGGAGACTGATTGCCGACACCGGCCAAGGTGAGGGCAGTGCTAGATTGGCTAACACCCCACTCCCGTAGGGAGCTTCAGTGCTTCCTCGGGTTTGCGAACTTTTATCGCCAGTTCATCCGGAACTATAGTGGGGTAACACTGCCCTTGACGCAGCTGACCTCTGTTAAGGTTCCCTTTTGGTGGATCGAGGCAGCTGAACAGGCCTTTTCTAAATTAAGGGCCTGTTCACTAACATTCCTATCTTGGCCCAGGTCAACACGCAGCTCCAGTTTGTCCTTGAGGTGAATACGTCTGATTCAGGGGTGGGCGCTGTCCTTTAACAGCACACATCCTCCGACCAGAAGCTCCACCCGTTTGCGTATTTCTCTCATTGGCTTACGCCGGCTGAGAGAAATTACAACGTGGGGGACAGAGAGCTGTTAGCCATTAAATTGGCACTAGAGGAATGGAGACATTGGTTAGAGGGGGCTATTCACCCCATTGTCATGTTGACCGGCCACAAAAACCTTGAGTATTAGCGGTCGGCCCGCCGACTTAATGCCAGGCAGGCTCGCTGACCTGTGTTTTTCCACCAGTTTAATTTCACCATCACTTACTGGCCTGGCTCTCGGAATACCAAACCTGTACACGCTATCGCGCCAGTTTGATTCAGAGGAGGTAGCGCCCCCCTCCCACCCCAATCCATTCTTCCCCCTTCAAGTGTCCTTGGTGCCCTTACGTGGGATATCAAGCGGAGGGTCCGTCAGGCCCAGTCTCAGGATCCTGTGGCAGCAGGGTGCCCCCGGACCCGCCTGCATGTCCCCACTGCCCTCCACAGTGACGTCATCCAGTGGGGTCACACCAGCTGCTTCACCTGTCATCCTGGTATCACCCGCATGACGGACCTGGTTCGGCAGGTGTTCTGGTGGCCCACGTTGCGGGGGGATGTGTGGGAGTACGTGCGGGCCTGTCAGACCTGCGTCCAGGGCAAGTTGGATTTCTCCCCCCCAGCTGGGCTTCTCCATCCCCTTCCCATCTCTGGTCGCCCGTGGTTGCACATCGCTGTGGACTTTGTCACTGGACTTCCCTGCTCCCAAGGAAAATCAGTGATCCTGACCATCGTGGACTGCTTCTCCAAGGGTGTCCACCTGGTGGCGCTTCCCAAACTCCCCTCAGCCTTGGAGACGGCCATCCTATTGACTGACCACGTGATTCGACTCCATGGGATCCCTGTTGACATCGTGTCTGACTGGGGCCTGCAGTTTACATCACAGGTTTGGAGGTCCTTCTGCTGCACCCTGGGAACAACGGTGAGCCTCTCCCCTGGGAACCACCCCCAAAGCAACGGGCAGGCAGAGTGTGCCAACCAGTCCTTGGAAGCCACCCTGCGACGCAAGGCAGCCGAGCACCCATCCTCTTGGAGTTCGCACCTGACCTGGGTGGAGTACTCAATGAACTCGGCCATCTCAATGGCAACGGGGCTCACTCCATTTGAGGCGTCATTAGGCTACATGCCTCCACTTCTACTCATGACCAGGAGGGAGGTTGTGGTTCCCTCCGTTGGGGCTTATGCCTGCCGCTGCAGGCATGTCTGGAGATCCACACGCGCTGCCCTCGCCTGCTCTGTCGAGCACAACCGGGCCACAGCTGACAAGTGGCTGATGCCTGCCCCCAAGTACACTGTGGGGCAGCAGGTCTGGTTGGCAGCCAGTCAGGTTCCACTGAAGACAACGTCAAAGAAACTGTCTCCTCGCTTCCTTGGGCCTTTCCCAGTCTCCAGAATTCTCAACAATGCCTCAGTTCAGCTCAAACTTCCACCAGCCCTGTGAATGAACCTGACCTTTCATGTGTCCCATATTAAGCCCCTCTCGGTCAGTCCCCTCTGCCCCCCCACCCCCATAGCCGTCTCCTCCTCCCCGGATTATCGACTGCCACCCTGCCCACACGGTCCATCGGATCCTGGATGTTCGCCGTCGAGGCCGGGGTCTCCAATATTTGGTTGATTGGGAGGGCTACGGCCTGGAGGAACGGTCCTGGGTTCCCTCATCCCGAATTCTGGACAAAGAAATGCTCCAGTCCTATCATCGTGTCCATCCCAACAAACTGTATGGACCGCCAGGAGGCGCTCCTAGAAGGGGGGGCCCTGTCATGGGCAGTGAGCGTGTGCCCCCTCCGTCCTGTTCATCTCTCCGCTGCTCATCTTCACACCTGAGTGAGAGGACACACCTGCGCTCTCTCATCAGCCAGCGTACTTAAGGAAGCATCCTTCAGTGACTCAACGCTGGCTCGTCTGGGTATACTGCCATAAAGACAGCAAGTCGATCACACCAGTGAAAAGTAATTATTAACCTGTGTACTTTTCCTCCTCTGTTCAGATTGCTGCCATCGTGCGGGTGTGTCGACGGGACTGCGCGCGCTCTCCTGCCACTTCACCATTGCCTACAGTAACCTCCACCCGGTCAGGCTCCACCATCTAATTCCACCACCCTGCTGGTTCGTCTATTCCCTGCTGGAGTCCTGTCGGTGCTCCCTTGGAGCCCACGTAAGTGGAAATTTGGCTAGACCATTTTCCCCCTTACTCCATTCCTCCTCTCACTGCTCTCATCTTCTCTCCACAGGCTCCTTCCTCTGGCGAGTGACTGTTTCAGTAGCTGTGCGAGGGCTTTTGCTATTTAATAAAGTAAACTCAGACATGCATTTTTGTTTGATTGTCTGTTGTGTTGCTGCATCTTGCACGTGGGCTGAATTATTGTATCAGTCATGACAATTTTCTACTTTTCTCTGTAAATTTATCTAAATTTGAAATAATTTTCCTCAAATTTGTAACTTCCTCTTGTAAAATTGACTTTTCTTGTACATTTGAGACTTTATTATAAATTTGTGGATTTTTTTATGGCTAATTTATGTTTATTTTTAAAATAAAATTACTGTTTTTTTTATAAATTTGAAACAGATTGTGGTAAAATTTTGACTTTTTTCCTTTTACAATTTATAGTTCTGACCATAATTTTGTAGTGCCAGAGCAGAACAATAATTTAACTCTGATTTTAAAGAAAAAATATTAATAAAATTATATTTAATGAAATAAATTAACTTAAATTACCAAAAATGCAGTTACTTCTGTTAAAATATTTCTATATATTTATAGCTTTTAGAACTGTCCTCACCACCCAGACAGCAGGAAAAACTTCCCTTATTTTGAAATCCAAATGTTGGCATGTTTAGTTTGTCTGAAGGCTGTTGACGGATTAAAGTCATTGACTGTGAATTTCGGTCATCTTTTTTTTTTCCCACAATATTTTTTATTGAACCCTTTTTTTTTTTACAAACATGGCACAAACAGTCAGACACTAACACAAAAGTAATTTAAAAATTAAAAAGAACAATAACAAAAAAAAAGTGTAATAAAAACAACAACAACCATTAACAAACACAAGTCAACAACAATGCTCCTCTGTTTAGTCTAGGTAATCTATTACATAAGAATACATAATATACATTCAACAGCTTGGAATCTGCAAGGTCCACACATATCATTCACCTTCTTCTTCAGACGTTATGTTTAAATTCTTTACATAATCAATGAAAGGTCTCCATATATTCTCAAACACATTTTCCTTTGATTTCAGTATATATGTTATTCTTTCTAGTGGAAGGTTTGTTAACATCTATCTTAACCACTGAGTCACATCTGGTCTATGAGTCTTTTTCCACAGTAGTGCAATACATTTTTTGGCATGAAGCAAACTGAGGTCTATGAATGCTCTTTCACTCTTATTAAAGTTATGCTTTTCTGGATACAGACCCAACAAAAACAGTTTAGGGTTCAATGTGATTTGTTTTGAAATTATTTTTTCAATTGTTACCCTCACCTCTTTCCAAAACATTCTGATTTTACTACATTCCCATAAACAGTGAAATAGGGTTCCTTTACTTTCCATACATTTTGTGCATGTATCTGGTATGTTTTTGTTATATCTATTTAATTCCACTGGTGTAACATACATCCGCATTAACCATTTAAAATGTATCAGTTTAAGACGTACATCTTGCTCTTGCTTGCTTGTTTTTTTTTTTTTCTTGCCTTCTGATTGTTGCTCTGAGTGTTGCTATCCCTGTGCTGTTGCAATCCTGGAATTTCCCCGTTGTGGGACTAATAAAGGCTTATCTTATCTTATCTTATCTTATTTATTGATTTGGTTTGAGCTCCTGCACAAGCTGTTTCCCATTGTTCCTCTGAAATTTCAATTTGCAGGTCTTCTTTCCAGTAATTCAGTCTTTTCTGTGAGTTTCCACTTGAGAATACTGTAGTGTCAATGAGTTGTAAAACTCTGAAATAATACCCTTTCTCTTACTATCTTTCATCAAAATTTTTTCCGAAAATGAATAAGTAGGTCGGGTGAGAGCATTATTTTGATTTGATCGAATAAAATTTCTAAGCTGAAGATATTTAAAAAAGTGTGTTCTATTAAGACTAAATTTAATCCTCAGTTCTTCAAAAGACATTATGTTATCTGAGCGTGACAAATATAAGTCTTGAATCTTTTGAATCCCTTTTAAATTCCATATTTTTTTTTTTGTAACTTTGATTTTTATTCATTTTTCATCATACATATTACATTCAGATCACAGTCTCTATATTTAAAAAAAAGGAGCTAGAGGAAGAAAGAAAAAAAAGAAAAAAGAAAAAGGGAGGGGGACAAATGTTGGAGCATCAAGTTTTAGTTTCCATCTCTTAATTCTTCTGGTTTTTCCAGTGTCTTTGGTTATTCTTTCAATTTCTGTCTCGTTGTTGCACTTTGTAGTGTGTCCATTTCCACCATTTTTTTTCATATTGTCCTTCTTGCATTCTTTGTTGATATGTTAGTTTTTCCATTAAACGTATATCCTCAACAATGTCAGTCCATTGCTCTTGGTCAGGAAGAACTTCTGATTGCCATTTTCTTGTGATTGTTTTTTTACATGCAGTCAGCAAGATTTTAACTAGATATCTGTCCTCAGCCTGTATTACATTGTCTCTTTTAAGATCACATAAATACATCAAGTTACAGTTCATTGGTATATTATATCCTAATATCCTCTGTATTGTCACATGTATAGATTTCCAGAATGATGAGATTTTGCAGCATTTCCAAAACATATGTGAGTGGTCTGCATTTTGAGCCCCACAGCCCCTCCAGCATATAGATTGGGTATTTGTATATTTTCTTTGAATCTGTGGTGTAATGAAATAGCGAATCAGGTTTTTCCATCCAAATTCCCTCCATGTCCTTGAACTTGTTGATGTGTGTTGTGTTTTCCATATTTCTTGCCAGTTTTCTTCTGTTATGTTTAAATTTAGCTCTTTCTCCCATTTCTCCTTTATATAGTTACTTGAATGTTTGTTTGCCGTAAGTTTCTGATATATCTTTGAAATAATTCTTATTTTATTTCCTGCATACGAGCTTAAAATGAATTGTATAATCTCGCTCACATCTGTGTGGTTATGCCTAATCTTCCTCATATAATAATCTCTCATCTGCAGATATCTGAAGAATTCAGATTTTTCTAGTTTAAATTTTCTTCTCATGTTTACAAAACTCCCAAAATCTTTTTTTCCGATATTGCCCCATGCTGTGATTCCCTTGTTCACCAGATTTTTGTATCCCCTATCTTGCTTTGCCGGTTCAAACTGACTGTCAAATGCTACCCATTTCAATAGTTTTATGTCCTCCTTTATATTATACTTTTGTACTATTTTATACCACAGTTCCAAAGTAAATTTAGTGATTGGGTCTATTTGTTTGATTTGCTTATATGCATCCTTACCTCCTATTATGCTTTGTACTGGGAGTCCCTCAATTTCCTTTTCCATTTCTTTCCATTTTGCCTCATATCCTCCGTCGCACCAACATATGATATATCTTATTTGTGCTGAGTAGTAATATTCCTTTAGACTCGGTAGACCCATGCCTCCTTTCTCTTTTGGTAATTGGAGAGTTTTATATTTCACTCTTGGCTTTTTACCTCCCCAAACAAATCTCGATATCATCCTGTCCCACTTTGAGAACTGGGCACCAGGAATCTCTGTTGGTAGAGCCTGGAAGAGGTAAAGCAGTCTAGATTGTATGCTGATTTTGACTGTCTTAATTTTTGAATTCAGATCCATATTTAAGATTGACCATCTATCAATATCTTTTTTTATTTCTTGTTCCAACCTATCATAGTTTGCTTTATAGATTTTGCTTAAATCTTTAGGTATGTTCACTCCAAGGTATTTTATTTCTTTTTGTTTCCAGTTTAGTTTGATCTTATCAGTTATCTGGTTTAAAGGGTTATAGTGGAATGTCAGTATTTGTGTTTTTGCTATGTTTATCTTGTATCCTGATAATTTTCCAAAATTTTCTATCAAGTCCATCATTTCCATTATTGATTCATCTGGTTGTTCAAGGTAAACTATAATATCGTCTGCAAATAGCCCAATCTTGTGTTCCGCTTCCTTTATTGTTACACCTTTTAATTTCTTATTTTGTCGTATCGCTTGAGCCAGTGGCTCTATGAACAGAGCAAACAAGGTGGGCGATAGGCAGCATCCCTGCCTAGTTGATCTTTGTATATTTACTTTGTCTGTTAAGCTACCGTTTATCTTGATTCTTGCCACAGGTTTTTGATACAGTGTCTTTATGCATTGTACTGATTTTTCGTTAAATCCAAAGCGTTCCAGCACATTATACAGGAACATCCAATTAACCCTATCAAATGCTTTTTCTGCGTCTAAACTCATTATTACTGTGCTTTTCTTTTCTTTATGTATTTGATTAATTATATGTATTGTTCTCCTGATATTATCATGTGTTTGGGGTCCCTCTATGAAACCAGTTTGATCATCCTCTATCAATTCTGTCAAGAATGTCTTTATTCCTTTACAAATAATTGTTGTATATATTTTATAATCCACATTTAATAAAGAGATTGGCCTATAGTTTCCGCATTGTTCACTATCTTTCCCTGGCTTTAAAATAACTGAAATAATGGCTTCGTTCCATGATGGAGGTATTTTGTTGTTGTTTAATGTCCAATTAAATGACTTTAGGAGCTGTGGCGTGAGTTCTTCTATAAACAGTTTATAAAACTCAGATGGGTATCCATCACTACCTGGTGATTTACCGTTTTTAAGTGACTTAATCAGAATCAGAATCAGAATCAGATTTATTGCCATTGTTCATGTAGTACACAAACTAGGAATTTGTCTCGGTGCAATGCTGCAACATTAAACATGATAAAATAAAAGAAATAAAAAAAAACAAAACTATACATGCAATAAAGTGTAGAATAAGAATGAGTAATACTAGTCAAAGCAGTTTTTAAATATATTAGCGAGCAGCAGATATTGTGGAGTACCACATAGTGCAGTCGGTAATGCAAAAAGAAAACAGTGATGATTGACATGAGTCTGGTTGAGCTGCTGTACATAGTGCACGAGAGTCAATAAGTCACTTAGTGTTCAGCAGTCTGATGGCAGAGGGGAAGAAGCTGTTCATGTGACGGGAGGTTTTAGTCTGAATGGACCGAAGTCTTCTACCTGAGGGGAGGGGGGCAAACAGTGCGTGACCAGGGTGTGAAGGATCGGCTATGATCCGGCCTGCACGCCTCCGGGTCCTGGAGATGTACAGGTCCTGGAGAGATGGGAGCTTGCAGCCGATCACCTTCTCAGCAGCGTGCACGACGCGCTGCAGCCTTAGTCTGTCCCTGGCAGTGGCTCCTGCGTACCACACGGTTATGGAGGTGGTGAGGATGGACTCGATGATGGCTGTGTAGAACCGCACTAACGTCTTGGTGGGTAGCTTGAGCTTCCTCAGCTGCCGCAGGAAGAACATCCTCTGCTGGGCCTTTTTGATGAGGGAGATGATGGGCGGCTCCCACTTGAGGTCCTGGGTGATGGTGGTGCCCAAGAAGCGGAAGGAATCTGCAGTGGTGATGGGAGAGCCTGTGAGGGTGAGGGGGGGCAGAGGGGTTGTGACTTTCCTGAAGTCCACAATCATCTCCACTGTCTTCAGAGTGTTCAGCTGCAGGTTGTTGTGGCTGCACCAGGACGCCAGCTGGGCCACCTCTCTCCTGTAGACGGACTCGTCGCCGTTGGAGATGAGCCCGGTGAGGGTGGTGTCGTCCACAAACTTGATCAGCTTGACAGACTGGTGGCTGGAGGTGCAGGAGTTGGTATAAAGGGAGAAGAGTAGGGGGGAAAGTACACAGCCCTGGGGTGATCCGGTGCTGATGCTAACAGAGTCTGAGACAGTCTTTCCCAGCCGCACATGCTGCCTCCGGTCCATCAGGAAGTCGGTGATCCACCTGCAGAGGGAGTCAGGCACGTTGAGCAGGGACAGCTTGTCCCGGAGCAGAGCAGGGCGGATGGTGTTGAATGCAGAGCTGAAGTCCACAAACAGGATCCTGGCGTAGGTTCCCGGGGAGTCCAGATGCTGCAGGATGGAGTGGAGGGCCAAGTTGACTGCGTCGTCCACAGACCTGTTGGCTCTGTAGGCAAACTGCAGTGGGTCCAGGAGGGGAGTGGTGATGGACTTGAGGTGGGGCAGGACCAGGCACTCAAAGGACTTCATGACTACAGAGGTCAGCGCTACAGGTCTGTAGTCGTTAAGTCCAGTGATCCGTGGCTTCTTGGGGACAGGGATGATGGTGGAGGATTTGAGGCAGGTTGGCACGTGGCATAGCTTAAGGGAGGTGTTAAAAATGTCTGTGAAGACAGGAGTCAGCTCTTTCGCACAGTGTCTCAGGGTGGAAGGAGACACGCCGTCCAGACCGGGGGCCTTGCATGGGTTCAGTCTGGAGAACTGTCTGTGCACGTCCTGCTCACTGATGACAAGGGCAGGGGGGGAGGAGGGGGGGCCGCCTTTGATGAAGTAGGGACCATGGAGGCAGTGGAGCTGGGGGGAGGGGGGGAGATGGACACAGCTGACGAGGTGTCAAATCGGGCATAATGTTGGGACAGTCTTTGACAAAGGGCTTTGTCATCCTGACCTTTAGAAGCCCGAGGCCGATAGTTGGTGATTTGCCTCAGTCCTCTCCACACAGAAGCCGAGTCGTTAGCAGTGAACTGCTGCTGGAGTCTCTCAGAATACACAGATTTAGCTCTCCTCAGCTCTCTGTTAAACCGATATTTAACCTCCCAGTAGCAGTCTCCGTCTCCACTTTTCAACGCTGCTTCCTTCTCCTTCCTGATCTGTCTGAGCTTAGCAGTGAACCAGGGCTTATCATTAGAGTACCTCACCCTGGTGCGCGATGGAAGAATGCTCTCCTCACAAAAGTGGATATATGAGTTCACAGTGTCCGTGTACTCATCCAGATCATGCGTGGCTCCTTTAAACATGCCCCAGTCAGTTATTTCCATGCACGTGCTCAGCTTCTCCCCAGCTTCACTGGTCCATTTCTTCATAGTGCTCACAACAGGTTTAGTGAGCTTCAGCCTCTGTCGGTATGTGGGAATGAGGTGGACCATCACGTGATCAGATAGTCCGAGCGCAGCACGGGGAACAGCGCGATACGCGTCCTTCACTGTAGTGTAACAGTGATCCAGCGTGTTCTTTCCTCTGGTTGGGCATTTAATAAACTGTTTGTATCGGGGGAGATCGTGGCTTAGGTTGCTCTGGTTAAAGTCGCCAACCACAATAACCAGAGAGTCTGGAAAAGTCCGCTCCGTATGTTGAATGTGATCTGCGAGCGCGCGCTGAGCCTCGCGCGTGTCTGCGTCGGGCGGGACGTAAACAGCGGCCAGGATGAATGAAGTGAACTCCCGCGGGGAATAAAATGGCTTGCAGTTAATGAAAAGATATTCCAGGGCGGGAGAACAGTGTTGGGAGAGCACCGTTACATCAGAGCACCAGCTGCTGTTAATGTAAAAGCAGACTCCTCCTCCTGAGGACTTACCGGAGAGCTCTGTGTCACGATCAGCACGAAGCAGCTGAAATCCCTCGAGGAGGAGCGCGCTGTCCGGTGTATTTTCCCTGAGCCAGGTCTCAGTAAAACAGAGGGCAGACGAGGAAGAGAGGTCCTTAAATCGCATCAGCAGTCTCAGTTCATCTACCTTGTTAGAGAGAGAATTGGCACTGGAGAGAAATATGCCAGGCAAAGCCGTGCGCGTGCCTCTCCTGCGAAGCCGCACGAGAGTGCTCGCTCGCCTTCCTCTCTTTCGCCGTCTCACTTTTTGAGCTAAACAATGAACCAGATCGGCGGCAGGAGCTAAAAAAAACTGGGAGTAGGCCCGTGGGAGTGAAAGTCCTGATATTTAGTAGCTCTTCACGGGTGTAAGAGCTGGCAGACACACAATTGACAAACAAAAACATACAAAGGGTGCAGCGAAACACCATGGCGGCCACTGTGGGCGCCATCTTGGAGGAGTAATATATAAATCACATCTTTAATCTCTTGTGTTGTTATTTCTGCTGTTAGCTTTTCATTTTGTTGGTTTCCTATTGATGGCAAGTCCATTGTGCATAGAATTTTTTTAATATCCTTATCATTTGTCTCTTCAGGTTGCGAGTATAGTTCTTGATAGAATTTATGGAATATTTCTTTGATGTTTTCTGGGGTGACTGTGGTTTTATTTGTGATGGGGTCCTTAATCTTATATACATTATTCACTGTTTGTTGTTTTCTTAACCGTTTTGCCAGCAGTTTTGTGGCCTTTGGTCCCGTTTCATAATATTTTTGTTTTAAATATCTATTTTTCCTTTCAATTTCATCTATTTGTATTTCTTTTATCTTTATTTTTTCTTCCTTAATTTCTTGATATATTTTTGGGTCATTTGTGCTTTGATGTTTACGTTCTAATTCCCTCAGTCTCTCACATCTTTGTTCATATGATTCCAGTTTAGACTTATTTGCTTTTCCTGATTCACCAATTAATTTACCTCTTAACACGGCTTTTAGTGCATCCCATAGTATTGTTGGGTCCACTTCTCCATTATCATTCTCCATGATATACTCATTTATGTTTACCTTTATTCTTTCTTTCATTTTCTCATCATTTAATAGTCCTACATTAAGTTTCCATGTTGTTTGTCGTTTTCTATTGTTTAAATATATTTCCATGTATATAGGATTATGATCTGATATTTCTGCCCCTCCAATCCGACAATTTCTCACCCTGTGTCTGTCACCTTCATTCATAAGGAAGTAATCTATTCTAGAGTGTACTTTATGGACTGCTGAATAATGTGTATAGTCTTTTTCGAGTGGGTGCAGGTCCCTCCATATGTCTACCATACCCATTTCTGCCAGTGAGGTTCTTATGAACTTTGTTACATGTTTTTTTGTCTTCTTAACACTTGTTGTGTCAACTTCATGATCCATGACAGCATTTAAGTCTCCTCCACAAATTAGGACTCCTTCACTGTGTGTTGCTATGAGATCAAACAGTTGTTGAAAAAAACCCTTGTCACTTTCTGGTGGGGCATAGATGTTCACTAATGTGATCTGCATACCATCTATTCTTCCCTTTATTATTACATATCTGCCTTCTTTATCCTGGATTTCTTGTTCACATTCAAATTGTATTTTATTTGAAATTAGTATCATAACCCCCCTTTTAGTTCCTCCCTTAAATTAACTGTAGTAGGAGTTCTTATAGCCAAATCTCTTTAGTTTCTCATGCTCTGTCTTGTTCAAATGTGTCTCTTGCATAAATATAATTTCGGCTTTTTCCTTCTTGAATTTTCTTATTATTCTTTCCCTTTTAACAGGTGAGTTCAGACCATTCACGTTTAATGTCATTATCTTAAGATTTTTAACCATATTCATGTTTTTCCATTTTTTAACTTGTGCTCCTAACCCCTTTAACAACAAAACTAACACATATTTGTACAAAAACACATTAACAAATCTCGACCTCCGTACTTTGGGCCTTTCTTCTGCCCACTGGTCCCTGTTGGTGGGTGGAGGGAATGTCCTCACCGAGTGAGGGGCCCTCCCTACACTTGTAGTTACTATCCAAGTAATAGTCATTAGTCTAGAAATGTCCAACAAAAATCACTTAAACCTCTCCTAGCCGTTTGTTTCTCTTTTACCTTGTCTTCTTGGCCTTCATTTCTTCTGTGTCCTTCTTAATCTTTGTTATAATCTAGGCTTTCCGTTGAAAGCCTTGCAGTTTTTCTTGGGCCCGGTGCGCCATGTCCGTCTCCCGCCTTCTGCCGCTCACTCGCCTCCACTCTGGCTGTCGCGATGCGTTCCGTGCCGCCGCTGCTCCAGCCGCTTCCTCTGGTACGCTCACCACAAAGCCTCGCTCCGTCATGTCCCGCACTGCCTCTCTGGCCGTGTTGTAGGTTTTCACGCCGTCCTCCCAATGAATTCTCATCTTCATTAGTGGCGTTTGGAATCTAATTTTTTTCTCTTTCAGCATTTTTTTAATGTTGGCATATTTCTTTCGCTGCTGCACAGTTTCTGTCGGGTAGTCATGGTCAAAGAATATCTGTTTGTCGCCGACTCGTATCTTTTTTTTCCACGCTTGTGTCAGGATTCTTTCCTTTATGTCGTATTTTAGAAAGTTTACCACAACTGACCTGGGTGGAGAGTTTGGATTCGGGTTCTGTGCCAAGGCTCTGTGCGCTTGTTGGATCTGCAGGTCTGTTTCATCGGGCAGCTCAAGCTCTTTTTTTAAGAAATGATCCATGAATTTCGTCATCGAGTTGCCTTCAATGCCCTCCGGAATCCCGAAGATGCGTATATTGCTCCGCCTGGACCTGCTCTCCAGGTCGGTTATTTTTTCCTGCATCTTCTGTGTTTGTGCCGTCAGGGTCTGCAGCCGCTCGCTTGCCTCGGTCTTCCAGTCTTCCAACTCTGATATTCGAGCCTGTGCTTCTGTCATACATGCCCGTTGAGTGCGCAGTTCCTCCATGGTTTCAGCTAGCTTGCGTTCCATTTCTTTTCGGAGACCCATAATTTCCTCCTTCATCTCTTTTTTCAGTTCTTCCTTAAGAGCCATTAAATCCTGCTGGAGTTGTCGCTTGAAGTCTTTTATGTCTTTACTTATATTGGCGAAGCCAGTGTTCATAATATCGAGTTTGGCGTCCTCCATTTTCTCTGCTGTAGTCGCCTCGATTTTTTGGGCCTCGTGTTCAGCGATTTCTCCTGCATTGTTGAAGAGGGATTCTTTAGTTTTATCCTGCTTTTGTCTGTGTGCCCGGCTTCTTCGTGTTTTCATCCCTTGGTTTATTGATCCATTTATGTCGAGTTGGCCATTTACCAAAGATTTTTAATGCGACTAGGGAGAGCGCTCTGTTTAAGCGTTATGTCTCTCCACCATCTTCCCGGGAGTCCTTAAATTCCATATTTTAAATACAGTATCCGCTCTCCCTGGTGTAAAATATTGATTACCCCATATTGGGCTAAATTGTGACAGTAAGTGTGGTTCTTTTAAATATTTTTTGGTTTCACACCATATTTTGATCATGTGCTTTACAACTGGATTTGTTTCTGTAGTTTTTTAGCCAAGTCTGAGTATATGAATAAGGGAAGAGGAAAAGGTAAATTGTATGATTCCATTTCAGTCCAGTGAGGAAGATCATTTGATGAAAAATAATATGTCATAGACCTCAGTTGTGTTGACCAGTAATACAACATAATGTTTGGACAGTTCAGACCTCCACGATCAAATGGTAAATATAGTAAGGACAGACGTAATCTAGCCTTCCTATTGTTCCATATAAATTCCACTAACTTTTTTTTAATTCTTGAGAACAGATCTGAAGGTGGTGGTAAAGGAATGTTTTGAAATAAATAATGTATTTTTGGTAAGATATTACTTTTAAGTATATTAATTCTCCCAATCATCGACATTGGTAGTGGCATCCATCTCTGAAGTAACTCATTAATATCTGTCATTAAGGCTTCATAGTTGGCATTGGCAACTGATTCTAGCTTAGGCAAAATTTGAATTCCTAAATATTTAAACTGAAGCGGCATGATAAAATAAAGGCAGCGATGGTGAAGGTTTTAAGCAGGTTTATTAAATCATACCGCCTTCACGGGAACATCCGCCCAGCCCAAAGTGTGAGCAGACTGGAGCGGCGTTCCTCAGGCTCTCAGGCAAAGAGACACAGTGTGTGTGTCAGCAGCAGTTGAAGGAATCAGAGCAATGAGAGGATGAACATGAAAATCAGACAGCTTATATACTCAGCTCAGACAATACATCAAAGACATTCACAGCAGTCGATCTGGGAATTTGCATATGAGAGGCACAGACAGTACAGGATGCATGAACACAATGCATGAGTGGGACATTAACATCACAGCAGTGAAACCATGCATGAATGGCAGATTACTTCACAGCATGCAGCGGAAAAAACCAGAAGAGCGAGCTGTCTGTCCCAGTCTGTTGTGGGGGTTGCCACAAAACTAGATTTACAACATTGAATTGGTTTACCTCAGGAGCTGGATGATTTCTCTGGGTCTCATTTAGCATTAATATTGAAGATTTTGTTTTGTTTATTTTATATCCTGATATATCCCCTAAGTTCTTTATTAAATTTAACAAGGTCGGAATTGATTTTTTAAAATTCGACATAAACAAAATTATGTCATCGGCATACTGGGAGATTTTATGTTCTGTTGGTCCTACTTTAATTCCATATATTTGTGGATGTAAACGTACTGCCATCGCTAAAGGTTCAATTGCCATAGTAAACAAAAAGGGTGAAAGTGGACAGCCTTGTCGACAACCTCTATTGATTTTTATTGATTTTGAGATATTGCTGTTTGTTAGGATTTCTGCTGTAGCATTATTGTATATTATCTGAACCCATTTTATGAAATTATTTCCAAGTCCAAACCTTTGTAGGACTTCAAAAAAATAGGGCCATTCGACCCTATCAAAGGCCTTTTCGGCGTCCAATGATAGGAGAGCTGTATCCAGTGCTTCTTTATTGGAATAAATAATATTAAATAGTCTTCTTACATTATGGAAGCCTTGTCTTCCCATTATAAAGCCATTCTGATCTCGGTTAATAATATGTGGTAATATTTCTTGTAGTCATTTTGCTAAAATTTTACAGATTATTTTAAGGTCAGCATTTAATAGGCTTATTGGTCTCATGTTTTCACATTTATTAGGGGGTTTACCTGGTTTTGGCAACAGTGTAATTAAGGCATTATTCATGTATGGTGGTAAATTACCATTTTGAAATGCTTCTAAAACCATTTCCAACAGTGGTTTTATTAATTTAGTCTTAAATTTTTTATAGAGGTCAACTGGAAGACCATCTGGTCCTGCTCTTTTTCCTGATTTCATGTTATCAATGGCTTGCCCAACTTCTTCTTGACTAATTTTAGACTCCAGTATCTCCCTGTTTTCATTTGGAATACATGGTATAGATAATCCACCCAAAAACCCATTTAGTTTTGTTAAGTCAGTTTCATTTTTTGTATCATATAGCTTTTCATAATAATCTCTAAAGGCACTATTAATTTCTAAAGGATCTATAACTACCTGTCCGTTACTTATAATACTGGTAATTGGTGTTTTAGATTCTAATTATTTAATCTGCCATGCCAATAATTTTCCTGATTTTTCACCTTGTTCATAAAAACTTTGCTTCAATCTTAGAAGACTCGAGGCAGCTCTATTCACTGATTTTTTGTCATATTCAGCTCTCAGAATCAGTAATTCGTTCTCTAACTGTGGGTTACTTCCTGCATACACCTTTTCTTGAAGAATTTTTATTTTACGTTCCAATTGGACTCTCTCCTCTCGGGTCTTCTTAGATTTTGAACCTGTATAACTAATAATATGCCCCCTAATAAAAGCTTTGAAAGCCTCCCACTTTATACATGCCGTTGTTTGTGTAGTATTGATATCAAAGAACTCATCTATCTGTTTTTCTATGTACTTAACAAATTCCTCATCCTGAAGCCATTTATGTTGAAAATGCCACCTACCTGGGTCCTTTGTCAATTTCTTATCTACATATACTAGACAGCAGGGTGCATGATCAGAGATCACAATGTTATCATAGAAATAGTTTTGAATCTTGGACCTTAATTCTGTAGAGATCAAAAAATAGTCTATACGTGAGAATGTCTTATAGGTATTAGAATAACAAGAATAGGCTTTGACTTGTGGTTTCATTTCTCTCCATATATCTAGCAATCTCAATTCTTTCATAAAATGATTAATAGTCATCCTACATCCATTGTGCGTACAGTCCAGTCCTGTTGATCTAGCTATACTGGGATTCAATGTACAATTAAAATCCCCTGCTATTATATGTTGCCCTGTAAGTGATGATAAAGTGAGGAATAAATTAACAAAGAAGTTTTGAGCATCAATATTGGGGCCGTATAAGTTCACCAGATTTATATTTTCTAATAACAAAGATCCTTGGATGATTAGATATCTTCCAAATTTGTCTCTAATTACATTTTTCATTTGAAATGGGACTGTTTTATGTATGAGAATCATAACTTACCTAGCTCGGGATGAAAATGATGAGGTGAACACATTACCTTGCCATCTTCTCCTAATTCTTTTTACATCCTCCTCTAATAGATGAATTTCTTGTAAAAATACAATTTTTGAATCTATGTCTTTTATTTTATTCATAACTTGTTTTAGTTTTTTTAGATTTTGTAGACCTCTGCAATTCCATGAAGTTAAATTAAGATTAACGCTTTGATCTATGATCAATAAGGAGTTTGAGATTACCTTGCAATATGAACATACTCTTACAGAGAAGCAAAAACATGGATGATAAAACATTCATCCTATAAACTAAACAAAAACAAATTCCCTTTCCCCACATTTGTGGTAATCCCCCCCAAATCAAAAAATTCCTTCTCCCGTTATAGCTAGTGACTGTTCCACACCTGCGAGGATCAGTCAAACCACTCTCTCTTTCTCCTCTCAATCACCCTGACACTACTACTATTTTTATGACATTAACTCTCTTCTGTAGTTTTTTCAACATAACTTCAAAGTTTTATAACAACTTTGTACATCATAGCTTTTTTTTTATATACAGTCTGTATTTTGTAGACATGTTATATGTTTCAGATCAATCAGATGCCTGTACAAATGCTTAAATGTTCTACCTTTATCATGTTCATGCTTAGCTCCCACCAATCTCCTTTTGGATCTGCTTGATGAGCTCCTGCGCCTCTTGAGGGGTCTTGAAGGTGTGGGTTCTCCCTTTATATGTGACCAGCAGTCTTGCCGGATGAATTACTCCGTGACAAATCCCTAGGTTGCGCAGCTCTTTGCGGGCGGGGTCGAACTGCCTCCTTAATTGTTGAATTCCTGTAGCCAAATCTGGATAGAACCGCACCTGTTGATCCTGGTATTTAATTTCCCCTTTAGCTCACGCCGCATTGGTGACTGTCATCTTGTCTCTGTAGTTGAGAAACTTGATAATCAGCATCCTCGGTGGTGTCTTATCTCTCGGTGGGCCGATTCGGTGAGCTCTCTCTAAAACGACCGATGACTGCAGATCCACGTTATTCAGTGCTTCTGGAATCCACTTTTCCAAAAAGGAACATGAGTCCCGTCCCTCCGCTCCCTCCGGGAAGCCCACCAGCCTCAAATTATTCTGTCGCGAGCGGGATTACAAGTCTAGGACGTTATCTTCCAGACGTTTGCATTTTGATTCCAGTGTTTGCAACTTAGATTGCAGGCTGGTGACGTCATCTTCAGCGCTTGAAATTCGGAGCTCTGCCTGCGACACTCGCTCCATGCAATCATTTATTTCTTTTCTCATACCTTCTATCGCTGCTATAATCCCATCAAATTTAGACGAAAACTCTGTTCTCATGGAGTTGATGGCAGTGAGCACTGCGTTTGTCCCCTCTTCAGCAGTTCCCGCTCCGCCGCTGGCTCCCTCCTCTGCCATTGCTTCTGGAGTTTTCCCTGTTTCGCCTCGAACGTGGAAGTTTGTTAGCTTGGGTTGTTTTGTCGAGTTACCTTTTCCTCCACCTAATTTCCCAACCTTGGTCTTTACCATATCTGCACCAAAACGCTGGGATGGGTTTTTGTTCCAATTAAGAGAGTTTTAGTAAAATTTTTATTTTTACAAGCAGAGCAGTGTGAAACACGTCTTCCTACGTGGCCACCATAACCGGAAGTCCAATTTCAGTCATCTTAACTTGCCAGGTACATAATATCCATGGATGGATGGATAGATATTGTAGTAGCTGGTGAAGTCAATCCTCAGCGATTCAGTCACTCTTGCCTTTCCCTGCATACAGTATGAAGTTTAACCACACGTGTTTGCTAAGCGACTCTTCATTATTGTTCCCATTTCCATCAGGTTAAAACTTCTATAAATGCCTCCACTGCTTACATATCTCTTTTGCTTTTTTCCACATTTAAAGTACTTTAATAAGTTCATACTGCTCTCGGACGGTGACACTCGAGAGACACTCTGCCTGCCGACTGGAATGGTCACACGGATGGGGTGCTTCTGAACTCCGCACGGATGACGGTCACACGTGTTGTTTGTGTGCGCGCTTCTGAATCGTCATTCTTTCATATTTTTTTTCTTAAATTCATATTTCCTTGGCATAGCCTGGGCCACTCGGAGGTTGGTTCTGGGCCACATGTGGCCTGCGGACTGCTAATTGAATATGCATGCCATAGGGTATATTAGGCGACTGCCCAGGGCCAGTCGTCCTCTTTTCCTCCTGCTTCCTGCGCTCTAAGCCACACAGTGCTCTGTATTATTACATTCTTACCCTAGTAAAGTTAACTTCAGCACATGGTCGTGTCCACCCATTCTTCAGACATAACATTGG